>JARHVA010006680.1:287500-855518 GCA_037957365.1 Torreya grandis | reverse complement strand
GATGCATAAGCCTATAACATAAGATACATGATTTAATTGAGTGTAACATTATTGATGAGGACTTACCCACATAGGCACAAAAAGCACAACAAACAGAAGCCAAGGCATTAAATATATTCTCATATCCATTTCCAAGGCATATAATGAAAGAGGTAAGGAGCACATCAGTGTTCACTGCAAATATCAGGGACATCCACCACCAGCTTCATGTCATACTATTATAGAGGAGGCACACCCATTTCACAACATTATTGGGATGTATCATACTACAGTTCTACCTAGACCACTCATCACATTCTCAAAGCAGCAGACTGTTGAAGATGATGGAAATTTACATACACTCTTTATATGAGAATACATATATCATCATCCTAGTGAGAGTGTTATGGTTGTTAATAAATTAATCATTAGCATGTGCACTATGACACTTTTATAAATTCAAGTTACTCAAATAAGGATATATTACCCACAGACATGATCATTAGTGGCTTCAATTGTCATGTTTAGATCTCCATCGGGGAGATTGTGCCTCCATTTTAGATTAGATAAGCACATATAGCCACTCGATTCTTAGTACATGTGTGTTTGATATGTTATCGGGTAGGTCATGGTTATAGCAGCTCCAAGCCATCCCATCTACAATAGATAGATGTCTGAAATACGTATAGAAATATCAGGGGGTGAATGTCGAGGGTCTTCCATATGAGTATCCTCTACCTATCCCACAAGCACTTATACCATAGTCACTAATTATAGTTATAGCAACATCACCAGACTTAGAATAGTTATCAGTTATAATTTAAAGTATAGTATTTATGCATACATCATAGAGGTCAGTAGATCTACCAGTGTAGACCAGGTCTAATCCAACAATATTGACACGTACCCATACTCTCCCATGGAGACCATTATTAGAGAGAACCCTATGTTAGAGATATGCCATAGATTCTAGAGGACCTTTTTCCACTCAATTTATGTTGAGTTCAGTATTATTGGGTTCTCAAGGTTCTCAGCACAAGGCACCTATGTCACCTATAACTTCTTCTACCATATGGGTTCCTAAGACCCCTACAGTTAAAGGGGCACCACAATTAGTGCCACAAATTCATAACACCACTATAGATACAGATACATACATAGATTATTCATTATAATAGATTACAGGGTCACAATTTCCCTTTCACATAGCATACACAATCATAATTCCCATATTCGACGTAAGTCATAGTAATAGTGATTCTCCCATGAGACTCATCAGTTAGTATGGTTCCTATCCTTTTGTACATACTTTATTCTCTCTTGCTCTTTGTACATAGTTTATTTTCATTTGCTTGTACATCGCTTATATCTAGAAAATATAAAACTAATAACACATGCCAAAACACAAAACGTTCAAATATTACTTAGAAAACAGAAAAATTATAGATTGTATGCATTGATATGTTTACACTTCTTATAATTTTCTAGACACTACATATGTTAGCTATCTTAGTATAGTCGATTTTATCAGACATACATTCTTCACTTGTTCTTGCCAAATGTTTGCTTATTGCTTACAGGACTCAGGTCCACTACAGTGATCCAGACTTACTATCATCTATCCACTGGGGGCATATACACCAATTTAGGATAATTCATTTGATACATCCACCCACTTGCGGGCCTATTATACACACTTTATATTACCAAGTTATATCCTTACATTCTATACATTTCAATTTTAGAATTATTATATCTCGATATTGATCATTGCTACTCATACTCAGATTTTTTCCCAACTATCAATAGTTTAGACTCATCATATGTACATCCTTCCTCTTACATATATTTGTACTGCATTCATGCATGCTTTCATTTCTAGCTTTCCTAGTTTAGACTTGATTATAGTCCCTATGCTTCTTCTATTCAAGGTTTTTTGAATATGCCATTGTTCTTTGGCTCAACACCACTTCTATTCATGAATGCCTTGGATATGTGCCCATGTCCCTTGTGTGTGCTTTCCTACCTGTGTATGTGGACATTTAAAAATGTCCTTGTCTGTCTTCTTTTCTCGAATTTAGTGACATGTGCCCACGACACTTTTATTGTCACATTTGGCCTATTATGTATGCCTCATGTGTTTTGTATGTGTCATGGCCAGCACATTTGTTTTTACTTATTACACATATTCATTCTCGATACCATGAGGGACATCATGCCCCATCCCCCTAGGTAGCTACTTAGATTTGATGTTATACACATTGATTACATCTATCTTGACACCCTTGTGCAATGCTAGACACAACATATATATTACATTACATACTTATGCTCATATTCTCTTACATTTTGATGTTATGTTTTCACATTGTATTGGATTATCACGTAGTTGTAATATATGCTCTGGCTAACACATATTTTGCAGAGCTATTTCTTTTGAAGATAGTTTTTGAACAAAGTAAATAACCACCCTCAAAAGAGGGGGCATTCATAGGGGTTTGTCATAGAGATTAGACTCCTACATTGCATTTACAGAACATTTTTCATCACACAGACTCTTATTCTATGTCAACTTATTATATTATACTAATAACTATCCTCGTGCCAAAATTGTGTATTTCTATAAATAATAAATTGGTTAAAAATATAACATGAGAAAATGATTATCTTTATACATTACCACATGTTTTTAAGAATCTAAAAGCCAAATATAGACACCATCCCTAACATTTAATTATACAAACCAAATGACAAAAATTGTCAAAACAAATATATAAATATATATATATATAATATTTAATGTTTTGTTAATTACTTCTCAACAAACATTATTACTTGATATTGAAATTAACGTATTATAATATACATTCCTATGTAATTCATTCAAAAGTACGATAGAAGACTATCATATAATATATTACAATGGATACACTTTTAACCAAGGACACTAATGTGATTACATGATTACTATCTAATTTTTTTTTCAAAACAATTTGGAAACTTCTTCTGTTGGAGGACTCGCATATGTTGGTACAATTATGTCATTATATATCTGTATGAGTGGATGGGAGGATTGGATTGTATATCTGGGAGCAACAATTAAAAAATGCAAAGCGCGTGGTTGTTGGGGGTGAGCTGGAAGTGGATGGATGTTGGATGCCCTGGGATAGAGCACTAGTACGGGTACTAGTACTGGTGCTAGGCAGCAACCACTGCCATTAAACAGCTGAGTTGTAGAGCAACACAACTATATATTATTATTATCGACACTACCTTACCTGGAGGATGGAGTTTCTGAGACGTTTCCCCTTTCCACCATGATTTGGCAATTGGAATGAACAGTGAACAGTGAAGACGCGCTATACTAATATATATAACCATGCCAGGGATTGATTTTATGAAATAACAAAATCATCTTCTAAGTTGTAAGAATAGTAATATGGACGCCCTGCCTCTGCCTCTGGTGTTGTTGACATTGCTCATTTCTATTTCTGCTGTAACTCTTACATCTGCTAATTTCTACAAAGATTTCGATATCACGTGGGGGAACGATCGGGCAAAAATATTAGAGAATGGAGAGCAGTTGCAGCTGAGTCTAGACCAGACTTCAGGTTCTGGGTTTCAATCCAAACAGGAATACCTATTTGCCACTATCGATATGCAAATAAAGTTGGTCCCTGGTAACTCTGCAGGCACTGTTACCGCCTACTATGTAAGCAAATTATTATCTATCTCTATACTCTAGTTTGTATAAAATCATTGGCATTGCCATTACTGTAAACATTTATGATCGTTGCTGACATTTAATTTATGTATACATGGGTTACAGCTTTCTTCTCAAGGCCCCAACCACGACGAAATAGACTTTGAATTTCTGGGCAATTTGTCGGGAGATCCCTATGTTATGCACACAAACGTATTTTCTCAAGGCCTTGGAAATCGTGAGCAGCAATTCTACTTGTGGTTCGACCCAACCACAGATTTCCACACTTACTCTGTTTCATGGACTGCTCACCACATTATGTATGTATCTGTTCTACTCTTGGATTTCCTTTCCACACTTACTTTACTTTCTCTCTCTTTCTCGGCCTAGAAAAGAAGACTGATTCATTAATGGCAACGGTGATTGCAGATTTTCTGTAGATGGGAGTCCTGTTAGAGTGTTCAAGAACAGCGAGGGGTTGGGTGTTCCATACCCCAAGAAGCAACCCATGAGAATCTACTTCAGCCTCTGGAATGCTGAGGATTGGGCAACCAGAGGTGGCCTCGTCAAAACCGACTGGACCAAAGCGCCCTTTCTCGCCTCCTTCCGCAACTTCAACTTCAAAACACACACAACTACTCCTGCCCAGGAGGAGGAGGAGGAGGCAGAGGCTTTGGATTCCAACCAGCGGCAGAGACTGAATTGGGTGCGACAGAACTACATGATTTATGATTACTGTGCTGACACCAAGAGGTTTCCCAACGTTCCTCCGCCAGAATGCACACTCAATTCTATGCCCTAACACTCTCCACCATTCTTTTTACTGAATTTGAATGCCTTGTTACCAGCAGTTCAAACTCTCAATTCTTTAATTCTTTTTCTCACTTGCAATACAATCCACTGCACATTGCACATTGCAATTGCATGTCATGTACTCCACTCTATCAAGGAATGGAAAGTTCCATTGGGGAACCCCTTTCCTATTTTGCTATACAGAAATTCTTTCCCTGGATTTTAGTTTTGTCTGTCTTTGGATCCCCGGTTACAATTGCAATGATAAATACTTGTCTCTTCAATCCGTTTCCTGCAAAACACAGAAAGCAAATCAGACTTACAACTCTCCTCTTTCCTTCCATTGTTTTAACTTTATATTGGTCTAAAAAAATTCATTTCTTTCTTGCTGTAGCATACCAAAAGCATTGCATTTATTTATTTGATAGCACAGTACTATAAATCGATTTTATTTCAGATGCATGCCCCCTTACACACTTTTTTATTGACTTTATTATTAAGCTGTAACTAAACTTTTTGGAACAATATTCTTGACATGCATATTTTGTTCAACACATCCCTGGAGCTTAAAACTAAATTTGTTTTAATAATTGAGACTTTGAGTTTGTTAATGAGATTCAACTCGCAGTACCAAATGATGCCTCCCACAAAATTACTCTGAAAGTTTCGCCGCATTGATGGTAGAGGACTAGACGTGGCATGTTAACACAACCATTATCTTTATACAAATTTTGGCTTTGGCTTAGTTATCAATGGCATCCCCCCAAGCTTGTTCCTTATGAGACGGTCAACTAATGTTGGAGTCTCAACTCTACTTCTTTTGCTTGGACAAATAGATTTCCTGCTATTTAGACGACTCTTATAGATTTCAAAAAGACAATTTTCTTCATGTATTCTCTACCAAACATGTCATGTTCAAGAAATACCTTTAGATATGGGCAATTACATTACTTCATTAGATTAAGGGAGTAATGATTTATGGTCAAGACTTTATCATAGGAGAAAGCTTGAGGAGGCCCTTCTCAAAGTCAACACACATACACACATATATACATAATTAATTAATTTTAGAAATGATCCTTCTTGTTGCCAAAGACCTAAATCAACTCCACATTACAATTGCTTTTTATTTATAGATTTGTAGTACTCTATGAATAAATGAGAGGTTACATTAGGGAACTCCCATGCTATATTTGTTTCTTTTTGTTATGCACCATGGGTTAAGACAACCAAGAAAGGTATTCACATCATTACATTGATTAGAATTTTAAAAAAATAAACTAAAACATCAAATCAAATTAGGTTTTTAATATATAAAATTACTTACGAAGAAAAGCAAGAAAGGGTTTAATAATCGCGAAACTCAATGTATAGTGAATGTTTCTGCAAAAGACATTGCAATAGTAATGCATGTGTTTGTCTTAGCTCGTAGAAATGGAGGAGTGTCTACTATGGTCATCAATTGAACAAACAACCTTGTTTAGTTTGGGACTAATCAAGCCCCATTAACATAATTACAACCAGTTAGTACGAATTATGTTGGAAGGTTCTATTAATCATGAAAAACACCTACATCAACCCATGCATAAAACTAAACAAGTAAAATATATAAGGAAATAAACAAACAAATAAATAAGAACATAACCCTATATTATGAGAAATATAAAACCATTACAAGCTCCTCTTAGGGAAACTACAAAATGTTGGGATCTCTCATGCTCAACCATGAGGCTCTCCTCTCTTAGAATGGAGAAACCAAGTATGTGATTATAGAACATGGGAAGAGAAAGGAAATATTTATAGGAACACTAAAGTATTCATCCATTTCTTGATTGGCTAATCAATAGGTGAACATTATTTTTTAAGGGAATGATGAAATCATGCTAGATAGATCCTAAATACAAGTCATTATTATTATTTATAAAAACATATAAGTTAATAAATAATTAACTTATGCTAAATATCTAATCCCAAGCAAACTGAGGTGTGGTGAAATTAATTATTTGCATCAATAAATTAAGGCTCGATTAGTGTCCATTGCATGCTTGATTAAGCCAATCGAGTAATTCATTCAACAGGTCATGCAATTGGGGCTAACAGGGCCCAATTATAACCAATCGCCATGAATTTCATGTTTGATTTGCCAAAATCCCAAGATGGTGACCTTCTTAAGGGGACATAATTGTACTGAGGGGATGTAACTGTGAACCTAATTATAATACTTAGTGTGATATAGACTCGATTAACCCCAATTGTGCACTTAATTTGACAAATCAAGTAATTAGGTTAATTACATACACAATTTGGGTTAATAACCACCCAAGGCCAAATGGGATCAACTACCATTCATTTAAGATCGATCAACCCCAATTGCACACATGATTGAACCAATCAAGTAATTGTTTTAATATTCTAGTTTGTGACTATGACTAAATGAGCCTTGTGAACCTAATTGCAATGGATTAGTGTGAATTCGGAATCTTCTATCCCTGATTTCATGATATTTTAATTATTTATGATGTAAGATAGATTTAATTACACATTAACAAATAAATCTAGTGCACAAAGTAGATCTAGAATATAGCAGTCTAAAACAATAAATCAAATCTACTCTAGTGGTTAAAAATACGTAATTAAGATTTATTTGACAAACAATGTAAAATATGAAAAGCAAAAAATATGGAACAATCACACTGTGAAAAAATTATAGAATTTTGGAAGTGCAATAGTATTTTTTGAAGGGATGAATTAACTTTGTGTGAAATCTAGATTGTTCACTATACATAAATGAAAACAAGAAAGGGAAGAGAAAGAAAATGAGAGAGAGAAAAAGGGGAATAAATAATTTTGGGACTTATACAAACATGTAAGAACATCCCAATAAGAAACTAATATGAAATGATAATTTAAACACACACATGTACCCAAGAATTATGCAATTCTACAGCAAATAACTACCATGTACAAAAATTATGCGTCTCTAGAAACAATGTATTTATTTTTCAAAAAATATTATTAGAAAATACTTTTCTTTATTTATTGGTACATGCTCTTTATATTCTCAAGACCACGTGTAGATACCATCCTTCACGTTTGATTCTCTGAGCCAAATAACAAAGTTCGCCTTATGAAAAAAAGGAAATATTTTACATCTTATTTAATTTTTTAAAAATATATATTTTTGGTTTATTAATGATTTAGAAACTAATTCTCTTCAAACGTAGTCACATGTCATTAAAATTATAAAAACCATAACCATCCTTTATACATGATCGTCCCAAGTAAACTATAGTAGTAGTTTACTTGTAAGAATAAGAAACTTGTCCCCAAAGTTGTGGTATAACGATTCATAGGATGCATTCATACATGAGAAACCTAGGTTGATAGGTACTCTTGTTATGGAATTTAGAAACTAAGGCCACTTTGAATATTCCAATTTTCATATTTAGTACTTGCCGAGGTACTACTGTTTTCGCCTCTGACCATTATTTTGGTTAACGCTACCATGCCACCCAATCATAACAACTTTTGAAATATGTATTTATAATTTTCGAATGTTTCATGAATGACATAATATTTTTAAGCTATTTCCCAGTTACAATTAATTACAAATTGAATTGTATACAATTGCCATACCAGATCTTTCATTTATGAAATCTTTCATTCGCATAAATTTAAACTTTTTTCTTTCACGAAATCTTTCATTTCCATAAATTTAAATAATGGATACTCATAGGATTTCTATTAATTACATTGTTTGACGTCATTTCATGGAAAAGGAGGATTACATCATTTCATGAAATATGGTCATTGTATTGTAATGTATTTTTACCAAATAACATTTATTTATTTATTTTGCCTCTAAAAGTGTTGTGAATTTAAATTGGGAGAGAATCCTTGCCAATTCCACTTGGGCTTCTTTGAAACTATCTATCGTGCCCCTTCACTACTCTATAATATCAAACACTTATCTATATATACCAATAGACTTACCAAAATAGGAGCAAGCTTATGGTTTCTCTTGTTTCCAAACCAAAAACCCAAACACAAAATAGGGGCAGTTCTATTATAATTAATTCATAGCCCATGCAACAGAGTACTTTCAACACTAACAATTACATTTGAATTCCTTTTTTTGTATATTCAATCAACCCAATCTCCATATCCCTAATGTAATTCACTACTTCACATTAACTTAATTTTGACACCACTTACAATCCAACTAAAAATCGCATTATTCATACGAAATGGTAGCAACCCCAATGACACAACTTTGCGACAGATACTCAAACCATAACACGACCTTTATTCTTATTGTTTTTACAGCTTAATAGATTTTAAGTAACCAAAAGTGTAATACTTTGACATTACTAAGATCTGAAGGCCGTTTCATCTTCATTTCAAATAATTTAGAATAATCAATTGAGAAAATTTCATGATGAGTATTTGGAAGGACCATATCATATTCAAGTAATAACTTTCTAAACATGCAAATCAAACATTATTTTTATGTTATTTATAGAATTTGTATAATTAAACATAATTGGCTAATTAAATATCTTGAAGGATTCTTATAAACTTGGAAGCAAACTAATCAACACAATAATAACATGTGAGTTAAAAATAGCTCAAGAATTTATAGATCTACAATAGCATGTTTAAGTAGACATTATTTTGGCTTTATTGTAGATTGACTAAGACTAGATAATTATCAAATCTAAATATTCTGTTACCACCATGACTAAACTAGAAAGAATTCCATCTCTAAACTTTGAGAACTTATCTTTAGTAATAGGTTTAGTCATTACGTCATCAATTTTCTCTTTAAAAACAAATGTATTCATTATTATCCAGCTATCGAATGTAGTGGTGACGAACTCAGACGTCTTTAATTCTAGCATGATAAATTATGTTCTTCACTATATTTAGAACACTCTCATTGTCAATAAAAATTGGAGTTGGTGCAGTTTGGTCACGCTAAAGATCCTCCAATATTGTTTGAATCTACATACTTTCACATCCTCCATTAATTATTGATTTTTATTTAGCTTCAATGAAAGATGGGGAAACTGTAGTCTGAATCTTGATCTGCTATCAAAATTCCCATGATCCAAGAATGCAAATATAATATGTTTTAGACCTTCTTGAATCAACTTAAGACCACTTAATGTCAACATCATAATTCTCCTTTTTCAAAAAATGTCCACTTAAGATGTCATTTTGACCGATCAATTCCCTACACTTACCCTTAATCATGAATACAAAATAATTTTAGTTTTTACTACAAGAAATGGACAAGATTAAAAATACAAATCAAAACATGTCCAATGCTAGTTTACTTGATCTAATTATGAATCAATATTTTTTTCAATAGATTCCTCCCAAGAACTTGACTCCTCTAGTGTTTCCCTCTTTAAGCCCTATTCATCTTTTGCACTTGAACTTGTTCCAAAATCATTAGAAATTATCCATACATTACTCTTTGTATATTTACCATTATTTTAAAAAATTGGTATTTTCTCATGTACAATAACATTTCTATCAGCCAAAATTATATTTGTAGAGACTTATAAAAATATATATGCCTTGGATCACTCATTATAACCAATAAACATGTATGTAACTGTTCTACTCTTGGATTTCCTTTCCACACTTTACTTTTACTCTCTTTCCCTCTCTTTCTGGGCTTAAAAAAGAAGAATGTTTCATTAATGGCAATGATGACTGCAATTTTTTTTGTAGATGGGAGTCATATTAGAGTGTTCAAGATCAGCGAGGGGTTGGGTGTTCCTTAACCCAAGAAGCAACCCATGAGAATCTACTCCAGCATCTGAAACGCTAAGGATTCGACAACCAGAGGTGGCCTCATCAAGGTCAACTGGACCAAAGTGCCCTTTCTCACCTCCTTCCACAACTTCAACTTCAAACCACACAACACTGCTCCTGCCTAGGAAGAGGAGGAGGAGGCAAGAGTATTTGGATTCTAGCCAGCAACAAAGACTGAATTGGGTGCGACAAAACTGCATGATTTATGATTACTGTGTTGACATGAAGAGGTTTACCAATGTTTCTTCCCCAGAATGCACACTCAATTCTATGCCTTAGCACTCTCCGCCATTATTTTTACTGAATTTGAATGTCTTATTACAATTAATTCAAACTCTCAATTCTTTTATTCTTTTTCTCACCTATAATACAATCCATTGCACATTGTAATTGCATGTCATGTGCTCAACTCTATCAAGGAATGGGAATATCCATTGGAAAACCCCTTTCCTATTTTTCTATACAAAAATTATTTCACTAGATTTTAGTTTAGTCTTTGTCTTTGAATCCCGGGTTAATATTGCAACGATAAATACTTGTCTCTTTAATCCGTTTCTTGCAAAGTAGACTTACAACTTTCCTCTTTCCTTCCATTTTCTTAACTTTATATTAGTCTAAAAAAATTCATTTCTTTCTTACTGTAGTATAACAAAAGCATTTCATTTATTTATTTGATAACACGGTACTATAAATCCATTTTATTTGAGATGCATGCCCCCTTACACACTTTTTTATTGACTTTGTTATTAAACTGTAACTAAATTTTTTTGAACAATATTCCTGACATGAATATTTGTTCAACAAATGCTTGGAGCTTGAGACCAAATTTGTTTTAATAATTGAGACTTTGAGTTTGTTAACGAGATTCAAATTGCAGTACCAAATGATGACTCCCACAAAATTAGTTTGAAAATTTTACCGCATTGATGGTAGAGGACTAGACATGGCATGTTAACACAACCATTATCCGATACAAATTTTGGCTTTGGCTTATTTATCAATGGCATCCTGCCAAGATTGTTCCTTATGAGATGGTAAACTATTGTTGGAGTCTCAACTCTACTTCCTCTTCCTGGATAAATAGATTTCCTTCTATTTGGATGACTGTTATAGATTTCAAGAAAATAATTTTCTTCATGTATTCTCAACCAAACATGTCAGGTTCAAGATATAATTTTAGATATGGGCCATTACATTACTTCATTATATTAAGGGAGTAATGATTTGATGTTCAAGACATTATGATAGGAGAAGGATTATATAGGCCCTTCTCAAAGTCCACACACACACACACACAAAGATAATTAATTAATTTTACAAATGATCCTTCTTGATGCCAAAGACCTAAACCAACTCCACATTATAATTGCTTTGTTTTATTGATTTGCAGTAATCTATGAATAAATGAGAGGTTACATTAGGTAACTCCCATGCTATCTTTCTTTCTTTCTTTTTGTTATGCACCATGGGTTAAGACAACCAAGAAAGGTATTCACACCATTATATTGATTATAATTCTAAAAAAATAAACTAAAACATCAAATCGAATTAGTATTTTATATATATAATTACTTACAAATAAAATCAATTGAGGCTTTAATAATCGTGAAACTCAATACATAGTGAGTGTTTATGCAGATGACATTGAAGTAGTAATTCTTGTGTTTGTTTTAGCTCGTAGAGATGGAAGAGTGTCTACTGTGGTCATCAATTGAACAAACAACCTTGCTTAGTTTAGGGGTAATCAATCCCCATTAACATAATTGCAATCAGTTAGTATGAATTATGTTGGAAGGTTCTAATAATCATGAAAAACACCTAGATCAACCCATGCATAAAACTAAACAGGTACAATATACAAGGAAACAAATAAATAAAAACATAATCCTATATTATGAGAAATATAAAACCATTGCAATCTCCTCTTGCAGAAACTACAAATTGTTGGGATCTCTCATGCTCGACCATGAGGCTCTCCTTTCTTAGAACGGACAAACAAGTATGTAATTAAAGAACATGGGAGGAGAAAGGAAATATTTATAGGTACACGAAAGTATTCATCCATTTATTGATTTTATAATCAATAGGTGAACTTTATTTTTTAAGGGAATGATGAAATCATGTTAGCTAGATCCTAAATACAAGCCTTTTTTCTTATTTATAAGAACTTAAAAATTAATAAATAACTAACTTATGCTAAATATCTAATCCTAACTAAATTGAAGTGTGGTGAATTTAGTTATTTACATCAATAAATTAGGGTTCAATTAGTGTCTATTACATGCTCGATTAAGCCAATCGAGTAATTCACTCAACATGACATGTAATTGGGCTAATAGAGCCTAGTTATAACCAATCATCATGAATTTCATGTCTGATTAGTGAAAATCCCAAGATGGTGACCTTATTAAGGGGACATAATTATATTGACAGGATGTAACTATGAACCTATTTACAATAATTAGCGTGACATGAGAGTTGATTAACCCCAATTATGCACATGATTTGAAAAATCAAGTAATTAGGTCAATTGCATGCACAATTGGGGTTAATAACCATCCAAGGCCAAATCCAATGAACTACCATTCATTTAAGATCGATCAAACCCAATTGCATACATGATTGAACTAATCAAATAATTGCTTTAATATTCTAATTTGTGACTATGGCTAAATGAGCCTTGTGAACCTAATTGCAATGGATTAGTGTGAATTGGGTATCGACTCACCCCGATTTCATGGTATTTTAATTGTTTATGATTTAAGATAAAATTAATTACACATTAACAAATAAATCTAGTGCACAAAGTAGATCTAGAATATAAAAGTCTAAAAAAATAAACCAAATCTACTCTAGTGGCTAAGAATAGTAAAAGCACATAATTAAGATTTATTTGACAAACAATGTAAAATATGAAAAGAGAAAAATATGGAACAATCACACCGTAACAAAATTATAGAATTTTGGAAGTGCAGTAGTATATCTTGAAAAAATGAATTAACTTTGTTTGAAATCTAGATTGTTCACTATTCATAAATAAAAACAAGAAAGGGAGGAGAAAGAAAAATGAGAGAGAGGAAAGGGGGAATGAATAATTTTGGGACTTCTACAAACATGTAAAAACATGCCAATAAGAACCTAATATGAAATGATAATTAAAAAACACACACGTAATCAAGAATTATGCAATTCTACAGCTAATAAGTATCATGTACCAAAATTATGCATCTCTAGAAATAATGTATTTATTTTTCAAAAAATATTATGATAATATACTTTTCTTTATTTATTGGTACATGCTCTTTATATTATAAAGATCACATGTAGATACCATCCTTCACATTTGATTTTATGAGCCAAAAAACAAAGTTCGCCTTATTAGAAAAAGGAAATATTCTACATCTTATTTAATTTTTAAAATATAGATATTTTTGGTTTATTAATTATTTAGGAACTAGTTCTCTTCAAACATAGTCACATGTCATTAAAATTTGAAAAACAACAACCATCCTTTATACATGATCATCCTAAGTAAACTAGAGTAGTAGTTTATTTATAAGAATAAGATACTTGTCCTCAACGTTATGGTATAACGATTTACAAGATGCATTCATACATAATAAACCTAGGTTGATAGGTAGTCTTGTGGTTTAGTGTAGTAGCTAAGAATTTAACAGTTAACAAGTACTCATGTGATCGAGTGTTGTAGCTATAGGGTTACCAATTGACAAATAACCGTGTGATGCACTTTGATAATTAAAATTTTATTGTCTAATTTAATTAAAAATAAATATTACTTTAAAATATAAAAATAACACTTTTGAAAAAAAAATTGTTCAAAGACTCTCATATGTTGATGCATTTATGTCTAACTCGTTATCTTCCACCAAAACAATTAGGGTTCTTACAACTCACTTTACCCAAAATTAATGAGAGGGGAGCTACCACATTATTATACAAGTGTATGGGAGGATTTTATTGTACAAGTATACATATATCTCGAGCAATAATTAAAAAATTCAAATAACATGATTATCACTGTGAATTTGGAAGGATGTTAGATGCCCAAAAGGTGGAGTGCCACGTGAAAGTACATTTCAATTAATTGGTACCATTGATTGATCACGAAACTAAATTATTATGTCTTGTTTCAAACTTTAGGTAGCATTAAATGATAATAATTGACATAATAAGAAAAAAGGGTTGAGCATGTGTAATTCTACAAGAATTATAGAATTTGGAAATTTAGACCACCTTGAATTTTCTAATTGTCATTTTTAGTGCATGACAGAGGTATTATTATTTTTGCATCCATATTTTATTTTGGTTAATATTACCATGCGACCCAATTGTAACAACTTTTGAAATATGTATTTATAATTTCCGAATGTCGGCATAATATTTTTTTATGTATTTCCCAATTACAATTAACTACAAAGTGAATTTTACATAATTTCCCATTGGAATCATTTCAAATTCCTATGATGCCCATTTTCTCGAAGTCTGGGGACTTTAAATTGTGCTTTATTTAACTGTTCCTAATATTTACAGAAAGGCCTAAATATTTTTCTATTTTCCATTGATTAACAGTAAACCTTGAATAATCTTCATAGACTAGGCCAATGGAAAGCATTGCATCCTTAAAAAAAATATGGATCTTGGTAGATCTTGGGGGGTTTATAATACATGTGATGATCTAACAGTAAAGGTCATATGTGCCCTTTTGATGGGCTGTCATCTGACTGTAACCAGAGACTCAACTTTAAAACTGTCGAGTCCATAGTTATGCACCTGTAGAGTCCGTAGATTTTCCTTTTTTCTGCACAGTTTGTAGATTCAAGCCTGCAGAGTCCGTAGAATCAAACAACAAACTCCGTTTTACATGACTATCTTTGTCGAGACCATAGTTATTAAAAAACAAGTTCTATCATTCACCATTGGACCAAAGCCTTACCAAATAAGCACAACATCAGGCTCGAATCTCCTACTAATTCAATGTACCATCAACGACCTCACTCATATCAATACATAGCCAGCAATGTCACGGGTTTGTTTCTTACCAACGTAACACAGTCCTTCATATGTGGCTCTACATGAATGAAAAATGCTCCATGCAACCATGGCCATGGTAGACGCCATACCATTTGCTTATGGTTTTACAGAACAGATGACACATCCATATATAATGTGCCCAACCATTTTTTTATCTGCTATTATATATATACACAGTCATCTTTTTCCATTCGCCATTGTATCAACCGCCTATTCACTTCGACTTGGATCTGAATATAATGGCCCTTTTGTGACTGTATAATGACCTTCGAAAACCTGCGTATTCTCATAGGCTTGGCTTGACCTCGGCGTGTTTTCACAGGTATCTCCCTGCATGTATGGCCCATGGCCTTTATCAACAGGCACATAATCTTCTTCAGACTATGCCATGATCCAATCGCCATCTCCTGTCAACAAAATTATGTCTATACAAGGAATGAATAAATCACAAAATTCCTTAGTCGCTCTTCGTTGCATCAACTAGTTTTGATCCAGATGACCAAGAGGTTTACAAAATGGATATATGAGCCTCACAGACTCGGCTCTGCTCAAAGGAATTCCAACTCAGCATCAAGATCTTCTCGCATCCAATTGGGCCTACACTGATTACGTGCATCTGTAATTGAGAGCCACTGACGTTGGCATTCATTTTTTTATCACGGTCAAAACAGGATAATACAGGCCGAATGGCCTTCGCAACTCCTCTTCTTCATCCTGGAGGTCCTCCTCATTTTTCTCTTCATCCCTCTTCTTAGGTCCTTCCTCTCCTCTACCTAAAGGAGATCCTCCTTCTCTTTTCTTCTTACTAGCTGATCAAAGACATTCGTTACATATAAAACTCTTTTCTTTCTAACTCCTATGTCCAACTTTGGACTCTAAACAAACATACATGATTTCCTCAAACAACCTACTAATTGAGAAAGATTATCTAACCTATACTTGGGGGATTTCAACTATTTCCTTGATCCTCTCCACAAGCCAAGATTGTCTTCCAACGTAGGAGATTCAAACTAACTTCCTTTTTTGACTTTTTTCACCTTTTACATTTACAATTACAATTACTCCTCCTCTAAGACAACATTTTGGAGGGAATCACAATTTGTATTTGAATTCAATCTTGACTAGAACCTATAGAAGGATAGATGACCATGTCTAACATGAAGCTATTGTAGATGCTTCTGCATCACCTTTTAGGCAATGGTATGTCAATTGGATGGCTATGTAATGATTTAGGTAACTCATATATCTGAAAGCTAGATATATTTGTGGCTCTTCTACTATTTACAATGTTTGTTTATTTGTTTGTTATAGAGATGTAAAATGTAAATCCTAAAGTGATAGAGATTTTGAAAGGAATGTTTTTTCCTCGGTGAACTAGAAATCGAACTAAGTGTTTTTACTCTATTCATTTGATTCTTGATAAATGTGTCTATTATCTCTATGAACGGGGCTATCTGTTCAATGTCAAACTTATATCGCAAAGAAAGGGAAAATTTTAACGATTTAGATGTCAATAAATCCTTATTTCTTCTCAAGGTAAGTTGGTCTCCGTTTTAATTTATCCCACTCAACATTATATCATCATTTGATATGTAACCTTGAGAACAACTTTTATTAGCATGTAGTTGATTCCTTAAATATAGTATTAAGGTTACATACTATTAATATATATAAATCACTTACGTAAAGGGTTCTACGTGACTATGTTTCTTTAGTAGTGGCATTCAATAAGGATTTACGAGGACATTTATTTAGGATGTAAGCAGTTGTATTCATATCTTTTGCCCAATACTAAAATTTTGCATTCCATATCTACACAATGCACATTGTCATCTCCAAAATTTTACTATTTCTCTTTTTCATGTCTCTATTTTTATGTGTTGTGTATGGAGGAGTATATTTCTTGTGCATACCTTTCCTCTTGAATAACTCTTTGAATTATTTTGAGACCAACTTGCCTCCATTATTTGACCTGAAATCTTTAAATTTTTTCTTGATTGGTTCTATACAAAAGCTTTCCATGAAATAAAATTAGAGAATAAATCTAACTTTCTATTGAAAAAATAAACATACATTTTCCTAGAAATATCATCAACTATTATTAATTAAACACCAAGTTCGATAAATTATAATAGTTTTAATTGGACCATGTAAATTCATAGGTACCTAATCCAATAATCCTTTGGTTATCTGTGTCTTAACAATACTGAATCAATGTCATATATGTTTGCCCATCTGACACCATGTACACACATTCTGAATTTTTTGAATGGATGGAAATCAATTCACCATATTAGTATTTCTTATTCCATTTAGATACTGATAAATGAGGTAACCATATTGTAATCACCTAAAAGTGGTATTTGAGTGCTAAGATTTCTACTTGAGACAACCTATTCATAGTTTATCTCTAGACTTATTCTAGAGCCTATTATTACACTTTTCCATCTTAGTTACAGACCATATGCATCCTTAGTCAACTAAAACACAATACAGAGCCCTAACTTTCCCTATTGTCACTATTGTCCTTTTCCATAACTTTCCCTAATAGATATAGTTTCAAAATTAAGACCCTCTTAAGGTTGGCATACAAATATTTTATTGTCTGCACAAGTTACAAAACACTATAAATACATGACTTTTAGACCTCTATCCACTAGATGGGAATTATATGAAAAATACCTATTCAAATAGGAAACAAGTTGAGCAAAATCAAGGTTATCAATCCCTAATTTGCCCTACTTCTGCATACTAGCATCTATAGCTTCACTAATCTCAGGTTTTCCATATTTCCAATCTCAAGAAGACTCAAGGCATTCAAAACCACTATCATTCTACCATCACTTTCCCTTGCCCCAGTAATTAGGTAGGGATAACTATATCAGCCATGATCCCTCCTTAGATTATTGGTATGTAGGCAACTCTCTTCACAATAGGGTGTTGAGGATGTCCAACCTATCCTACTAATGAAAACATTTTTTAGCTCATACCTTACTTGCAAGGAGGATTAGGGTTTGCGTAATAAATTAGCTATTAGAGGCACATTACAAAGTTTCAAACTTTGTGTGTGTAAGAATAGAACCCAAAAATAAAGTCCCAAGTACACCAATCATTTAGGAGTAGCCCAACACAAAAGACACTACTGCCATTTTTAGGACACTAGATCCACATGGTGTTATTGTTCAAGTATGGCAATACTGTCCAGGAGAATATATGACACACAGATCTGGTTGATGACACTCATACCTATTTGTATCTCAGTTCTTAGCAATCATATCTTCTATATCAGGTGGTTTCTAGATAAGTCTTTATCTGCATATATTTAATAACATTTTAAAAAAGTCAAAGCAAGTCAAAATATGTAACAAATTATTAGTTATTTATTATATATTATTTAACTAATTTAGGCTACTCAGACCTTTAATCAAATATTGGATTTACATAGCTAAACCCTGAAAGGGTAAAACATTTAGTGAACTCGAATTACTTTGAATATTGCTTAAATGCTTAGTTTTACATAGGCTTTACCTTCTCCAATATGTTTTTGCACTAAACTAGGGTCACAAACTTCTATTGTTACAATATTTTTTTTATATAACCTAGCTCATTTAATCAATCTCACATTGGGTTTTCATTTATTTAAATATAATTTAAATTTTACAAAAGCAACCCTAATTTAAAAACCCTAACCCTATATGCTCTTAAGGTTTGTATCCTTTTTTTTCCTATTTTCATTAGCTACTTTAAATTTTTTAGATTTCATATATTCTATTTTAGTACCTCTATTCTAATTTGTTTAATATATGCCATTTAAAAAAGCTATCTCTCTTCCATTAAGAAGAAGTGATAGATTATGTGGTAATCCTACAAAGCATATTCAGATTCTTGTTATCTAAGCCTATAACATGGATAAGGGCCTATCATAACTCTAGCTATTCATCCTTTACACCCTGATTATATGGATTTCAATGATAATGCATCCAAAGATGAAAAATACAATTAAGAAAAAGATTATATACAAATTGAAAATTGGGACACTCTCCTTCTTCTTAATAATGATGACATTGTTATCAACAAAGACGAGATATTATAAAGCTTCATAGATAGAATTTGGGAACAAACACTTGATCATGCACAAATCACAAACCATATTGGAAATCAAGAAGAAAATAAACAATCTTCAACTCCCCCAGCTAATAATGTTGTTACACCTACCATGGGGCCAACTTAGCTAGCACAATGTAAAGTTATAATTTAACAACTTTCAGTGATAGCTACAACTCTTATGGATAGTTCCTTCACTATATATGTATAATCCCTTATGAAATACATTCATACTTTTCAAGCTAAGGTATTACATCTTGAGAATAGAGCCACTAGGCCATCACATCCCTTGCATTTTAATATTCTGTCACATACACCTTTGGTACATCACATAGTAACAACTCCCCTGCCATCCACTTTCATGGCACTTAAGCTTACATTATATGATGGGAAGGGTGACCCAGAGCACCATCTCAGAGCTTTTCAAAAAGCTTCATAGATATAATTTGGGAACAACCGCTTGATCATGTACAAATCCTACAATCCATATTGGAAATCAAGAACAAAACAATGTTCAGTCTTCAGCTCCCCCAGCTAATAACATTATTACACATATCATGGGGCCAACTCAGATAGCACAACGTAAAGTTTTAATTCAATAACCTTCAGTGACAGCTACACCTCTTGTGGATTGTTCCACCACTCCATATGTATAATCCTTATGAAGTACATTCATACTTTGCAAGCTAAGGTTTTACATCTTGAGAAGGGAGCCACTATGCCATCACATACCTTGGATTTTAATATTCTCTTGCATACACCTTTGGCACATCACATAGTAGTAACTCCTCTGCCATTCAATTTCATAACACCTAAGCTTACATTATATCATGGGAAGGGTGACCTAGAGCACCATCTCAGAGCTTTTCACACAACATATTCGGACTACGTGTTCAATGATTGGCTTCTCACGAAGTTATTTCCATGTAGTTTAAAGGATTGTCTCCTAAAGTGGTTTTATGATTGACCAAATCAATCTATCAAAACATTTAATCCTTTAGCCAGCATGTTTTTAACACACTTTCCATCAATATGAGTGATAAAATATCGTATGCCTAAATGGCACAATTTAATCAAAAGTCAAACAAGCCTATCGTAGACTATGTCTTACGATACAATACTTTATTGGCCAAATTTACTAGCCCCATGGTAGATAAAGAGCTTTAGGACATATTTAAATAAAGTCTTCTACCAGTATTACATGAAGCTATCTTATTCAAGAAGATTCCTACATTCACAGATTTGTGGCACATAGTAAAAGAAAGAGAGGTCACGCTTTTATCAATGGGAAAAATAAAATATACCAATGGTTTAAAGTAAATGATTAAGATTTCAAATAAGCCTCCATACAAGGTAAGGGCTATTGAAATTAAGAGTGATCATAAGGCCATAGTCAATGCAGCTTCCGAGCCATCTCCTAGATTTATTTTATATACTCCTTAGCACCGAATCTTCACCAACCTTCTAAAGTCACTAGCATAGGATTTACATCATCTCTTGGAATGCAATTTCATATCTCTCCCTCCCATTAAATAGGTTGATATGACATGACCTCTTCCAAATGACTATGATTGTAACATATTCTATGAGTATCACAGGGCACTAGGCCTTACAACAAATAGATGCATAAGCCTATAACATAAGATACATGATTTAATTGAGTGTAACATTATTGATGAGGACTTACCCACATAGGCACAAAAATCACAACAAACAGAAGCCAAGGCATTAAATATATTCTCATATCCATTTCCAAGGCATATAATGAAAGAGGTAAGGAGCACATCAGTGTTCACTGCAAATATCAGGGACATCCACCACCAGCTTCATGTCATACTATTATAGAGGAGGCACACCCATTTCACAACATTATTGGGATGTATCATACTACAGTTCTACCTAGACCACTCATCACATTCTCAAAGCAGCAGACTGTTGAAGATGATGGAAATTTACATACACTCTTTATATGAGAATACATATATCATCATCCTAGTGAGAGTGTTATGGTTGTTAATAAATTAATCATTAGCATGTGCACTATGACACTTTTATAAAATTCAAGTTACTCAAATAAGGATATATTACCCACAGACATGATCATTAGTGGCTTCAATTGTCATGTTTAGATCTCCATCGGGGAGATTGTGCCTCCATTTTAGATTAGATAAGCACATATAGCCACTCGATTCTTAGTACATGTGTGTTTGATATGTTATCGGGTAGGTCATGGTTATAGCAGCTCCAAGCCATCCCATCTACAATAGATAGATGTCTGAAATACGTATAGAAATATCAGGGGGTGAATGTCGAGGGTCTTCCATATGAGTATCCTCTACCTATCCCACAAGCACTTATACCATAGTCACTAATTATAGTTATAGCAACATCACCAGACTTAGAATAGTTATCAGTTATAATTTAAAGTATAGTTTTTATGCATACATCATAGAGGTCAGTAGATCTACCAGTGTAGACCAGGTCTAATCCAACAATATTGACACGTACCCATACTCTCCCATGGAGACCATTATTAGAGAGAACCCTATGTTAGAGATATGCCATAGATTCTAGAGGACCTTTTTCCACTCAATTTATGTTGAGTTCAGTATTATTGGGTTCTCAAGGTTCTCAGCACAAGGCACCTATGTCACCTATAACTTCTTCTACCATATGGGTTCCTAAGACCCCTACAGTTAAAAGGGCACCACAATTAGTGCCACAAATTCATAACACCACTATAGATACAGATACATACATAGATTATTCATTATAATAGATTACAGGGTCACAATTTCCCTTTCACATAGCATACACAATCATAATTCCCATATTCGACGTAAGTCATAGTAATAGTGATTCTCCCATGAGACTCATCAGTTAGTATGGTTCCTATCCTTTTGTACATACTTTATTCTCTCTTGCTCTTTGTACATAGTTTATTTTCATTTGCTTGTACATCGCTTATATCTAGAAAATATAAAACTAATAACACATGCCAAAACACAAAACGTTCAAATATTACTTAGAAAACAGAAAAATTATAGATTGTATGCATTGATATGTTTACACTTCTTATATTTTCTAGACACTACATATGTTAGCTATCTTAGTATAGTCGATTTTATCAGACATACATTCTTCACTTGTTCTTGCCAAATGTTTGCTTATTGCTTACAGGACTCAGGTCCACTACAGTGATCCAGACTTACTATCATCTATCCACTGGGGGCATATACACCAATTTAGGATAATTCATTTGATACATCCACCCACTTGCGGGCCTATTATACACACTTTATATTACCAAGTTATATCCTTACATTCTATACATTTCAATTTTAGAATTATTATATCTCGATATTGATCATTGCTACTCATACTCAGATTTTTTCCCAACTATCAATAGTTTAGACTCATCATATGTACATCCTTCCTCTTACATATATTTGTACTGCATTCATGCATGCTTTCATTTCTAGCTTTCCTAGTTTAGACTTGATTATAGTCCCTATGCTTCTTCTATTCAAGGTTTTTTGAATATGCCATTGTTCTTTGGCTCAACACCACTTCTATTCATGAATGCCTTGGATATGTGCCCATGTCCCTTGTGTGTGCTTTCCTACCTGTGTATGTGGACATTTAAAAATGTCCTTGTCTGTCTTCTTTTCTCGAATTTAGTGACATGTGCCCACGACACTTTTATTGTCACATTTGGCCTATTATGTATGCCTCATGTGTTTTGTATGTGTCATGGCCAGCACATTTGTTTTTACTTATTACACATATTCATTCTCGATACCATGAGGGACATCATGCCCCATCCCCCTAGGTAGCTACTTAGATTTGATGTTATACACATTGATTACATCTATCTTGACACCCTTGTGCAATGCTAGACACAACATATATATTACATTACATACTTATGCTCATATTCTCTTACATTTTGATGTTATGTTTTCACATTGTATTGGATTATCACGTAGTTGTAATATATGCTCTGGCTAACACATATTTTGCAGAGCTATTTCTTTTGAAGATAGTTTTTGAACAAAGTAAATAACCACCCTCAAAAGAGGGGGCATTCATAGGGGTTTGTCATAGAGATTAGACTCCTACATTGCATTTACAGAACATTTTTCATCACACAGACTCTTATTCTATGTCAACTTATTATATTATACTAATAACTATCCTCGTGCCAAAATTGTGTATTTCTATAAATAATAAATTGGTTAAAAATATAACATGAGAAAATGATTATCTTTATACATTACCACATGTTTTTAAGAATCTAAAAGCCAAATATAGACACCATCCCTAACATTTAATTATACAAACCAAATGACAAAAATTGTCAAAACAAATATATAAATATATATATATATAATATTTAATGTTTTGTTAATTACTTCTCAACAAACATTGTTACTTGATATTGAAATTAACGTATTATAATATACATTCCTATGTAATTCATTCAAAAGTACGATAGAAGACTATCATATAATATATTACAATGGATACACTTTTAACCAAGGACACTAATGTGATTACATGATTACTATCTAATTTTTTTTTCAAAACAATTTGGAAACTTCTTCTGTTGGAGGACTCGCATATGTTGGTACAATTATGTCATTATATATCTGTATGAGTGGATGGGAGGATTGGATTGTATATCTGGGAGCAACAATTAAAAAATGCAAAGCGCGTGGTTGTTGGGGGTGAGCTGGAAGTGGATGGATGTTGGATGCCCTGGGATAGAGCACTAGTACGGGTACTAGTACTGGTGCTAGGCAGCAACCACTGCCATTAAACAGCTGAGTTGTAGAGCAACACAACTATATATTATTATTATCGACACTACCTTACCTGGAGGATGGAGTTTCTGAGACGTTTCCCCTTTCCACCATGATTTGGCAATTGGAATGAACAGTGAACAGTGAAGACGCGCTATACTAATATATATAACCATGCCAGGGATTGATTTTATGAAATAACAAAATCATCTTCTAAGTTGTAAGAATAGTAATATGGACGCCCTGCCTCTGCCTCTGGTGTTGTTGACATTGCTCATTTCTATTTCTGCTGTAACTCTTACATCTGCTAATTTCTACAAAGATTTCGATATCACGTGGGGGAACCATCGGGCAAAAATATTAGAGAATGGAGAGCAGTTGCAGCTGAGTCTAGACCAGACTTCAGGTTCTGGGTTTCAATCCAAACAGGAATACCTATTTGCCACTATCGATATGCAAATAAAGTTGGTCCCTGGTAACTCTGCAGGCACTGTTACCGCCTACTATGTAAGCAAATTATTATCTATCTCTATACTCTAGTTTGTATAAAATCATTGGCATTGCCATTACTGTAAACATTTATGATCGTTGCTGACATTTAATTTATGTATACATGGGTTACAGCTTTCTTCTCAAGGCCCCAACCACGACGAAATAGACTTTGAATTTCTGGGCAATTTGTCGGGAGATCCCTATGTTATGCACACAAACGTATTTTCTCAAGGCCTTGGAAATCGTGAGCAGCAATTCTACTTGTGGTTCGACCCAACCACAGATTTCCACACTTACTCTGTTTCATGGACTGCTCACCACATTATGTATGTATCTGTTCTACTCTTGGATTTCCTTTCCACACTTACTTTACTTTCTCTCTCTTTCTCGGCCTAGAAAAGAAGACTGATTCATTAATGGCAACGGTGATTGCAGATTTTCTGTAGATGGGAGTCCTGTTAGAGTGTTCAAGAACAGCGAGGGGTTGGGTGTTCCATACCCCAAGAAGCAACCCATGAGAATCTACTCCAGCCTCTGGAATGCTGAGGATTGGGCAACCAGAGGTGGCCTCGTCAAAACCGACTGGACCAAAGCGCCCTTTCTCGCCTCCTTCCGCAACTTCAACTTCAAAACACACACAACTACTCCTGCCCAGGAGGAGGAGGAGGAGGCAGAGGCTTTGGATTCCAACCAGCGGCAGAGACTGAATTGGGTGCGACAGAACTACATGATTTATGATTACTGTGCTGACACCAAGAGGTTTCCCAACGTTCCTCCGCCAGAATGCACACTCAATTCTATGCCCTAACACTCTCCACCATTCTTTTTACTGAATTTGAATGCCTTGTTACCAGCAGTTCAAACTCTCAATTCTTTAATTCTTTTTCTCACTTGCAATACAATCCACTGCACATTGCACATTGCAATTGCATGTCATGTACTCCACTCTATCAAGGAATGGAAAGTTCCATTGGGGAACCCCTTTCCTATTTTGCTATACAGAAATTCTTTCCCTGGATTTTAGTTTTGTCTGTCTTTGGATCCCCGGTTACAATTGCAATGATAAATACTTGTCTCTTCAATCCGTTTCCTGCAAAACACAGAAAGCAAATCAGACTTACAACTCTCCTCTTTCCTTCCATTGTTTTAACTTTATATTGGTCTAAAAAAATTCATTTCTTTCTTGCTGTAGCATACCAAAAGCATTGCATTTATTTATTTGATAGCACAGTACTATAAATCGATTTTATTTCAGATGCATGCCCCCTTACACACTTTTTTATTGACTTTATTATTAAGCTGTAACTAAACTTTTTGGAACAATATTCTTGACATGCATATTTTGTTCAACACATCCCTGGAGCTTAAAACTAAATTTGTTTTAATAATTGAGACTTTGAGTTTGTTAATGAGATTCAACTCGCAGTACCAAATGATGCCTCCCACAAAATTACTCTGAAAGTTTCGCCGCATTGATGGTAGAGGACTAGACGTGGCATGTTAACACAACCATTATCTTTATACAAATTTTGGCTTTGGCTTAGTTATCAATGGCATCCCCCCAAGCTTGTTCCTTATGAGACGGTCAACTAATGTTGGAGTCTCAACTCTACTTCTTTTGCTTGGACAAATAGATTTCCTGCTATTTAGACGACTCTTATAGATTTCAAAAAGACAATTTTCTTCATGTATTCTCTACCAAACATGTCATGTTCAAGAAATACCTTTAGATATGGGCAATTACATTACTTCATTAGATTAAGGGAGTAATGATTTATGGTCAAGACTTTATCATAGGAGAAAGCTTGAGGAGGCCCTTCTCAAAGTCAACACACATACACACATATATACATAATTAATTAATTTTAGAAATGATCCTTCTTGTTGCCAAAGACCTAAATCAACTCCACATTACAATTGCTTTTTATTTATAGATTTGTAGTACTCTATGAATAAATGAGAGGTTACATTAGGGAACTCCCATGCTATATTTGTTTCTTTTTGTTATGCACCATGGGTTAAGACAACCAAGAAAGGTATTCACATCATTACATTGATTAGAATTTTAAAAAAATAAACTAAAACATCAAATCAAATTAGGTTTTTAATATATAAAATTACTTACGAAGAAAAGCAAGAAAGGGTTTAATAATCGCGAAACTCAATGTATAGTGAATGTTTCTGCAAAAGACATTGCAATAGTAATGCATGTGTTTGTCTTAGCTCGTAGAAATGGAGGAGTGTCTACTATGGTCATCAATTGAACAAACAACCTTGTTTAGTTTGGGACTAATCAAGCCCCATTAACATAATTACAACCAGTTAGTACGAATTATGTTGGAAGGTTCTATTAATCATGAAAAACACCTACATCAACCCATGCATAAAACTAAACAAGTAAAATATATAAGGAAATAAACAAACAAATAAATAAGAACATAACCCTATATTATGAGAAATATAAAACCATTACAAGCTCCTCTTAGGGAAACTACAAAATGTTGGGATCTCTCATGCTCAACCATGAGGCTCTCCTCTCTTAGAATGGAGAAACCAAGTATGTGATTATAGAACATGGGAAGAGAAAGGAAATATTTATAGGAACACTAAAGTATTCATCCATTTCTTGATTGGCTAATCAATAGGTGAACATTATTTTTTAAGGGAATGATGAAATCATGCTAGATAGATCCTAAATACAAGTCATTATTATTATTTATAAAAACATATAAGTTAATAAATAATTAACTTATGCTAAATATCTAATCCCAAGCAAACTGAGGTGTGGTGAAATTAATTATTTGCATCAATAAATTAAGGCTCGATTAGTGTCCATTGCATGCTTGATTAAGCCAATCGAGTAATTCATTCAACAGGTCATGCAATTGGGGCTAACAGGGCCCAATTATAACCAATCGCCATGAATTTCATGTTTGATTTGCCAAAATCCCAAGATGGTGACCTTCTTAAGGGGACATAATTGTACTGAGGGGATGTAACTGTGAACCTAATTATAATACTTAGTGTGATATAGACTCGATTAACCCCAATTGTGCACTTAATTTGACAAATCAAGTAATTAGGTTAATTACATACACAATTTGGGTTAATAACCACCCAAGGCCAAATGGGATCAACTACCATTCATTTAAGATCGATCAACCCCAATTGCACACATGATTGAACCAATCAAGTAATTGTTTTAATATTCTAGTTTGTGACTATGACTAAATGAGCCTTGTGAACCTAATTGCAATGGATTAGTGTGAATTCGGAATCTTCTATCCCTGATTTCATGATATTTTAATTATTTATGATGTAAGATAGATTTAATTACACATTAACAAATAAATCTAGTGCACAAAGTAGATCTAGAATATAGCAGTCTAAAACAATAAATCAAATCTACTCTAGTGGTTAAAAATACGTAATTAAGATTTATTTGACAAACAATGTAAAATATGAAAAGCAAAAAATATGGAACAATCACACTGTGAAAAAATTATAGAATTTTGGAAGTGCAATAGTATTTTTTGAAGGGATGAATTAACTTTGTGTGAAATCTAGATTGTTCACTATACATAAATGAAAACAAGAAAGGGAAGAGAAAGAAAATGAGAGAGAGAAAAAGGGGAATAAATAATTTTGGGACTTATACAAACATGTAAGAACATCCCAATAAGAAACTAATATGAAATGATAATTTAAACACACACATGTACCCAAGAATTATGCAATTCTACAACAAATAACTACCATGTACAAAAATTATGCGTCTCTAGAAACAATGTATTTATTTTTCAAAAAATATTATTAGAAAATACTTTTCTTTATTTATTGGTACATGCTCTTTATATTCTCAAGACCACGTGTAGATACCATCCTTCACGTTTGATTCTCTGAGCCAAATAACAAAGTTCGCCTTATGAAAAAAAGGAAATATTTTACATCTTATTTAATTTTTTAAAAATATATATTTTTGGTTTATTAATGATTTAGAAACTAATTCTCTTCAAACGTAGTCACATGTCATTAAAATTATAAAAACCATAACCATCCTTTATACATGATCGTCCCAAGTAAACTATAGTAGTAGTTTACTTGTAAGAATAAGAAACTTGTCCCCAAAGTTGTGGTATAACGATTCATAGGATGCATTCATACATGAGAAACCTAGGTTGATAGGTACTCTTGTTATGGAATTTAGAAACTAAGGCCACTTTGAATATTCCAATTTTCATATTTAGTACTTGCCGAGGTACTACTGTTTTCGCCTCTGACCATTATTTTGGTTAACGCTACCATGCCACCCAATCATAACAACTTTTGAAATATGTATTTATAATTTTCGAATGTTTCATGAATGACATAATATTTTTAAGCTATTTCCCAGTTACAATTAATTACAAATTGAATTGTATACAATTGCCATACCAGATCTTTCATTTATGAAATCTTTCATTCGCATAAATTTAAACTTTTTTCTTTCACGAAATCTTTCATTTCCATAAATTTAAATAATGGATACTCATAGGATTTCTATTAATTACATTGTTTGACGTCATTTCATGGAAAAGGAGGATTACATCATTTCATGAAATATGGTCATTGTATTGTAATGTATTTTTACCAAATAACATTTATTTATTTATTTTGCCTCTAAAAGTGTTGTGAATTTAAATTGGGAGAGAATCCTTGCCAATTCCACTTGGGCTTCTTTGAAACTATCTATCGTGCCCCTTCACTACTCTATAATATCAAACACTTATCTATATATACCAATAGACTTACCAAAATAGGAGCAAGCTTATGGTTTCTCTTGTTTCCAAACCAAAAACCCAAACACAAAATAGGGGCAGTTCTATTATAATTAATTCATAGCCCATGCAACAGAGTACTTTCAACACTAACAATTACATTTGAATTCCTTTTTTTGTATATTCAATCAACCCAATCTCCATATCCCTAATGTAATTCACTACTTCACATTAACTTAATTTTGACACCACTTACAATCCAACTAAAAATCGCATTATTCATACGAAATGGTAGCAACCCCAATGACACAACTTTGCGACAGATACTCAAACCATAACACGACCTTTATTCTTATTGTTTTTACAGCTTAATAGATTTTAAGTAACCAAAAGTGTAATACTTTGACATTACTAAGATCTGAAGGCCGTTTCATCTTCATTTCAAATAATTTAGAATAATCAATTGAGAAAATTTCATGATGAGTATTTGGAAGGACCATATCATATTCAAGTAATAACTTTCTAAACATGCAAATCAAACATTATTTTTATGTTATTTATAGAATTTGTATAATTAAACATAATTGGCTAATTAAATATCTTGAAGGATTCTTATAAACTTGGAAGCAAACTAATCAACACAATAATAACATGTGAGTTAAAAATAGCTCAAGAATTTATAGATCTACAATAGCATGTTTAAGTAGACATTATTTTGGCTTTATTGTAGATTGACTAAGACTAGATAATTATCAAATCTAAATATTCTGTTACCACCATGACTAAACTAGAAAGAATTCCATCTCTAAACTTTGAGAACTTATCTTTAGTAATAGGTTTAGTCATTACGTCATCAATTTTCTCTTTAAAAACAAATGTATTCATTATTATCCAGCTATCGAATGTAGTGGTGACGAACTCAGACGTCTTTAATTCTAGCATGATAAATTATGTTCTTCACTATATTTAGAACACTCTCATTGTCAATAAAAATTGGAGTTGGTGCAGTTTGGTCACGCTAAAGATCCTCCAATATTGTTTGAATCTACATACTTTCACATCCTCCATTAATTATTGATTTTTATTTAGCTTCAATGAAAGATGGGGAAACTGTAGTCTGAATCTTGATCTGCTATCAAAATTCCCATGATCCAAGAATGCAAATATAATATGTTTTAGACCTTCTTGAATCAACTTAAGACCACTTAATGTCAACATCATAATTCTCCTTTTTCAAAAAATGTCCACTTAAGATGTCATTTTGACCGATCAATTCCCTACACTTACCCTTAATCATGAATACAAAATAATTTTAGTTTTTACTACAAGAAATGGACAAGATTAAAAATACAAATCAAAACATGTCCAATGCTAGTTTACTTGATCTAATTATGAATCAATATTTTTTTCAATAGATTCCTCCCAAGAACTTGACTCCTCTAGTGTTTCCCTCTTTAAGCCCTATTCATCTTTTGCACTTGAACTTGTTCCAAAATCATTAGAAATTATCCATACATTACTCTTTGTATATTTACCATTATTTTAAAAAATTGGTATTTTCTCATGTACAATAACATTTCTATCAGCCAAAATTATATTTGTAGAGACTTATAAAAATATATATGCCTTGGATCACTCATTATAACCAATAAACATGTATGTAACTGTTCTACTCTTGGATTTCCTTTCCACACTTTACTTTTACTCTCTTTCCCTCTCTTTCTGGGCTTAAAAAAGAAGAATGTTTCATTAATGGCAATGATGACTGCAATTTTTTTTGTAGATGGGAGTCATATTAGAGTGTTCAAGATCAGCGAGGGGTTGGGTGTTCCTTAACCCAAGAAGCAACCCATGAGAATCTACTCCAGCATCTGAAACGCTAAGGATTCGACAACCAGAGGTGGCCTCATCAAGGTCAACTGGACCAAAGTGCCCTTTCTCACCTCCTTCCACAACTTCAACTTCAAACCACACAACACTGCTCCTGCCTAGGAAGAGGAGGAGGAGGCAAGAGTATTTGGATTCTAGCCAGCAACAAAGACTGAATTGGGTGCGACAAAACTGCATGATTTATGATTACTGTGTTGACATGAAGAGGTTTACCAATGTTTCTTCCCCAGAATGCACACTCAATTCTATGCCTTAGCACTCTCCGCCATTATTTTTACTGAATTTGAATGTCTTATTACAATTAATTCAAACTCTCAATTCTTTTATTCTTTTTCTCACCTATAATACAATCCATTGCACATTGTAATTGCATGTCATGTGCTCAACTCTATCAAGGAATGGGAATATCCATTGGAAAACCCCTTTCCTATTTTTCTATACAAAAATTATTTCACTAGATTTTAGTTTAGTCTTTGTCTTTGAATCCCGGGTTAATATTGCAACGATAAATACTTGTCTCTTTAATCCGTTTCTTGCAAAGTAGACTTACAACTTTCCTCTTTCCTTCCATTTTCTTAACTTTATATTAGTCTAAAAAAATTCATTTCTTTCTTACTGTAGTATAACAAAAGCATTTCATTTATTTATTTGATAACACGGTACTATAAATCCATTTTATTTGAGATGCATGCCCCCTTACACACTTTTTTATTGACTTTGTTATTAAACTGTAACTAAATTTTTTTGAACAATATTCCTGACATGAATATTTGTTCAACAAATGCTTGGAGCTTGAGACCAAATTTGTTTTAATAATTGAGACTTTGAGTTTGTTAACGAGATTCAAATTGCAGTACCAAATGATGACTCCCACAAAATTAGTTTGAAAATTTTACCGCATTGATGGTAGAGGACTAGACATGGCATGTTAACACAACCATTATCCGATACAAATTTTGGCTTTGGCTTATTTATCAATGGCATCCTGCCAAGATTGTTCCTTATGAGATGGTAAACTATTGTTGGAGTCTCAACTCTACTTCCTCTTCCTGGATAAATAGATTTCCTTCTATTTGGATGACTGTTATAGATTTCAAGAAAATAATTTTCTTCATGTATTCTCAACCAAACATGTCAGGTTCAAGATATAATTTTAGATATGGGCCATTACATTACTTCATTATATTAAGGGAGTAATGATTTGATGTTCAAGACATTATGATAGGAGAAGGATTATATAGGCCCTTCTCAAAGTCCACACACACACACACAAAAAGATAATTAATTAATTTTACAAATGATCCTTCTTGATGCCAAAGACCTAAACCAACTCCACATTATAATTGCTTTGTTTTATTGATTTGCAGTAATCTATGAATAAATGAGAGGTTACATTAGGTAACTCCCATGCTATCTTTCTTTCTTTCTTTTTGTTATGCACCATGGGTTAAGACAACCAAGAAAGGTATTCACACCATTATATTGATTATAATTCTAAAAAAATAAACTAAAACATCAAATCGAATTAGTATTTTATATATATAATTACTTACAAATAAAATCAATTGAGGCTTTAATAATCGTGAAACTCAATACATAGTGAGTGTTTATGCAGATGACATTGAAGTAGTAATTCTTGTGTTTGTTTTAGCTCGTAGAGATGGAAGAGTGTCTACTGTGGTCATCAATTGAACAAACAACCTTGCTTAGTTTAGGGGTAATCAATCCCCATTAACATAATTGCAATCAGTTAGTATGAATTATGTTGGAAGGTTCTAATAATCATGAAAAACACCTAGATCAACCCATGCATAAAACTAAACAGGTACAATATACAAGGAAACAAATAAATAAAAACATAATCCTATATTATGAGAAATATAAAACCATTGCAATCTCCTCTTGCAGAAACTACAAATTGTTGGGATCTCTCATGCTCGACCATGAGGCTCTCCTTTCTTAGAACGGACAAACAAGTATGTAATTAAAGAACATGGGAGGAGAAAGGAAATATTTATAGGTACACGAAAGTATTCATCCATTTATTGATTTTATAATCAATAGGTGAACTTTATTTTTTAAGGGAATGATGAAATCATGTTAGCTAGATCCTAAATACAAGCCTTTTTTCTTATTTATAAGAACTTAAAAATTAATAAATAACTAACTTATGCTAAATATCTAATCCTAACTAAATTGAAGTGTGGTGAATTTAGTTATTTACATCAATAAATTAGGGTTCAATTAGTGTCTATTACATGCTCGATTAAGCCAATCGAGTAATTCACTCAACATGACATGTAATTGGGCTAATAGAGCCTAGTTATAACCAATCATCATGAATTTCATGTCTGATTAGTGAAAATCCCAAGATGGTGACCTTATTAAGGGGACATAATTATATTGACAGGATGTAACTATGAACCTATTTACAATAATTAGCGTGACATGAGAGTTGATTAACCCCAATTATGCACATGATTTGAAAAATCAAGTAATTAGGTCAATTGCATGCACAATTGGGGTTAATAACCATCCAAGGCCAAATCCAATGAACTACCATTCATTTAAGATCGATCAAACCCAATTGCATACATGATTGAACTAATCAAATAATTGCTTTAATATTCTAATTTGTGACTATGGCTAAATGAGCCTTGTGAACCTAATTGCAATGGATTAGTGTGAATTGGGTATCGACTCACCCCGATTTCATGGTATTTTAATTGTTTATGATTTAAGATAAAATTAATTACACATTAACAAATAAATCTAGTGCACAAAGTAGATCTAGAATATAAAAGTCTAAAAAAATAAACCAAATCTACTCTAGTGGCTAAGAATAGTAAAAGCACATAATTAAGATTTATTTGACAAACAATGTAAAATATGAAAAGAGAAAAATATGGAACAATCACACCGTAACAAAATTATAGAATTTTGGAAGTGCAGTAGTATATCTTGAAAAAATGAATTAACTTTGTTTGAAATCTAGATTGTTCACTATTCATAAATAAAAACAAGAAAGGGAGGAGAAAGAAAAATGAGAGAGAGGAAAGGGGGAATGAATAATTTTGGGACTTCTACAAACATGTAAAAACATGCCAATAAGAACCTAATATGAAATGATAATTAAAAAACACACACGTAATCAAGAATTATGCAATTCTACAGCTAATAAGTATCATGTACCAAAATTATGCATCTCTAGAAATAATGTATTTATTTTTCAAAAAATATTATGATAATATACTTTTCTTTATTTATTGGTACATGCTCTTTATATTATAAAGATCACATGTAGATACCATCCTTCACATTTGATTTTATGAGCCAAAAAACAAAGTTCGCCTTATTAGAAAAAGGAAATATTCTACATCTTATTTAATTTTTAAAATATAGATATTTTTGGTTTATTAATTATTTAGGAACTAGTTCTCTTCAAACATAGTCACATGTCATTAAAATTTGAAAAACAACAACCATCCTTTATACATGATCATCCTAAGTAAACTAGAGTAGTAGTTTATTTATAAGAATAAGATACTTGTCCTCAACGTTATGGTATAACGATTTACAAGATGCATTCATACATAATAAACCTAGGTTGATAGGTAGTCTTGTGGTTTAGTGTAGTAGCTAAGAATTTAACAGTTAACAAGTACTCATGTGATCGAGTGTTGTAGCTATAGGGTTACCAATTGACAAATAACCGTGTGATGCACTTTGATAATTAAAATTTTATTGTCTAATTTAATTAAAAATAAATATTACTTTAAAATATAAAAATAACACTTTTGAAAAAAAAATTGTTCAAAGACTCTCATATGTTGATGCATTTATGTCTAACTCGTTATCTTCCACCAAAACAATTAGGGTTCTTACAACTCACTTTACCCAAAATTAATGAGAGGGGAGCTACCACATTATTATACAAGTGTATGGGAGGATTTTATTGTACAAGTATACATATATCTCGAGCAATAATTAAAAAATTCAAATAACATGATTATCACTGTGAATTTGGAAGGATGTTAGATGCCCAAAAGGTGGAGTGCCACGTGAAAGTACATTTCAATTAATTGGTACCATTGATTGATCACGAAACTAAATTATTATGTCTTGTTTCAAACTTTAGGTAGCATTAAATGATAATAATTGACATAATAAGAAAAAAGGGTTGAGCATGTGTAATTCTACAAGAATTATAGAATTTGGAAATTTAGACCACCTTGAATTTTCTAATTGTCATTTTTAGTGCATGACAGAGGTATTATTATTTTTGCATCCATATTTTATTTTGGTTAATATTACCATGCGACCCAATTGTAACAACTTTTGAAATATGTATTTATAATTTCCGAATGTCGGCATAATATTTTTTTATGTATTTCCCAATTACAATTAACTACAAAGTGAATTTTACATAATTTCCCATTGGAATCATTTCAAATTCCTATGATGCCCATTTTCTCGAAGTCTGGGGACTTTAAATTGTGCTTTATTTAACTGTTCCTAATATTTACAGAAAGGCCTAAATATTTTTCTATTTTCCATTGATTAACAGTAAACCTTGAATAATCTTCATAGACTAGGCCAATGGAAAGCATTGCATCCTTAAAAAAAATATGGATCTTGGTAGATCTTGGGGGGTTTATAATACATGTGATGATCTAACAGTAAAGGTCATATGTGCCCTTTTGATGGGCTGTCATCTGACTGTAACCAGAGACTCAACTTTAAAACTGTCGAGTCCATAGTTATGCACCTGTAGAGTCCGTAGATTTTCCTTTTTTTTGCACAGTTTGTAGATTCAAGCCTGCAGAGTCCGTAGAATCAAACAACAAACTCCGTTTTACATGACTATCTTTGTCGAGACCATAGTTATTAAAAAACAAGTTCTATCATTCACCATTGGACCAAAGCCTTACCAAATAAGCACAACATCAGGCTCGAATCTCCTACTAATTCAATGTACCATCAACGACCTCACTCATATCAATACATAGCCAGCAATGTCACGGGTTTGTTTCTTACCAACGTAACACAGTCCTTCATATGTGGCTCTACATGAATGAAAAATGCTCCATGCAACCATGGCCATGGTAGACGCCATACCATTTGCTTATGGTTTTACAGAACAGATGACACATCCATATATAATGTGCCCAACCATTTTTTTATCTGCTATTATATATATACACAGTCATCTTTTTCCATTCGCCATTGTATCAACCGCCTATTCACTTCGACTTGGATCTGAATATAATGGCCCTTTTGTGACTGTATAATGACCTTCGAAAACCTGCGTATTCTCATAGGCTTGGCTTGACCTCGGCGTGTTTTCACAGGTATCTCCCTGCATGTATGGCCCATGGCCTTTATCAACAGGCACATAATCTTCTTCAGACTATGCCATGATCCAATCGCCATCTCCTGTCAACAAAATTATGTCTATACAAGGAATGAATAAATCACAAAATTCCTTAGTCGCTCTTCGTTGCATCAACTAGTTTTGATCCAGATGACCAAGAGGTTTACAAAATGGATATATGAGCCTCACAGACTCGGCTCTGCTCAAAGGAATTCCAACTCAGCATCAAGATCTTCTCGCATCCAATTGGGCCTACACTGATTACGTGCATCTGTAATTGAGAGCCACTGACGTTGGCATTCATTTTTTTATCACGGTCAAAACAGGATAATACAGGCCGAATGGCCTTCGCAACTCCTCTTCTTCATCCTGGAGATCCTCCTCATTTTTCTCTTCATCCCTCTTCTTAGGTCCTTCCTCTCCTCTACCTAAAGGAGATCCTCCTTCTCTTTTCTTCTTACTAGCTGATCAAAGACATTCGTTACATATAAAACTCTTTTCTTTCTAACTCCTATGTCCAACTTTGGACTCTAAACAAACATACATGATTTCCTCAAACAACCTACTAATTGAGAAAGATTATCTAACCTATACTTGGGGGATTTCAACTATTTCCTTGATCCTCTCCACAAGCCAAGATTGTCTTCCAACGTAGGAGATTCAAACTAACTTCCTTTTTTGACTTTTTTCACCTTTTACATTTACAATTACAATTACTCCTCCTCTAAGACAACATTTTGGAGGGAATCACAATTTGTATTTGAATTCAATCTTGACTAGAACCTATAGAAGGATAGATGACCATGTCTAACATGAAGCTATTGTAGATGCTTCTGCATCACCTTTTAGGCAATGGTATGTCAATTGGATGGCTATGTAATGATTTAGGTAACTCATATATCTGAAAGCTAGATATATTTGTGGCTCTTCTACTATTTACAATGTTTGTTTATTTGTTTGTTATAGAGATGTAAAATGTAAATCCTAAAGTGATAGAGATTTTGAAAGGAATGTTTTTTCCTCGGTGAACTAGAAATCGAACTAAGTGTTTTTACTCTATTCATTTGATTCTTGATAAATGTGTCTATTATCTCTATGAACGGGGCTATCTGTTCAATGTCAAACTTATATCGCAAAGAAAGGGAAAATTTTAACGATTTAGATGTCAATAAATCCTTATTTCTTCTCAAGGTAAGTTGGTCTCCGTTTTAATTTATCCCACTCAACATTATATCATCATTTGATATGTAACCTTGAGAACAACTTTTATTAGCATGTAGTTGATTCCTTAAATATAGTATTAAGGTTACATACTATTAATATATATAAATCACTTACGTAAAGGGTTCTACGTGACTATGTTTCTTTAGTAGTGGCATTCAATAAGGATTTACGAGGACATTTATTTAGGATGTAAGCAGTTGTATTCATATCTTTTGCCCAATACTAAAATTTTGCATTCCATATCTACACAATGCACATTGTCATCTCCAAAATTTTACTATTTCTCTTTTTCATGTCTCTATTTTTATGTGTTGTGTATGGAGGAGTATATTTCTTGTGCATACCTTTCCTCTTGAATAACTCTTTGAATTATTTTGAGACCAACTTGCCTCCATTATTTGACCTGAAATCTTTAAATTTTTTCTTGATTGGTTCTATACAAAAGCTTTCCATGAAATAAAATTAGAGAATAAATCTAACTTTCTATTGAAAAAATAAACATACATTTTCCTAGAAATATCATCAACTATTATTAATTAAACACCAAGTTCGATAAATTATAATAGTTTTAATTGGACCATGTAAATTCATAGGTACCTAATCCAATAATCCTTTGGTTATCTGTGTCTTAACAATACTGAATCAATGTCATATATGTTTGCCCATCTGACACCATGTACACACATTCTGAATTTTTTGAATGGATGGAAATCAATTCACCATATTAGTATTTCTTATTCCATTTAGATACTGATAAATGAGGTAACCATATTGTAATCACCTAAAAGTGGTATTTGAGTGCTAAGATTTCTACTTGAGACAACCTATTCATAGTTTATCTCTAGACTTATTCTAGAGCCTATTATTACACTTTTCCATCTTAGTTACAGACCATATGCATCCTTAGTCAACTAAAACACAATACAGAGCCCTAACTTTCCCTATTGTCACTATTGTCATTTTCCATAACTTTCCCTAATAGATATAGTTTCAAAATTAAGACCCTCTTAAGGTTGGCATACAAATATTTTATTGTCTGCACAAGTTACAAAACACTATAAATACATGACTTTTAGACCTCTATCCACTAGATGGGAATTATATGAAAAATACCTATTCAAATAGGAAACAAGTTGAGCAAAATCAAGGTTATCAATCCCTAATTTGCCCTACTTCTGCATACTAGCATCTATAGCTTCACTAATCTCAGGTTTTCCATATTTCCAATCTCAAGAAGACTCAAGGCATTCAAAACCACTATCATTCTACCATCACTTTCCCTTGCCCCAGTAATTAGGTAGGGATAACTATATCAGCCATGATCCCTCCTTAGATTATTGGTATGTAGGCAACTCTCTTCACAATAGGGTGTTGAGGATGTCCAACCTATCCTACTAATGAAAACATTTTTTAGCTCATACCTTACTTGCAAGGAGGATTAGGGTTTGCGTAATAAATTAGCTATTAGAGGCACATTACAAAGTTTCAAACTTTGTGTGTGTAAGAATAGAACCCAAAAATAAAGTCCCAAGTACACCAATCATTTAGGAGTAGCCCAACACAAAAGACACTACTGCCATTTTTAGGACACTAGATCCACATGGTGTTATTGTTCAAGTATGGCAATACTGTCCAGGAGAATATATGACACACAGATCTGGTTGATGACACTCATACCTATTTGTATCTCAGTTCTTAGCAATCATATCTTCTATATCAGGTGGTTTCTAGATAAGTCTTTATCTGCATATATTTATTAACATTTTAAAAAAGTCAAAGCAAGTCAAAATATGTAACAAATTATTAGTTATTTATTATATATTATTTAACTAATTTAGGCTACTCAGACCTTTAATCAAATATTGGATTTACATAGCTAAACCCTGAAAGGGTAAAACATTTAGTGAACTTGAATTACTTTGAATATTGCTTAAATGCTTAGTTTTACATAGGCTTTACCTTCTCCAATATGTTTTTGCACTAAACTAGGGTCACAAACTTCTATTGTTACAATATTTTTTTTATATAACCTAGCTCATTTAATCAATCTCACATTGGGTTTTCATTTATTTAAATATAATTTAAATTTTACAAAAGCAACCCTAATTTAAAAACCCTAACCCTATATGCTCTTAAGGTTTGTATCCTTTTTTTTCCTATTTTCATTAGCTACTTTAAATTTTTTAGATTTCATATATTCTATTTTAGTACCTCTATTCTAATTTGTTTAATATATGCCATTTAAAAAAGCTATCTCTCTTCCATTAAGAAGAAGTGATAGATTATGTGGTAATCCTACAAAGCATATTCAGATTCTTGTTATCTAAGCCTATAACATGGATAAGGGCCTATCATAACTCTAGCTATTCATCCTTTACACCCTGATTATATGGATTTCAATGATAATGCATCCAAAGATGAAAAATACAATTAAGAAAAAGATTATATACAAATTGAAAATTGGGACACTCTCCTTCTTCTTAATAATGATGACATTGTTATCAACAAAGACGAGATATTATAAAGCTTCATAGATAGAATTTGGGAACAAACACTTGATCATGCACAAATCACAAACCATATTGGAAATCAAGAAGAAAATAAACAATCTTCAACTCCCCCAGCTAATAATGTTGTTACACCTGCCATGGGGCCAACTTAGCTAGCACAATGTAAAGTTATAATTTAACAACTTTCAGTGATAGCTACAACTCTTATGGATAGTTCCTTCACTATATATGTATAATCCCTTATGAAATACATTCATACTTTTCAAGCTAAGGTATTACATCTTGAGAATAGAGCCACTAGGCCATCACATCCCTTGCATTTTAATATTCTGTCACATACACCTTTGGTACATCACATAGTAACAACTCCCCTGCCATCCACTTTCATGGCACTTAAGCTTACATTATATGATGGGAAGGGTGACCCAGAGCACCATCTCAGAGCTTTTCAAAAAGCTTCATAGATATAATTTGGGAACAACCGCTTGATCATGTACAAATCCTACAATCCATATTGGAAATCAAGAACAAAACAATGTTCAGTCTTCAGCTCCCCCAGCTAATAACATTATTACACATATCATGGGGCCAACTCAGATAGCACAACGTAAAGTTTTAATTCAATAACCTTCAGTGACAGCTACACCTCTTGTGGATTGTTCCACCACTCCATATGTATAATCCTTATGAAGTACATTCATACTTTGCAAGCTAAGGTTTTACATCTTGAGAAGGGAGCCACTATGCCATCACATACCTTGGATTTTAATATTCTCTTGCATACACCTTTGGCACATCACATAGTAGTAACTCCTCTGCCATTCAATTTCATAACACCTAAGCTTACATTATATCATGGGAAGGGTGACCTAGAGCACCATCTCAGAGCTTTTCACACAACATATTCGGACTACGTGTTCAATGATTGGCTTCTCACGAAGTTATTTCCATGTAGTTTAAAGGATTGTCTCCTAAAGTGGTTTTATGATTGACCAAATCAATCTATCAAAACATTTAATCCTTTAGCCAGCATGTTTTTAACACACTTTCCATCAATATGAGTGATAAAATATCGTATGCCTAAATGGCACAATTTAATCAAAAGTCAAACAAGCCTATCGTAGACTATGTCTTACGATACAATACTTTATTGGCCAAATTTACTAGCCCCATGGTAGATAAAGAGCTTTAGGACATATTTAAATAAAGTCTTCTACCAGTATTACATGAAGCTATCTTATTCAAGAAGATTCCTACATTCACAGATTTGTGGCACATAGTAAAAGAAAGAGAGGTCACGCTTTTATCAATGGGAAAAATAAAATATACCAATGGTTTAAAGTAAATGATTAAGATTTCAAATAAGCCTCCATACAAGGTAAGGGCTATTGAAATTAAGAGTGATCATAAGGCCATAGTCAATGCAGCTTCCGAGCCATCTCCTAGATTTATTTTATATACTCCTTAGCACCGAATCTTCACCAACCTTCTAAAGTCACTAGCATAGGATTTACATCATCTCTTGGAATGCAATTTCATATCTCTCCCTCCCATTAAATAGGTTGATATGACATGACCTCTTCCAAATGACTATGATTGTAACATATTCTATGAGTATCACAGGGCACTAGGCCTTACAACAAATAGATGCATAAGCCTATAACATAAGATACATGATTTAATTGAGTGTAACATTATTGATGAGGACTTACCCACATAGGCACAAAAAGCACAACAAACAGAAGCCAAGGCATTAAATATATTCTCATATCCATTTCCAAGGCATATAATGAAAGAGGTAAGGAGCATATCAGTGTTCACTGCAAATATCAGGGACATCCACCACCAGCTTCATGTCATACTATTATAGAGGAGGCACACCCATTTCACAACATTATTGGGATGTATCATACTACAGTTCTACCTAGACCACTCATCACATTCTCAAAGCAGCAGACTGTTGAAGATGATGGAAATTTACATACACTCTTTATATGAGAATACATATATCATCATCCTAGTGAGAGTGTTATGGTTGTTAATAAATTAATCATTAGCATGTGCACTATGACACTTTTATAAAATTCAAGTTACTCAAATAAGGATATATTACCCACAGACATGATCATTAGTGGCTTCAATTGTCATGTTTAGATCTCCATCGGGGAGATTGTGCCTCCATTTTAGATTAGATAAGCACATATAGCCACTCGATTCTTAGTACATGTGTGTTTGATATGTTATCGGGTAGGTCATGGTTATAGCAGCTCCAAGCCATCCCATCTACAATAGATAGATGTCTGAAATACGTATAGAAATATCAGGGGGTGAATGTCGAGGGTCTTCCATATGAGTATCCTCTACCTATCCCACAAGCACTTATACCATAGTCACTAATTATAGTTATAGCAACATCACCAGACTTAGAATAGTTATCAGTTATAATTTAAAGTATAGTTTTTATGCATACATCATAGAGGTCAGTAGATCTACCAGTGTAGACCAGGTCTAATCCAACAATATTGACACGTACCCATACTCTCCCATGGAGACCATTATTAGAGAGAACCCTATGTTAGAGATATGCCATAGATTCTAGAGGACCTTTTTCCACTCAATTTATGTTGAGTTCAGTATTATTGGGTTCTCAAGGTTCTCAGCACAAGGCACCTATGTCACCTATAACTTCTTCTACCATATGGGTTCCTAAGACCCCTACAGTTAAAAGGGCACCACAATTAGTGCCACAAATTCATAACACCACTATAGATACAGATACATACATAGATTATTCATTATAATAGATTACAGGGTCACAATTTCCCTTTCACATAGCATACACAATCATAATTCCCATATTCGACGTAAGTCATAGTAATAGTGATTCTCCCATGAGACTCATCAGTTAGTATGGTTCCTATCCTTTTGTACATACTTTATTCTCTCTTGCTCTTTGTACATAGTTTATTTTCATTTGCTTGTACATCGCTTATATCTAGAAAATATAAAACTAATAACACATGCCAAAACACAAAACGTTCAAATATTACTTAGAAAACAGAAAAATTATAGATTGTATGCATTGATATGTTTACACTTCTTATATTTTCTAGACACTACATATGTTAGCTATCTTAGTATAGTCGATTTTATCAGACATACATTCTTCACTTGTTCTTGCCAAATGTTTGCTTATTGCTTACAGGACTCAGGTCCACTACAGTGATCCAGACTTACTATCATCTATCCACTGGGGGCATATACACCAATTTAGGATAATTCATTTGATACATCCACCCACTTGCGGGCCTATTATACACACTTTATATTACCAAGTTATATCCTTACATTCTATACATTTCAATTTTAGAATTATTATATCTCGATATTGATCATTGCTACTCATACTCAGATTTTTTCCCAACTATCAATAGTTTAGACTCATCATATGTACATCCTTCCTCTTACATATATTTGTACTGCATTCATGCATGCTTTCATTTCTAGCTTTCCTAGTTTAGACTTGATTATAGTCCCTATGCTTCTTCTATTCAAGGTTTTTTGAATATGCCATTGTTCTTTGGCTCAACACCACTTCTATTCATGAATGCCTTGGATATGTGCCCATGTCCCTTGTGTGTGCTTTCCTACCTGTGTATGTGGACATTTAAAAATGTCCTTGTCTGTCTTCTTTTCTCGAATTTAGTGACATGTGCCCACGACACTTTTATTGTCACATTTGGCCTATTATGTATGCCTCATGTGTTTTGTATGTGTCATGGCCAGCACATTTGTTTTTACTTATTACACATATTCATTCTCGATACCATGAGGGACATCATGCCCCATCCCCCTAGGTAGCTACTTAGATTTGATGTTATACACATTGATTACATCTATCTTGACACCCTTGTGCAATGCTAGACACAACATATATATTACATTACATACTTATGCTCATATTCTCTTACATTTTGATGTTATGTTTTCACATTGTATTGGATTATCACGTAGTTGTAATATATGCTCTGGCTAACACATATTTTGCAGAGCTATTTCTTTTGAAGATAGTTTTTGAACAAAGTAAATAACCACCCTCAAAAGAGGGGGCATTCATAGGGGTTTGTCATAGAGATTAGACTCCTACATTGCATTTACAGAACATTTTTCATCACACAGACTCTTATTCTATGTCAACTTATTATATTATACTAATAACTATCCTCGTGCCAAAATTGTGTATTTCTATAAATAATAAATTGGTTAAAAATATAACATGAGAAAATGATTATCTTTATACATTACCACATGTTTTTAAGAATCTAAAAGCCAAATATAGACACCATCCCTAACATTTAATTATACAAACCAAATGACAAAAATTGTCAAAACAAATATATAAATATATATATATATAATATTTAATGTTTTGTTAATTACTTCTCAACAAACATTGTTACTTGATATTGAAATTAACGTATTATAATATACATTCCTATGTAATTCATTCAAAAGTACGATAGAAGACTATCATATAATATATTACAATGGATACACTTTTAACCAAGGACACTAATGTGATTACATGATTACTATCTAATTTTTTTTTCAAAACAATTTGGAAACTTCTTCTGTTGGAGGACTCGCATATGTTGGTACAATTATGTCATTATATATCTGTATGAGTGGATGGGAGGATTGGATTGTATATCTGGGAGCAACAATTAAAAAATGCAAAGCGCGTGGTTGTTGGGGGTGAGCTGGAAGTGGATGGATGTTGGATGCCCTGGGATAGAGCACTAGTACGGGTACTAGTACTGGTGCTAGGCAGCAACCACTGCCATTAAACAGCTGAGTTGTAGAGCAACACAACTATATATTATTATTATCGACACTACCTTACCTGGAGGATGGAGTTTCTGAGACGTTTCCCCTTTCCACCATGATTTGGCAATTGGAATGAACAGTGAACAGTGAAGACGCGCTATACTAATATATATAACCATGCCAGGGATTGATTTTATGAAATAACAAAATCATCTTCTAAGTTGTAAGAATAGTAATATGGACGCCCTGCCTCTGCCTCTGGTGTTGTTGACATTGCTCATTTCTATTTCTGCTGTAACTCTTACATCTGCTAATTTCTACAAAGATTTCGATATCACGTGGGGGAACGATCGGGCAAAAATATTAGAGAATGGAGAGCAGTTGCAGCTGAGTCTAGACCAGACTTCAGGTTCTGGGTTTCAATCCAAACAGGAATACCTATTTGCCACTATCGATATGCAAATAAAGTTGGTCCCTGGTAACTCTGCAGGCACTGTTACCGCCTACTATGTAAGCAAATTATTATCTATCTCTATACTCTAGTTTGTATAAAATCATTGGCATTGCCATTACTGTAAACATTTATGATCGTTGCTGACATTTAATTTATGTATACATGGGTTACAGCTTTCTTCTCAAGGCCCCAACCACGACGAAATAGACTTTGAATTTCTGGGCAATTTGTCGGGAGATCCCTATGTTATGCACACAAACGTATTTTCTCAAGGCCTTGGAAATCGTGAGCAGCAATTCTACTTGTGGTTCGACCCAACCACAGATTTCCACACTTACTCTGTTTCATGGACTGCTCACCACATTATGTATGTATCTGTTCTACTCTTGGATTTCCTTTCCACACTTACTTTACTTTCTCTCTCTTTCTCGGCCTAGAAAAGAAGACTGATTCATTAATGGCAACGGTGATTGCAGATTTTCTGTAGATGGGAGTCCTGTTAGAGTGTTCAAGAACAGCGAGGGGTTGGGTGTTCCATACCCCAAGAAGCAACCCATGAGAATCTACTCCAGCCTCTGGAATGCTGAGGATTGGGCAACCAGAGGTGGCCTCGTCAAAACCGACTGGACCAAAGCGCCCTTTCTCGCCTCCTTCCGCAACTTCAACTTCAAAACACACACAACTACTCCTGCCCAGGAGGAGGAGGAGGAGGCAGAGGCTTTGGATTCCAACCAGCGGCAGAGACTGAATTGGGTGCGACAGAACTACATGATTTATGATTACTGTGCTGACACCAAGAGGTTTCCCAACGTTCCTCCGCCAGAATGCACACTCAATTCTATGCCCTAACACTCTCCACCATTCTTTTTACTGAATTTGAATGCCTTGTTACCAGCAGTTCAAACTCTCAATTCTTTAATTCTTTTTCTCACTTGCAATACAATCCACTGCACATTGCACATTGCAATTGCATGTCATGTACTCCACTCTATCAAGGAATGGAAAGTTCCATTGGGGAACCCCTTTCCTATTTTGCTATACAGAAATTCTTTCCCTGGATTTTAGTTTTGTCTGTCTTTGGATCCCCGGTTACAATTGCAATGATAAATACTTGTCTCTTCAATCCGTTTCCTGCAAAACACAGAAAGCAAATCAGACTTACAACTCTCCTCTTTCCTTCCATTGTTTTAACTTTATATTGGTCTAAAAAAATTCATTTCTTTCTTGCTGTAGCATACCAAAAGCATTGCATTTATTTATTTGATAGCACAGTACTATAAATCGATTTTATTTCAGATGCATGCCCCCTTACACACTTTTTTATTGACTTTATTATTAAGCTGTAACTAAACTTTTTGGAACAATATTCTTGACATGCATATTTTGTTCAACACATCCCTGGAGCTTAAAACTAAATTTGTTTTAATAATTGAGACTTTGAGTTTGTTAATGAGATTCAACTCGCAGTACCAAATGATGCCTCCCACAAAATTACTCTGAAAGTTTCGCCGCATTGATGGTAGAGGACTAGACGTGGCATGTTAACACAACCATTATCTTTATACAAATTTTGGCTTTGGCTTAGTTATCAATGGCATCCCCCCAAGCTTGTTCCTTATGAGACGGTCAACTAATGTTGGAGTCTCAACTCTACTTCTTTTGCTTGGACAAATAGATTTCCTGCTATTTAGACGACTCTTATAGATTTCAAAAAGACAATTTTCTTCATGTATTCTCTACCAAACATGTCATGTTCAAGAAATACCTTTAGATATGGGCAATTACATTACTTCATTAGATTAAGGGAGTAATGATTTATGGTCAAGACTTTATCATAGGAGAAAGCTTGAGGAGGCCCTTCTCAAAGTCAACACACATACACACATATATACATAATTAATTAATTTTAGAAATGATCCTTCTTGTTGCCAAAGACCTAAATCAACTCCACATTACAATTGCTTTTTATTTATAGATTTGTAGTACTCTATGAATAAATGAGAGGTTACATTAGGGAACTCCCATGCTATATTTGTTTCTTTTTGTTATGCACCATGGGTTAAGACAACCAAGAAAGGTATTCACATCATTACATTGATTAGAATTTTAAAAAAATAAAGTAAAACATCAAATCAAATTAGGTTTTTAATATATAAAATTACTTACGAAGAAAAGCAAGAAAGGGTTTAATAATCGCGAAACTCAATGTATAGTGAATGTTTCTGCAAAAGACATTGCAATAGTAATGCATGTGTTTGTCTTAGCTCGTAGAAATGGAGGAGTGTCTACTATGGTCATCAATTGAACAAACAACCTTGTTTAGTTTGGGACTAATCAAGCCCCATTAACATAATTACAACCAGTTAGTACGAATTATGTTGGAAGGTTCTATTAATCATGAAAAACACCTACATCAACCCATGCATAAAACTAAACAAGTAAAATATATAAGGAAATAAACAAACAAATAAATAAGAACATAACCCTATATTATGAGAAATATAAAACCATTACAAGCTCCTCTTAGGGAAACTACAAAATGTTGGGATCTCTCATGCTCAACCATGAGGCTCTCCTCTCTTAGAATGGAGAAACCAAGTATGTGATTATAGAACATGGGAAGAGAAAGGAAATATTTATAGGAACACTAAAGTATTCATCCATTTCTTGATTGGCTAATCAATAGGTGAACATTATTTTTTAAGGGAATGATGAAATCATGCTAGATAGATCCTAAATACAAGTCATTATTATTATTTATAAAAACATATAAGTTAATAAATAATTAACTTATGCTAAATATCTAATCCCAAGCAAACTGAGGTGTGGTGAAATTAATTATTTGCATCAATAAATTAAGGCTCGATTAGTGTCCATTGCATGCTTGATTAAGCCAATCGAGTAATTCATTCAACAGGTCATGCAATTGGGGCTAACAGGGCCCAATTATAACCAATCGCCATGAATTTCATGTTTGATTTGCCAAAATCCCAAGATGGTGACCTTCTTAAGGGGACATAATTGTACTGAGGGGATGTAACTGTGAACCTAATTATAATACTTAGTGTGATATAGACTCGATTAACCCCAATTGTGCACTTAATTTGACAAATCAAGTAATTAGGTTAATTACATACACAATTTGGGTTAATAACCACCCAAGGCCAAATGGGATCAACTACCATTCATTTAAGATCGATCAACCCCAATTGCACACATGATTGAACCAATCAAGTAATTGTTTTAATATTCTAGTTTGTGACTATGACTAAATGAGCCTTGTGAACCTAATTGCAATGGATTAGTGTGAATTCGGAATCTTCTATCCCTGATTTCATGATATTTTAATTATTTATGATGTAAGATAGATTTAATTACACATTAACAAATAAATCTAGTGCACAAAGTAGATCTAGAATATAGCAGTCTAAAACAATAAATCAAATCTACTCTAGTGGTTAAAAATACGTAATTAAGATTTATTTGACAAACAATGTAAAATATGAAAAGCAAAAAATATGGAACAATCACACTGTGAAAAAATTATAGAATTTTGGAAGTGCAATAGTATTTTTTGAAGGGATGAATTAACTTTGTGTGAAATCTAGATTGTTCACTATACATAAATGAAAACAAGAAAGGGAAGAGAAAGAAAATGAGAGAGAGAAAAAGGGGAATAAATAATTTTGGGACTTATACAAACATGTAAGAACATCCCAATAAGAAACTAATATGAAATGATAATTTAAACACACACATGTACCCAAGAATTATGCAATTCTACAGCAAATAACTACCATGTACAAAAATTATGCGTCTCTAGAAACAATGTATTTATTTTTCAAAAAATATTATTAGAAAATACTTTTCTTTATTTATTGGTACATGCTCTTTATATTCTCAAGACCACGTGTAGATACCATCCTTCACGTTTGATTCTCTGAGCCAAATAACAAAGTTCGCCTTATGAAAAAAAGGAAATATTTTACATCTTATTTAATTTTTTAAAAATATATATTTTTGGTTTATTAATGATTTAGAAACTAATTCTCTTCAAACGTAGTCACATGTCATTAAAATTATAAAAACCATAACCATCCTTTATACATGATCGTCCCAAGTAAACTATAGTAGTAGTTTACTTGTAAGAATAAGAAACTTGTCCCCAAAGTTGTGGTATAACGATTCATAGGATGCATTCATACATGAGAAACCTAGGTTGATAGGTACTCTTGTTATGGAATTTAGAAACTAAGGCCACTTTGAATATTCCAATTTTCATATTTAGTACTTGCCGAGGTACTACTGTTTTCGCCTCTGACCATTATTTTGGTTAACGCTACCATGCCACCCAATCATAACAACTTTTGAAATATGTATTTATAATTTTCGAATGTTTCATGAATGACATAATATTTTTAAGCTATTTCCCAGTTACAATTAATTACAAATTGAATTGTATACAATTGCCATACCAGATCTTTCATTTATGAAATCTTTCATTCGCATAAATTTAAACTTTTTTCTTTCACGAAATCTTTCATTTCCATAAATTTAAATAATGGATACTCATAGGATTTCTATTAATTACATTGTTTGACGTCATTTCATGGAAAAGGAGGATTACATCATTTCATGAAATATGGTCATTGTATTGTAATGTATTTTTACCAAATAACATTTATTTATTTATTTTGCCTCTAAAAGTGTTGTGAATTTAAATTGGGAGAGAATCCTTGCCAATTCCACTTGGGCTTCTTTGAAACTATCTATCGTGCCCCTTCACTACTCTATAATATCAAACACTTATCTATATATACCAATAGACTTACCAAAATAGGAGCAAGCTTATGGTTTCTCTTGTTTCCAAACCAAAAACCCAAACACAAAATAGGGGCAGTTCTATTATAATTAATTCATAGCCCATGCAACAGAGTACTTTCAACACTAACAATTACATTTGAATTCCTTTTTTTGTATATTCAATCAACCCAATCTCCATATCCCTAATGTAATTCACTACTTCACATTAACTTAATTTTGACACCACTTACAATCCAACTAAAAATCGCATTATTCATACGAAATGGTAGCAACCCCAATGACACAACTTTGCGACAGATACTCAAACCATAACACGACCTTTATTCTTATTGTTTTTACAGCTTAATAGATTTTAAGTAACCAAAAGTGTAATACTTTGACATTACTAAGATCTGAAGGCCGTTTCATCTTCATTTCAAATAATTTAGAATAATCAATTGAGAAAATTTCATGATGAGTATTTGGAAGGACCATATCATATTCAAGTAATAACTTTCTAAACATGCAAATCAAACATTATTTTTATGTTATTTATAGAATTTGTATAATTAAACATAATTGGCTAATTAAATATCTTGAAGGATTCTTATAAACTTGGAAGCAAACTAATCAACACAATAATAACATGTGAGTTAAAAATAGCTCAAGAATTTATAGATCTACAATAGCATGTTTAAGTAGACATTATTTTGGCTTTATTGTAGATTGACTAAGACTAGATAATTATCAAATCTAAATATTCTGTTACCACCATGACTAAACTAGAAAGAATTCCATCTCTAAACTTTGAGAACTTATCTTTAGTAATAGGTTTAGTCATTACGTCATCAATTTTCTCTTTAAAAACAAATGTATTCATTATTATCCAGCTATCGAATGTAGTGGTGACGAACTCAGACGTCTTTAATTCTAGCATGATAAATTATGTTCTTCACTATATTTAGAACACTCTCATTGTCAATAAAAATTGGAGTTGGTGCAGTTTGGTCACGCTAAAGATCCTCCAATATTGTTTGAATCTACATACTTTCACATCCTCCATTAATTATTGATTTTTATTTAGCTTCAATGAAAGATGGGGAAACTGTAGTCTAAATCTTGATCTGCTATCAAAATTCCCATGATCCAAGAATGCAAATATAATATGTTTTAGACCTTCTTGAATCAACTTAAGACCACTTAATGTCAACATCATAATTCTCCTTTTTCAAAAAATGTCCACTTAAGATGTCATTTTGACCGATCAATTCCCTACACTTACCCTTAATCATGAATACAAAATAATTTTAGTTTTTACTACAAGAAATGGACAAGATTAAAAATACAAATCAAAACATGTCCAATGCTAGTTTACTTGATCTAATTATGAATCAATATTTTTTTCAATAGATTCCTCCCAAGAACTTGACTCCTCTAGTGTTTCCCTCTTTAAGCCCTATTCATCTTTTGCACTTGAACTTGTTCCAAAATCATTAGAAATTATCCATACATTACTCTTTGTATATTTACCATTATTTTAAAAAATTGGTATTTTCTCATGTACAATAACATTTCTATCAGCCAAAATTATATTTGTAGAGACTTATAAAAATATATATGCCTTGGATCACTCATTATAACCAATAAACATGTATGTAACTGTTCTACTCTTGGATTTCCTTTCCACACTTTACTTTTACTCTCTTTCCCTCTCTTTCTGGGCTTAAAAAAGAAGAATGTTTCATTAATGGCAATGATGACTGCAATTTTTTTTGTAGATGGGAGTCATATTAGAGTGTTCAAGATCAGCGAGGGGTTGGGTGTTCCTTAACCCAAGAAGCAACCCATGAGAATCTACTCCAGCATCTGAAACGCTAAGGATTCGACAACCAGAGGTGGCCTCATCAAGGTCAACTGGACCAAAGTGCCCTTTCTCACCTCCTTCCACAACTTCAACTTCAAACCACACAACACTGCTCCTGCCTAGGAAGAGGAGGAGGAGGCAAGAGTATTTGGATTCTAGCCAGCAACAAAGACTGAATTGGGTGCGACAAAACTGCATGATTTATGATTACTGTGTTGACATGAAGAGGTTTACCAATGTTTCTTCCCCAGAATGCACACTCAATTCTATGCCTTAGCACTCTCCGCCATTATTTTTACTGAATTTGAATGTCTTATTACAATTAATTCAAACTCTCAATTCTTTTATTCTTTTTCTCACCTATAATACAATCCATTGCACATTGTAATTGCATGTCATGTGCTCAACTCTATCAAGGAATGGGAATATCCATTGGAAAACCCCTTTCCTATTTTTCTATACAAAAATTATTTCACTAGATTTTAGTTTAGTCTTTGTCTTTGAATCCCGGGTTAATATTGCAACGATAAATACTTGTCTCTTTAATCCGTTTCTTGCAAAGTAGACTTACAACTTTCCTCTTTCCTTCCATTTTCTTAACTTTATATTAGTCTAAAAAAATTCATTTCTTTCTTACTGTAGTATAACAAAAGCATTTCATTTATTTATTTGATAACACGGTACTATAAATCCATTTTATTTGAGATGCATGCCCCCTTACACACTTTTTTATTGACTTTGTTATTAAACTGTAACTAAATTTTTTTGAACAATATTCCTGACATGAATATTTGTTCAACAAATGCTTGGAGCTTGAGACCAAATTTGTTTTAATAATTGAGACTTTGAGTTTGTTAACGAGATTCAAATTGCAGTACCAAATGATGACTCCCACAAAATTAGTTTGAAAATTTTACCGCATTGATGGTAGAGGACTAGACATGGCATGTTAACACAACCATTATCCGATACAAATTTTGGCTTTGGCTTATTTATCAATGGCATCCTGCCAAGATTGTTCCTTATGAGATGGTAAACTATTGTTGGAGTCTCAACTCTACTTCCTCTTCCTGGATAAATAGATTTCCTTCTATTTGGATGACTGTTATAGATTTCAAGAAAATAATTTTCTTCATGTATTCTCAACCAAACATGTCAGGTTCAAGATATAATTTTAGATATGGGCCATTACATTACTTCATTATATTAAGGGAGTAATGATTTGATGTTCAAGACATTATGATAGGAGAAGGATTATATAGGCCCTTCTCAAAGTCCACACACACACACACAAAAAGATAATTAATTAATTTTACAAATGATCCTTCTTGATGCCAAAGACCTAAACCAACTCCACATTATAATTGCTTTGTTTTATTGATTTGCAGTAATCTATGAATAAATGAGAGGTTACATTAGGTAACTCCCATGCTATCTTTCTTTCTTTCTTTTTGTTATGCACCATGGGTTAAGACAACCAAGAAAGGTATTCACACCATTATATTGATTATAATTCTAAAAAAATAAACTAAAACATCAAATCGAATTAGTATTTTATATATATAATTACTTACAAATAAAATCAATTGAGGCTTTAATAATCGTGAAACTCAATACATAGTGAGTGTTTATGCAGATGACATTGAAGTAGTAATTCTTGTGTTTGTTTTAGCTCGTAGAGATGGAAGAGTGTCTACTGTGGTCATCAATTGAACAAACAACCTTGCTTAGTTTAGGGGTAATCAATCCCCATTAACATAATTGCAATCAGTTAGTATGAATTATGTTGGAAGGTTCTAATAATCATGAAAAACACCTAGATCAACCCATGCATAAAACTAAACAGGTACAATATACAAGGAAACAAATAAATAAAAACATAATCCTATATTATGAGAAATATAAAACCATTGCAATCTCCTCTTGCAGAAACTACAAATTGTTGGGATCTCTCATGCTCGACCATGAGGCTCTCCTTTCTTAGAACGGACAAACAAGTATGTAATTAAAGAACATGGGAGGAGAAAGGAAATATTTATAGGTACACGAAAGTATTCATCCATTTATTGATTTTATAATCAATAGGTGAACTTTATTTTTTAAGGGAATGATGAAATCATGTTAGCTAGATCCTAAATACAAGCCTTTTTTCTTATTTATAAGAACTTAAAAATTAATAAATAACTAACTTATGCTAAATATCTAATCCTAACTAAATTGAAGTGTGGTGAATTTAGTTATTTACATCAATAAATTAGGGTTCAATTAGTGTCTATTACATGCTCGATTAAGCCAATCGAGTAATTCACTCAACATGACATGTAATTGGGCTAATAGAGCCTAGTTATAACCAATCATCATGAATTTCATGTCTGATTAGTGAAAATCCCAAGATGGTGACCTTATTAAGGGGACATAATTATATTGACAGGATGTAACTATGAACCTATTTACAATAATTAGCGTGACATGAGAGTTGATTAACCCCAATTATGCACATGATTTGAAAAATCAAGTAATTAGGTCAATTGCATGCACAATTGGGGTTAATAACCATCCAAGGCCAAATCCAATGAACTACCATTCATTTAAGATCGATCAAACCCAATTGCATACATGATTGAACTAATCAAATAATTGCTTTAATATTCTAATTTGTGACTATGGCTAAATGAGCCTTGTGAACCTAATTGCAATGGATTAGTGTGAATTGGGTATCGACTCACCCCGATTTCATGGTATTTTAATTGTTTATGATTTAAGATAAAATTAATTACACATTAACAAATAAATCTAGTGCACAAAGTAGATCTAGAATATAAAAGTCTAAAAAAATAAACCAAATCTACTCTAGTGGCTAAGAATAGTAAAAGCACATAATTAAGATTTATTTGACAAACAATGTAAAATATGAAAAGAGAAAAATATGGAACAATCACACCGTAACAAAATTATAGAATTTTGGAAGTGCAGTAGTATATCTTGAAAAAATGAATTAACTTTGTTTGAAATCTAGATTGTTCACTATTCATAAATAAAAACAAGAAAGGGAGGAGAAAGAAAAATGAGAGAGAGGAAAGGGGGAATGAATAATTTTGGGACTTCTACAAACATGTAAAAACATGCCAATAAGAACCTAATATGAAATGATAATTAAAAAACACACACGTAATCAAGAATTATGCAATTCTACAGCTAATAAGTATCATGTACCAAAATTATGCATCTCTAGAAATAATGTATTTATTTTTCAAAAAATATTATGATAATATACTTTTCTTTATTTATTGGTACATGCTCTTTATATTATAAAGATCACATGTAGATACCATCCTTCACATTTGATTTTATGAGCCAAAAAACAAAGTTCGCCTTATTAGAAAAAGGAAATATTCTACATCTTATTTAATTTTTAAAATATAGATATTTTTGGTTTATTAATTATTTAGGAACTAGTTCTCTTCAAACATAGTCACATGTCATTAAAATTTGAAAAACAACAACCATCCTTTATACATGATCATCCTAAGTAAACTAGAGTAGTAGTTTATTTATAAGAATAAGATACTTGTCCTCAACGTTATGGTATAACGATTTACAAGATGCATTCATACATAATAAACCTAGGTTGATAGGTAGTCTTGTGGTTTAGTGTAGTAGCTAAGAATTTAACAGTTAACAAGTACTCATGTGATCGAGTGTTGTAGCTATAGGGTTACCAATTGACAAATAACCGTGTGATGCACTTTGATAATTAAAATTTTATTGTCTAATTTAATTAAAAATAAATATTACTTTAAAATATAAAAATAACACTTTTGAAAAAAAAATTGTTCAAAGACTCTCATATGTTGATGCATTTATGTCTAACTCGTTATCTTCCACCAAAACAATTAGGGTTCTTACAACTCACTTTACCCAAAATTAATGAGAGGGGAGCTACCACATTATTATACAAGTGTATGGGAGGATTTTATTGTACAAGTATACATATATCTCGAGCAATAATTAAAAAATTCAAATAACATGATTATCACTGTGAATTTGGAAGGATGTTAGATGCCCAAAAGGTGGAGTGCCACGTGAAAGTACATTTCAATTAATTGGTACCATTGATTGATCACGAAACTAAATTATTATGTCTTGTTTCAAACTTTAGGTAGCATTAAATGATAATAATTGACATAATAAGAAAAAAGGGTTGAGCATGTGTAATTCTACAAGAATTATAGAATTTGGAAATTTAGACCACCTTGAATTTTCTAATTGTCATTTTTAGTGCATGACAGAGGTATTATTATTTTTGCATCCATATTTTATTTTGGTTAATATTACCATGCGACCCAATTGTAACAACTTTTGAAATATGTATTTATAATTTCCGAATGTCGGCATAATATTTTTTTATGTATTTCCCAATTACAATTAACTACAAAGTGAATTTTACATAATTTCCCATTGGAATCATTTCAAATTCCTATGATGCCCATTTTCTCGAAGTCTGGGGACTTTAAATTGTGCTTTATTTAACTGTTCCTAATATTTACAGAAAGGCCTAAATATTTTTCTATTTTCCATTGATTAACAGTAAACCTTGAATAATCTTCATAGACTAGGCCAATGGAAAGCATTGCATCCTTAAAAAAAATATGGATCTTGGTAGATCTTGGGGGGTTTATAATACATGTGATGATCTAACAGTAAAGGTCATATGTGCCCTTTTGATGGGCTGTCATCTGACTGTAACCAGAGACTCAACTTTAAAACTGTCGAGTCCATAGTTATGCACCTGTAGAGTCCGTAGATTTTCCTTTTTTTTGCACAGTTTGTAGATTCAAGCCTGCAGAGTCCGTAGAATCAAACAACAAACTCCGTTTTACATGACTATCTTTGTCGAGACCATAGTTATTAAAAAACAAGTTCTATCATTCACCATTGGACCAAAGCCTTACCAAATAAGCACAACATCAGGCTCGAATCTCCTACTAATTCAATGTACCATCAACGACCTCACTCATATCAATACATAGCCAGCAATGTCACGGGTTTGTTTCTTACCAACGTAACACAGTCCTTCATATGTGGCTCTACATGAATGAAAAATGCTCCATGCAACCATGGCCATGGTAGACGCCATACCATTTGCTTATGGTTTTACAGAACAGATGACACATCCATATATAATGTGCCCAACCATTTTTTTATCTGCTATTATATATATACACAGTCATCTTTTTCCATTCGCCATTGTATCAACCGCCTATTCACTTCGACTTGGATCTGAATATAATGGCCCTTTTGTGACTGTATAATGACCTTCGAAAACCTGCGTATTCTCATAGGCTTGGCTTGACCTCGGCGTGTTTTCACAGGTATCTCCCTGCATGTATGGCCCATGGCCTTTATCAACAGGCACATAATCTTCTTCAGACTATGCCATGATCCAATCGCCATCTCCTGTCAACAAAATTATGTCTATACAAGGAATGAATAAATCACAAAATTCCTTAGTCGCTCTTCGTTGCATCAACTAGTTTTGATCCAGATGACCAAGAGGTTTACAAAATGGATATATGAGCCTCACAGACTCGGCTCTGCTCAAAGGAATTCCAACTCAGCATCAAGATCTTCTCGCATCCAATTGGGCCTACACTGATTACGTGCATCTGTAATTGAGAGCCACTGACGTTGGCATTCATTTTTTTATCACGGTCAAAACAGGATAATACAGGCCGAATGGCCTTCGCAACTCCTCTTCTTCATCCTGGAGATCCTCCTCATTTTTCTCTTCATCCCTCTTCTTAGGTCCTTCCTCTCCTCTACCTAAAGGAGATCCTCCTTCTCTTTTCTTCTTACTAGCTGATCAAAGACATTCGTTACATATAAAACTCTTTTCTTTCTAACTCCTATGTCCAACTTTGGACTCTAAACAAACATACATGATTTCCTCAAACAACCTACTAATTGAGAAAGATTATCTAACCTATACTTGGGGGATTTCAACTATTTCCTTGATCCTCTCCACAAGCCAAGATTGTCTTCCAACGTAGGAGATTCAAACTAACTTCCTTTTTTGACTTTTTTCACCTTTTACATTTACAATTACAATTACTCCTCCTCTAAGACAACATTTTGGAGGGAATCACAATTTGTATTTGAATTCAATCTTGACTAGAACCTATAGAAGGATAGATGACCATGTCTAACATGAAGCTATTGTAGATGCTTCTGCATCACCTTTTAGGCAATGGTATGTCAATTGGATGGCTATGTAATGATTTAGGTAACTCATATATCTGAAAGCTAGATATATTTGTGGCTCTTCTACTATTTACAATGTTTGTTTATTTGTTTGTTATAGAGATGTAAAATGTAAATCCTAAAGTGATAGAGATTTTGAAAGGAATGTTTTTTCCTCGGTGAACTAGAAATCGAACTAAGTGTTTTTACTCTATTCATTTGATTCTTGATAAATGTGTCTATTATCTCTATGAACGGGGCTATCTGTTCAATGTCAAACTTATATCGCAAAGAAAGGGAAAATTTTAACGATTTAGATGTCAATAAATCCTTATTTCTTCTCAAGGTAAGTTGGTCTCCGTTTTAATTTATCCCACTCAACATTATATCATCATTTGATATGTAACCTTGAGAACAACTTTTATTAGCATGTAGTTGATTCCTTAAATATAGTATTAAGGTTACATACTATTAATATATATAAATCACTTACGTAAAGGGTTCTACGTGACTATGTTTCTTTAGTAGTGGCATTCAATAAGGATTTACGAGGACATTTATTTAGGATGTAAGCAGTTGTATTCATATCTTTTGCCCAATACTAAAATTTTGCATTCCATATCTACACAATGCACATTGTCATCTCCAAAATTTTACTATTTCTCTTTTTCATGTCTCTATTTTTATGTGTTGTGTATGGAGGAGTATATTTCTTGTGCATACCTTTCCTCTTGAATAACTCTTTGAATTATTTTGAGACCAACTTGCCTCCATTATTTGACCTGAAATCTTTAAATTTTTTCTTGATTGGTTCTATACAAAAGCTTTCCATGAAATAAAATTAGAGAATAAATCTAACTTTCTATTGAAAAAATAAACATACATTTTCCTAGAAATATCATCAACTATTATTAATTAAACACCAAGTTCGATAAATTATAATAGTTTTAATTGGACCATGTAAATTCATAGGTACCTAATCCAATAATCCTTTGGTTATCTGTGTCTTAACAATACTGAATCAATGTCATATATGTTTGCCCATCTGACACCATGTACACACATTCTGAATTTTTTGAATGGATGGAAATCAATTCACCATATTAGTATTTCTTATTCCATTTAGATACTGATAAATGAGGTAACCATATTGTAATCACCTAAAAGTGGTATTTGAGTGCTAAGATTTCTACTTGAGACAACCTATTCATAGTTTATCTCTAGACTTATTCTAGAGCCTATTATTACACTTTTCCATCTTAGTTACAGACCATATGCATCCTTAGTCAACTAAAACACAATACAGAGCCCTAACTTTCCCTATTGTCACTATTGTCATTTTCCATAACTTTCCCTAATAGATATAGTTTCAAAATTAAGACCCTCTTAAGGTTGGCATACAAATATTTTATTGTCTGCACAAGTTACAAAACACTATAAATACATGACTTTTAGACCTCTATCCACTAGATGGGAATTATATGAAAAATACCTATTCAAATAGGAAACAAGTTGAGCAAAATCAAGGTTATCAATCCCTAATTTGCCCTACTTCTGCATACTAGCATCTATAGCTTCACTAATCTCAGGTTTTCCATATTTCCAATCTCAAGAAGACTCAAGGCATTCAAAACCACTATCATTCTACCATCACTTTCCCTTGCCCCAGTAATTAGGTAGGGATAACTATATCAGCCATGATCCCTCCTTAGATTATTGGTATGTAGGCAACTCTCTTCACAATAGGGTGTTGAGGATGTCCAACCTATCCTACTAATGAAAACATTTTTTAGCTCATACCTTACTTGCAAGGAGGATTAGGGTTTGCGTAATAAATTAGCTATTAGAGGCACATTACAAAGTTTCAAACTTTGTGTGTGTAAGAATAGAACCCAAAAATAAAGTCCCAAGTACACCAATCATTTAGGAGTAGCCCAACACAAAAGACACTACTGCCATTTTTAGGACACTAGATCCACATGGTGTTATTGTTCAAGTATGGCAATACTGTCCAGGAGAATATATGACACACAGATCTGGTTGATGACACTCATACCTATTTGTATCTCAGTTCTTAGCAATCATATCTTCTATATCAGGTGGTTTCTAGATAAGTCTTTATCTGCATATATTTATTAACATTTTAAAAAAGTCAAAGCAAGTCAAAATATGTAACAAATTATTAGTTATTTATTATATATTATTTAACTAATTTAGGCTACTCAGACCTTTAATCAAATATTGGATTTACATAGCTAAACCCTGAAAGGGTAAAACATTTAGTGAACTTGAATTACTTTGAATATTGCTTAAATGCTTAGTTTTACATAGGCTTTACCTTCTCCAATATGTTTTTGCACTAAACTAGGGTCACAAACTTCTATTGTTACAATATTTTTTTTATATAACCTAGCTCATTTAATCAATCTCACATTGGGTTTTCATTTATTTAAATATAATTTAAATTTTACAAAAGCAACCCTAATTTAAAAACCCTAACCCTATATGCTCTTAAGGTTTGTATCCTTTTTTTTCCTATTTTCATTAGCTACTTTAAATTTTTTAGATTTCATATATTCTATTTTAGTACCTCTATTCTAATTTGTTTAATATATGCCATTTAAAAAAGCTATCTCTCTTCCATTAAGAAGAAGTGATAGATTATGTGGTAATCCTACAAAGCATATTCAGATTCTTGTTATCTAAGCCTATAACATGGATAAGGGCCTATCATAACTCTAGCTATTCATCCTTTACACCCTGATTATATGGATTTCAATGATAATGCATCCAAAGATGAAAAATACAATTAAGAAAAAGATTATATACAAATTGAAAATTGGGACACTCTCCTTCTTCTTAATAATGATGACATTGTTATCAACAAAGACGAGATATTATAAAGCTTCATAGATAGAATTTGGGAACAAACACTTGATCATGCACAAATCACAAACCATATTGGAAATCAAGAAGAAAATAAACAATCTTCAACTCCCCCAGCTAATAATGTTGTTACACCTGCCATGGGGCCAACTTAGCTAGCACAATGTAAAGTTATAATTTAACAACTTTCAGTGATAGCTACAACTCTTATGGATAGTTCCTTCACTATATATGTATAATCCCTTATGAAATACATTCATACTTTTCAAGCTAAGGTATTACATCTTGAGAATAGAGCCACTAGGCCATCACATCCCTTGCATTTTAATATTCTGTCACATACACCTTTGGTACATCACATAGTAACAACTCCCCTGCCATCCACTTTCATGGCACTTAAGCTTACATTATATGATGGGAAGGGTGACCCAGAGCACCATCTCAGAGCTTTTCAAAAAGCTTCATAGATATAATTTGGGAACAACCGCTTGATCATGTACAAATCCTACAATCCATATTGGAAATCAAGAACAAAACAATGTTCAGTCTTCAGCTCCCCCAGCTAATAACATTATTACACATATCATGGGGCCAACTCAGATAGCACAACGTAAAGTTTTAATTCAATAACCTTCAGTGACAGCTACACCTCTTGTGGATTGTTCCACCACTCCATATGTATAATCCTTATGAAGTACATTCATACTTTGCAAGCTAAGGTTTTACATCTTGAGAAGGGAGCCACTATGCCATCACATACCTTGGATTTTAATATTCTCTTGCATACACCTTTGGCACATCACATAGTAGTAACTCCTCTGCCATTCAATTTCATAACACCTAAGCTTACATTATATCATGGGAAGGGTGACCTAGAGCACCATCTCAGAGCTTTTCACACAACATATTCGGACTACGTGTTCAATGATTGGCTTCTCACGAAGTTATTTCCATGTAGTTTAAAGGATTGTCTCCTAAAGTGGTTTTATGATTGACCAAATCAATCTATCAAAACATTTAATCCTTTAGCCAGCATGTTTTTAACACACTTTCCATCAATATGAGTGATAAAATATCGTATGCCTAAATGGCACAATTTAATCAAAAGTCAAACAAGCCTATCGTAGACTATGTCTTACGATACAATACTTTATTGGCCAAATTTACTAGCCCCATGGTAGATAAAGAGCTTTAGGACATATTTAAATAAAGTCTTCTACCAGTATTACATGAAGCTATCTTATTCAAGAAGATTCCTACATTCACAGATTTGTGGCACATAGTAAAAGAAAGAGAGGTCACGCTTTTATCAATGGGAAAAATAAAATATACCAATGGTTTAAAGTAAATGATTAAGATTTCAAATAAGCCTCCATACAAGGTAAGGGCTATTGAAATTAAGAGTGATCATAAGGCCATAGTCAATGCAGCTTCCGAGCCATCTCCTAGATTTATTTTATATACTCCTTAGCACCGAATCTTCACCAACCTTCTAAAGTCACTAGCATAGGATTTACATCATCTCTTGGAATGCAATTTCATATCTCTCCCTCCCATTAAATAGGTTGATATGACATGACCTCTTCCAAATGACTATGATTGTAACATATTCTATGAGTATCACAGGGCACTAGGCCTTACAACAAATAGATGCATAAGCCTATAACATAAGATACATGATTTAATTGAGTGTAACATTATTGATGAGGACTTACCCACATAGGCACAAAAAGCACAACAAACAGAAGCCAAGGCATTAAATATATTCTCATATCCATTTCCAAGGCATATAATGAAAGAGGTAAGGAGCATATCAGTGTTCACTGCAAATATCAGGGACATCCACCACCAGCTTCATGTCATACTATTATAGAGGAGGCACACCCATTTCACAACATTATTGGGATGTATCATACTACAGTTCTACCTAGACCACTCATCACATTCTCAAAGCAGCAGACTGTTGAAGATGATGGAAATTTACATACACTCTTTATATGAGAATACATATATCATCATCCTAGTGAGAGTGTTATGGTTGTTAATAAATTAATCATTAGCATGTGCACTATGACACTTTTATAAAATTCAAGTTACTCAAATAAGGATATATTACCCACAGACATGATCATTAGTGGCTTCAATTGTCATGTTTAGATCTCCATCGGGGAGATTGTGCCTCCATTTTAGATTAGATAAGCACATATAGCCACTCGATTCTTAGTACATGTGTGTTTGATATGTTATCGGGTAGGTCATGGTTATAGCAGCTCCAAGCCATCCCATCTACAATAGATAGATGTCTGAAATACGTATAGAAATATCAGGGGGTGAATGTCGAGGGTCTTCCATATGAGTATCCTCTACCTATCCCACAAGCACTTATACCATAGTCACTAATTATAGTTATAGCAACATCACCAGACTTAGAATAGTTATCAGTTATAATTTAAAGTATAGTTTTTATGCATACATCATAGAGGTCAGTAGATCTACCAGTGTAGACCAGGTCTAATCCAACAATATTGACACGTACCCATACTCTCCCATGGAGACCATTATTAGAGAGAACCCTATGTTAGAGATATGCCATAGATTCTAGAGGACCTTTTTCCACTCAATTTATGTTGAGTTCAGTATTATTGGGTTCTCAAGGTTCTCAGCACAAGGCACCTATGTCACCTATAACTTCTTCTACCATATGGGTTCCTAAGACCCCTACAGTTAAAAGGGCACCACAATTAGTGCCACAAATTCATAACACCACTATAGATACAGATACATACATAGATTATTCATTATAATAGATTACAGGGTCACAATTTCCCTTTCACATAGCATACACAATCATAATTCCCATATTCGACGTAAGTCATAGTAATAGTGATTCTCCCATGAGACTCATCAGTTAGTATGGTTCCTATCCTTTTGTACATACTTTATTCTCTCTTGCTCTTTGTACATAGTTTATTTTCATTTGCTTGTACATCGCTTATATCTAGAAAATATAAAACTAATAACACATGCCAAAACACAAAACGTTCAAATATTACTTAGAAAACAGAAAAATTATAGATTGTATGCATTGATATGTTTACACTTCTTATATTTTCTAGACACTACATATGTTAGCTATCTTAGTATAGTCGATTTTATCAGACATACATTCTTCACTTGTTCTTGCCAAATGTTTGCTTATTGCTTACAGGACTCAGGTCCACTACAGTGATCCAGACTTACTATCATCTATCCACTGGGGGCATATACACCAATTTAGGATAATTCATTTGATACATCCACCCACTTGCGGGCCTATTATACACACTTTATATTACCAAGTTATATCCTTACATTCTATACATTTCAATTTTAGAATTATTATATCTCGATATTGATCATTGCTACTCATACTCAGATTTTTTCCCAACTATCAATAGTTTAGACTCATCATATGTACATCCTTCCTCTTACATATATTTGTACTGCATTCATGCATGCTTTCATTTCTAGCTTTCCTAGTTTAGACTTGATTATAGTCCCTATGCTTCTTCTATTCAAGGTTTTTTGAATATGCCATTGTTCTTTGGCTCAACACCACTTCTATTCATGAATGCCTTGGATATGTGCCCATGTCCCTTGTGTGTGCTTTCCTACCTGTGTATGTGGACATTTAAAAATGTCCTTGTCTGTCTTCTTTTCTCGAATTTAGTGACATGTGCCCACGACACTTTTATTGTCACATTTGGCCTATTATGTATGCCTCATGTGTTTTGTATGTGTCATGGCCAGCACATTTGTTTTTACTTATTACACATATTCATTCTCGATACCATGAGGGACATCATGCCCCATCCCCCTAGGTAGCTACTTAGATTTGATGTTATACACATTGATTACATCTATCTTGACACCCTTGTGCAATGCTAGACACAACATATATATTACATTACATACTTATGCTCATATTCTCTTACATTTTGATGTTATGTTTTCACATTGTATTGGATTATCACGTAGTTGTAATATATGCTCTGGCTAACACATATTTTGCAGAGCTATTTCTTTTGAAGATAGTTTTTGAACAAAGTAAATAACCACCCTCAAAAGAGGGGGCATTCATAGGGGTTTGTCATAGAGATTAGACTCCTACATTGCATTTACAGAACATTTTTCATCACACAGACTCTTATTCTATGTCAACTTATTATATTATACTAATAACTATCCTCGTGCCAAAATTGTGTATTTCTATAAATAATAAATTGGTTAAAAATATAACATGAGAAAATGATTATCTTTATACATTACCACATGTTTTTAAGAATCTAAAAGCCAAATATAGACACCATCCCTAACATTTAATTATACAAACCAAATGACAAAAATTGTCAAAACAAATATATAAATATATATATATATAATATTTAATGTTTTGTTAATTACTTCTCAACAAACATTGTTACTTGATATTGAAATTAACGTATTATAATATACATTCCTATGTAATTCATTCAAAAGTACGATAGAAGACTATCATATAATATATTACAATGGATACACTTTTAACCAAGGACACTAATGTGATTACATGATTACTATCTAATTTTTTTTTCAAAACAATTTGGAAACTTCTTCTGTTGGAGGACTCGCATATGTTGGTACAATTATGTCATTATATATCTGTATGAGTGGATGGGAGGATTGGATTGTATATCTGGGAGCAACAATTAAAAAATGCAAAGCGCGTGGTTGTTGGGGGTGAGCTGGAAGTGGATGGATGTTGGATGCCCTGGGATAGAGCACTAGTACGGGTACTAGTACTGGTGCTAGGCAGCAACCACTGCCATTAAACAGCTGAGTTGTAGAGCAACACAACTATATATTATTATTATCGACACTACCTTACCTGGAGGATGGAGTTTCTGAGACGTTTCCCCTTTCCACCATGATTTGGCAATTGGAATGAACAGTGAACAGTGAAGACGCGCTATACTAATATATATAACCATGCCAGGGATTGATTTTATGAAATAACAAAATCATCTTCTAAGTTGTAAGAATAGTAATATGGACGCCCTGCCTCTGCCTCTGGTGTTGTTGACATTGCTCATTTCTATTTCTGCTGTAACTCTTACATCTGCTAATTTCTACAAAGATTTCGATATCACGTGGGGGAACGATCGGGCAAAAATATTAGAGAATGGAGAGCAGTTGCAGCTGAGTCTAGACCAGACTTCAGGTTCTGGGTTTCAATCCAAACAGGAATACCTATTTGCCACTATCGATATGCAAATAAAGTTGGTCCCTGGTAACTCTGCAGGCACTGTTACCGCCTACTATGTAAGCAAATTATTATCTATCTCTATACTCTAGTTTGTATAAAATCATTGGCATTGCCATTACTGTAAACATTTATGATCGTTGCTGACATTTAATTTATGTATACATGGGTTACAGCTTTCTTCTCAAGGCCCCAACCACGACGAAATAGACTTTGAATTTCTGGGCAATTTGTCGGGAGATCCCTATGTTATGCACACAAACGTATTTTCTCAAGGCCTTGGAAATCGTGAGCAGCAATTCTACTTGTGGTTCGACCCAACCACAGATTTCCACACTTACTCTGTTTCATGGACTGCTCACCACATTATGTATGTATCTGTTCTACTCTTGGATTTCCTTTCCACACTTACTTTACTTTCTCTCTCTTTCTCGGCCTAGAAAAGAAGACTGATTCATTAATGGCAACGGTGATTGCAGATTTTCTGTAGATGGGAGTCCTGTTAGAGTGTTCAAGAACAGCGAGGGGTTGGGTGTTCCATACCCCAAGAAGCAACCCATGAGAATCTACTCCAGCCTCTGGAATGCTGAGGATTGGGCAACCAGAGGTGGCCTCGTCAAAACCGACTGGACCAAAGCGCCCTTTCTCGCCTCCTTCCGCAACTTCAACTTCAAAACACACACAACTACTCCTGCCCAGGAGGAGGAGGAGGAGGCAGAGGCTTTGGATTCCAACCAGCGGCAGAGACTGAATTGGGTGCGACAGAACTACATGATTTATGATTACTGTGCTGACACCAAGAGGTTTCCCAACGTTCCTCCGCCAGAATGCACACTCAATTCTATGCCCTAACACTCTCCACCATTCTTTTTACTGAATTTGAATGCCTTGTTACCAGCAGTTCAAACTCTCAATTCTTTAATTCTTTTTCTCACTTGCAATACAATCCACTGCACATTGCACATTGCAATTGCATGTCATGTACTCCACTCTATCAAGGAATGGAAAGTTCCATTGGGGAACCCCTTTCCTATTTTGCTATACAGAAATTCTTTCCCTGGATTTTAGTTTTGTCTGTCTTTGGATCCCCGGTTACAATTGCAATGATAAATACTTGTCTCTTCAATCCGTTTCCTGCAAAACACAGAAAGCAAATCAGACTTACAACTCTCCTCTTTCCTTCCATTGTTTTAACTTTATATTGGTCTAAAAAAATTCATTTCTTTCTTGCTGTAGCATACCAAAAGCATTGCATTTATTTATTTGATAGCACAGTACTATAAATCGATTTTATTTCAGATGCATGCCCCCTTACACACTTTTTTATTGACTTTATTATTAAGCTGTAACTAAACTTTTTGGAACAATATTCTTGACATGCATATTTTGTTCAACACATCCCTGGAGCTTAAAACTAAATTTGTTTTAATAATTGAGACTTTGAGTTTGTTAATGAGATTCAACTCGCAGTACCAAATGATGCCTCCCACAAAATTACTCTGAAAGTTTCGCCGCATTGATGGTAGAGGACTAGACGTGGCATGTTAACACAACCATTATCTTTATACAAATTTTGGCTTTGGCTTAGTTATCAATGGCATCCCCCCAAGCTTGTTCCTTATGAGACGGTCAACTAATGTTGGAGTCTCAACTCTACTTCTTTTGCTTGGACAAATAGATTTCCTGCTATTTAGACGACTCTTATAGATTTCAAAAAGACAATTTTCTTCATGTATTCTCTACCAAACATGTCATGTTCAAGAAATACCTTTAGATATGGGCAATTACATTACTTCATTAGATTAAGGGAGTAATGATTTATGGTCAAGACTTTATCATAGGAGAAAGCTTGAGGAGGCCCTTCTCAAAGTCAACACACATACACACATATATACATAATTAATTAATTTTAGAAATGATCCTTCTTGTTGCCAAAGACCTAAATCAACTCCACATTACAATTGCTTTTTATTTATAGATTTGTAGTACTCTATGAATAAATGAGAGGTTACATTAGGGAACTCCCATGCTATATTTGTTTCTTTTTGTTATGCACCATGGGTTAAGACAACCAAGAAAGGTATTCACATCATTACATTGATTAGAATTTTAAAAAAATAAAGTAAAACATCAAATCAAATTAGGTTTTTAATATATAAAATTACTTACGAAGAAAAGCAAGAAAGGGTTTAATAATCGCGAAACTCAATGTATAGTGAATGTTTCTGCAAAAGACATTGCAATAGTAATGCATGTGTTTGTCTTAGCTCGTAGAAATGGAGGAGTGTCTACTATGGTCATCAATTGAACAAACAACCTTGTTTAGTTTGGGACTAATCAAGCCCCATTAACATAATTACAACCAGTTAGTACGAATTATGTTGGAAGGTTCTATTAATCATGAAAAACACCTACATCAACCCATGCATAAAACTAAACAAGTAAAATATATAAGGAAATAAACAAACAAATAAATAAGAACATAACCCTATATTATGAGAAATATAAAACCATTACAAGCTCCTCTTAGGGAAACTACAAAATGTTGGGATCTCTCATGCTCAACCATGAGGCTCTCCTCTCTTAGAATGGAGAAACCAAGTATGTGATTATAGAACATGGGAAGAGAAAGGAAATATTTATAGGAACACTAAAGTATTCATCCATTTCTTGATTGGCTAATCAATAGGTGAACATTATTTTTTAAGGGAATGATGAAATCATGCTAGATAGATCCTAAATACAAGTCATTATTATTATTTATAAAAACATATAAGTTAATAAATAATTAACTTATGCTAAATATCTAATCCCAAGCAAACTGAGGTGTGGTGAAATTAATTATTTGCATCAATAAATTAAGGCTCGATTAGTGTCCATTGCATGCTTGATTAAGCCAATCGAGTAATTCATTCAACAGGTCATGCAATTGGGGCTAACAGGGCCCAATTATAACCAATCGCCATGAATTTCATGTTTGATTTGCCAAAATCCCAAGATGGTGACCTTCTTAAGGGGACATAATTGTACTGAGGGGATGTAACTGTGAACCTAATTATAATACTTAGTGTGATATAGACTCGATTAACCCCAATTGTGCACTTAATTTGACAAATCAAGTAATTAGGTTAATTACATACACAATTTGGGTTAATAACCACCCAAGGCCAAATGGGATCAACTACCATTCATTTAAGATCGATCAACCCCAATTGCACACATGATTGAACCAATCAAGTAATTGTTTTAATATTCTAGTTTGTGACTATGACTAAATGAGCCTTGTGAACCTAATTGCAATGGATTAGTGTGAATTCGGAATCTTCTATCCCTGATTTCATGATATTTTAATTATTTATGATGTAAGATAGATTTAATTACACATTAACAAATAAATCTAGTGCACAAAGTAGATCTAGAATATAGCAGTCTAAAACAATAAATCAAATCTACTCTAGTGGTTAAAAATACGTAATTAAGATTTATTTGACAAACAATGTAAAATATGAAAAGCAAAAAATATGGAACAATCACACTGTGAAAAAATTATAGAATTTTGGAAGTGCAATAGTATTTTTTGAAGGGATGAATTAACTTTGTGTGAAATCTAGATTGTTCACTATACATAAATGAAAACAAGAAAGGGAAGAGAAAGAAAATGAGAGAGAGAAAAAGGGGAATAAATAATTTTGGGACTTATACAAACATGTAAGAACATCCCAATAAGAAACTAATATGAAATGATAATTTAAACACACACATGTACCCAAGAATTATGCAATTCTACAGCAAATAACTACCATGTACAAAAATTATGCGTCTCTAGAAACAATGTATTTATTTTTCAAAAAATATTATTAGAAAATACTTTTCTTTATTTATTGGTACATGCTCTTTATATTCTCAAGACCACGTGTAGATACCATCCTTCACGTTTGATTCTCTGAGCCAAATAACAAAGTTCGCCTTATGAAAAAAAGGAAATATTTTACATCTTATTTAATTTTTTAAAAATATATATTTTTGGTTTATTAATGATTTAGAAACTAATTCTCTTCAAACGTAGTCACATGTCATTAAAATTATAAAAACCATAACCATCCTTTATACATGATCGTCCCAAGTAAACTATAGTAGTAGTTTACTTGTAAGAATAAGAAACTTGTCCCCAAAGTTGTGGTATAACGATTCATAGGATGCATTCATACATGAGAAACCTAGGTTGATAGGTACTCTTGTTATGGAATTTAGAAACTAAGGCCACTTTGAATATTCCAATTTTCATATTTAGTACTTGCCGAGGTACTACTGTTTTCGCCTCTGACCATTATTTTGGTTAACGCTACCATGCCACCCAATCATAACAACTTTTGAAATATGTATTTATAATTTTCGAATGTTTCATGAATGACATAATATTTTTAAGCTATTTCCCAGTTACAATTAATTACAAATTGAATTGTATACAATTGCCATACCAGATCTTTCATTTATGAAATCTTTCATTCGCATAAATTTAAACTTTTTTCTTTCACGAAATCTTTCATTTCCATAAATTTAAATAATGGATACTCATAGGATTTCTATTAATTACATTGTTTGACGTCATTTCATGGAAAAGGAGGATTACATCATTTCATGAAATATGGTCATTGTATTGTAATGTATTTTTACCAAATAACATTTATTTATTTATTTTGCCTCTAAAAGTGTTGTGAATTTAAATTGGGAGAGAATCCTTGCCAATTCCACTTGGGCTTCTTTGAAACTATCTATCGTGCCCCTTCACTACTCTATAATATCAAACACTTATCTATATATACCAATAGACTTACCAAAATAGGAGCAAGCTTATGGTTTCTCTTGTTTCCAAACCAAAAACCCAAACACAAAATAGGGGCAGTTCTATTATAATTAATTCATAGCCCATGCAACAGAGTACTTTCAACACTAACAATTACATTTGAATTCCTTTTTTTGTATATTCAATCAACCCAATCTCCATATCCCTAATGTAATTCACTACTTCACATTAACTTAATTTTGACACCACTTACAATCCAACTAAAAATCGCATTATTCATACGAAATGGTAGCAACCCCAATGACACAACTTTGCGACAGATACTCAAACCATAACACGACCTTTATTCTTATTGTTTTTACAGCTTAATAGATTTTAAGTAACCAAAAGTGTAATACTTTGACATTACTAAGATCTGAAGGCCGTTTCATCTTCATTTCAAATAATTTAGAATAATCAATTGAGAAAATTTCATGATGAGTATTTGGAAGGACCATATCATATTCAAGTAATAACTTTCTAAACATGCAAATCAAACATTATTTTTATGTTATTTATAGAATTTGTATAATTAAACATAATTGGCTAATTAAATATCTTGAAGGATTCTTATAAACTTGGAAGCAAACTAATCAACACAATAATAACATGTGAGTTAAAAATAGCTCAAGAATTTATAGATCTACAATAGCATGTTTAAGTAGACATTATTTTGGCTTTATTGTAGATTGACTAAGACTAGATAATTATCAAATCTAAATATTCTGTTACCACCATGACTAAACTAGAAAGAATTCCATCTCTAAACTTTGAGAACTTATCTTTAGTAATAGGTTTAGTCATTACGTCATCAATTTTCTCTTTAAAAACAAATGTATTCATTATTATCCAGCTATCGAATGTAGTGGTGACGAACTCAGACGTCTTTAATTCTAGCATGATAAATTATGTTCTTCACTATATTTAGAACACTCTCATTGTCAATAAAAATTGGAGTTGGTGCAGTTTGGTCACGCTAAAGATCCTCCAATATTGTTTGAATCTACATACTTTCACATCCTCCATTAATTATTGATTTTTATTTAGCTTCAATGAAAGATGGGGAAACTGTAGTCTAAATCTTGATCTGCTATCAAAATTCCCATGATCCAAGAATGCAAATATAATATGTTTTAGACCTTCTTGAATCAACTTAAGACCACTTAATGTCAACATCATAATTCTCCTTTTTCAAAAAATGTCCACTTAAGATGTCATTTTGACCGATCAATTCCCTACACTTACCCTTAATCATGAATACAAAATAATTTTAGTTTTTACTACAAGAAATGGACAAGATTAAAAATACAAATCAAAACATGTCCAATGCTAGTTTACTTGATCTAATTATGAATCAATATTTTTTTCAATAGATTCCTCCCAAGAACTTGACTCCTCTAGTGTTTCCCTCTTTAAGCCCTATTCATCTTTTGCACTTGAACTTGTTCCAAAATCATTAGAAATTATCCATACATTACTCTTTGTATATTTACCATTATTTTAAAAAATTGGTATTTTCTCATGTACAATAACATTTCTATCAGCCAAAATTATATTTGTAGAGACTTATAAAAATATATATGCCTTGGATCACTCATTATAACCAATAAACATGTATGTAACTGTTCTACTCTTGGATTTCCTTTCCACACTTTACTTTTACTCTCTTTCCCTCTCTTTCTGGGCTTAAAAAAGAAGAATGTTTCATTAATGGCAATGATGACTGCAATTTTTTTTGTAGATGGGAGTCATATTAGAGTGTTCAAGATCAGCGAGGGGTTGGGTGTTCCTTAACCCAAGAAGCAACCCATGAGAATCTACTCCAGCATCTGAAACGCTAAGGATTCGACAACCAGAGGTGGCCTCATCAAGGTCAACTGGACCAAAGTGCCCTTTCTCACCTCCTTCCACAACTTCAACTTCAAACCACACAACACTGCTCCTGCCTAGGAAGAGGAGGAGGAGGCAAGAGTATTTGGATTCTAGCCAGCAACAAAGACTGAATTGGGTGCGACAAAACTGCATGATTTATGATTACTGTGTTGACATGAAGAGGTTTACCAATGTTTCTTCCCCAGAATGCACACTCAATTCTATGCCTTAGCACTCTCCGCCATTATTTTTACTGAATTTGAATGTCTTATTACAATTAATTCAAACTCTCAATTCTTTTATTCTTTTTCTCACCTATAATACAATCCATTGCACATTGTAATTGCATGTCATGTGCTCAACTCTATCAAGGAATGGGAATATCCATTGGAAAACCCCTTTCCTATTTTTCTATACAAAAATTATTTCACTAGATTTTAGTTTAGTCTTTGTCTTTGAATCCCGGGTTAATATTACAACGATAAATACTTGTCTCTTTAATCCGTTTCTTGCAAAGTAGACTTACAACTTTCCTCTTTCCTTCCATTTTCTTAACTTTATATTAGTCTAAAAAAATTCATTTCTTTCTTACTGTAGTATAACAAAAGCATTTCATTTATTTATTTGATAACACGGTACTATAAATCCATTTTATTTGAGATGCATGCCCCCTTACACACTTTTTTATTGACTTTGTTATTAAACTGTAACTAAATTTTTTTGAACAATATTCCTGACATGAATATTTGTTCAACAAATGCTTGGAGCTTGAGACCAAATTTGTTTTAATAATTGAGACTTTGAGTTTGTTAACGAGATTCAAATTGCAGTACCAAATGATGACTCCCACAAAATTAGTTTGAAAATTTTACCGCATTGATGGTAGAGGACTAGACATGGCATGTTAACACAACCATTATCCGATACAAATTTTGGCTTTGGCTTATTTATCAATGGCATCCTGCCAAGATTGTTCCTTATGAGATGGTAAACTATTGTTGGAGTCTCAACTCTACTTCCTCTTCCTGGATAAATAGATTTCCTTCTATTTGGATGACTGTTATAGATTTCAAGAAAATAATTTTCTTCATGTATTCTCAACCAAACATGTCAGGTTCAAGATATAATTTTAGATATGGGCCATTACATTACTTCATTATATTAAGGGAGTAATGATTTGATGTTCAAGACATTATGATAGGAGAAGGATTATATAGGCCCTTCTCAAAGTCCACACACACACACACAAAAAGATAATTAATTAATTTTACAAATGATCCTTCTTGATGCCAAAGACCTAAACCAACTCCACATTATAATTGCTTTGTTTTATTGATTTGCAGTAATCTATGAATAAATGAGAGGTTACATTAGGTAACTCCCATGCTATCTTTCTTTCTTTCTTTTTGTTATGCACCATGGGTTAAGACAACCAAGAAAGGTATTCACACCATTATATTGATTATAATTCTAAAAAAATAAACTAAAACATCAAATCGAATTAGTATTTTATATATATAATTACTTACAAATAAAATCAATTGAGGCTTTAATAATCGTGAAACTCAATACATAGTGAGTGTTTATGCAGATGACATTGAAGTAGTAATTCTTGTGTTTGTTTTAGCTCGTAGAGATGGAAGAGTGTCTACTGTGGTCATCAATTGAACAAACAACCTTGCTTAGTTTAGGGGTAATCAATCCCCATTAACATAATTGCAATCAATTAGTATGAATTATGTTGGAAGGTTCTAATAATCATGAAAAACACCTAGATCAACCCATGCATAAAACTAAACAGGTACAATATACAAGGAAACAAATAAATAAAAACATAATCCTATATTATGAGAAATATAAAACCATTGCAATCTCCTCTTGCAGAAACTACAAATTGTTGGGATCTCTCATGCTCGACCATGAGGCTCTCCTTTCTTAGAACGGACAAACAAGTATGTAATTAAAGAACATGGGAGGAGAAAGGAAATATTTATAGGTACACGAAAGTATTCATCCATTTATTGATTTTATAATCAATAGGTGAATTTTATTTTTTAAGGGAATGATGAAATCATGTTAGCTAGATCCTAAATACAAGCCTTTTTTCTTATTTATAAGAACTTAAAAATTAATAAATAACTAACTTATGCTAAATATCTAATCCTAACTAAATTGAAGTGTGGTGAATTTAGTTATTTACATCAATAAATTAGGGTTCAATTAGTGTCTATTACATGCTCGATTAAGCCAATCGAGTAATTCACTCAACATGACATGTAATTGGGCTAATAGAGCCTAGTTATAACCAATCATCATGAATTTCATGTCTGATTAGTGAAAATCCCAAGATGGTGACCTTATTAAGGGGACATAATTATATTGACAGGATGTAACTATGAACCTATTTACAATAATTAGCGTGACATGAGAGTTGATTAACCCCAATTATGCACATGATTTGAAAAATCAAGTAATTAGGTCAATTGCATGCACAATTGGGGTTAATAACCATCCAAGGCCAAATCCAATGAACTACCATTCATTTAAGATCGATCAAACCCAATTGCATACATGATTGAACTAATCAAATAATTGCTTTAATATTCTAATTTGTGACTATGGCTAAATGAGCCTTGTGAACCTAATTGCAATGGATTAGTGTGAATTGGGTATCGACTCACCCCGATTTCATGGTATTTTAATTGTTTATGATTTAAGATAAAATTAATTACACATTAACAAATAAATCTAGTGCACAAAGTAGATCTAGAATATAAAAGTCTAAAAAAATAAACCAAATCTACTCTAGTGGCTAAGAATAGTAAAAGCACATAATTAAGATTTATTTGACAAACAATGTAAAATATGAAAAGAGAAAAATATGGAACAATCACACCGTAACAAAATTATAGAATTTTGGAAGTGCAGTAGTATATCTTGAAAAAATGAATTAACTTTGTTTGAAATCTAGATTGTTCACTATTCATAAATAAAAACAAGAAAGGGAGGAGAAAGAAAAATGAGAGAGAGGAAAGGGGGAATGAATAATTTTGGGACTTCTACAAACATGTAAAAACATGCCAATAAGAACCTAATATGAAATGATAATTAAAAAACACACACGTAATCAAGAATTATGCAATTCTACAGCTAATAAGTATCATGTACCAAAATTATGCATCTCTAGAAATAATGTATTTATTTTTCAAAAAATATTATGATAATATACTTTTCTTTATTTATTGGTACATGCTCTTTATATTATAAAGATCACATGTAGATACCATCCTTCACATTTGATTTTATGAGCCAAAAAACAAAGTTCGCCTTATTAGAAAAAGGAAATATTCTACATCTTATTTAATTTTTAAAATATAGATATTTTTGGTTTATTAATTATTTAGGAACTAGTTCTCTTCAAACATAGTCACATGTCATTAAAATTTGAAAAACAACAACCATCCTTTATACATGATCATCCTAAGTAAACTAGAGTAGTAGTTTATTTATAAGAATAAGATACTTGTCCTCAACGTTATGGTATAACGATTTACAAGATGCATTCATACATAATAAACCTAGGTTGATAGGTAGTCTTGTGGTTTAGTGTAGTAGCTAAGAATTTAACAGTTAACAAGTACTCATGTGATCGAGTGTTGTAGCTATAGGGTTACCCATTGACAAATAACCGTGTGATGCACTTTGATAATTAAAATTTTATTGTCTAATTTAATTAAAAATAAATATTACTTTAAAATATAAAAATAACACTTTTGAAAAAAAAATTGTTCAAAGACTCTCATATGTTGATGCATTTATGTCTAACTCGTTATCTTCCACCAAAACAATTAGGGTTCTTACAACTCACTTTACCCAAAATTAATGAGAGGGGAGCTACCACATTATTATACAAGTGTATGGGAGGATTTTATTGTACAAGTATACATATATCTCGAGCAATAATTAAAAAATTCAAATAACATGATTATCACTGTGAATTTGGAAGGATGTTAGATGCCCAAAAGGTGGAGTGCCACGTGAAAGTACATTTCAATTAATTGGTACCATTGATTGATCACGAAACTAAATTATTATGTCTTGTTTCAAACTTTAGGTAGCATTAAATGATAATAATTGACATAATAAGAAAAAAGGGTTGAGCATGTGTAATTCTACAAGAATTATAGAATTTGGAAATTTAGACCACCTTGAATTTTCTAATTGTCATTTTTAGTGCATGACAGAGGTATTATTATTTTTGCATCCATATTTTATTTTGGTTAATATTACCATGCGACCCAATTGTAACAACTTTTGAAATATGTATTTATAATTTCCGAATGTCGGCATAATATTTTTTTATGTATTTCCCAATTACAATTAACTACAAAGTGAATTTTACATAATTTCCCATTGGAATCATTTCAAATTCCTATGATGCCCATTTTCTCGAAGTCTGGGGACTTTAAATTGTGCTTTATTTAACTGTTCCTAATATTTACAGAAAGGCCTAAATATTTTTCTATTTTCCATTGATTAACAGTAAACCTTGAATAATCTTCATAGACTAGGCCAATGGAAAGCATTGCATCCTTAAAAAAAATATGGATCTTGGTAGATCTTGGGGGGTTTATAATACATGTGATGATCTAACAGTAAAGGTCATATGTGCCCTTTTGATGGGCTGTCATCTGACTGTAACCAGAGACTCAACTTTAAAACTGTCGAGTCCATAGTTATGCACCTGTAGAGTCCGTAGATTTTCCTTTTTTCTGCACAGTTTGTAGATTCAAGCCTGCAGAGTCCGTAGAATCAAACAACAAACTCCGTTTTACATGACTATCTTTGTCGAGACCATAGTTATTCCAAAACAAGTTCTATCATTCACCATTGGACCAAAGCCTTACCAAATAAGCACAACATCAGGCTCGAATCTCCTACTAATTCAATGTACCATCAAGGACCTCACTCATATCAATACATAGCCAGCAATGTCACGGGTTTGTTTCTTACCAACGTAACACAGTCGTTCATATGTGGCTCTACATGAATGAAAAATGCTCCATGCAACCATGGCCACGGTAGACGCCATACCATTTGCTTATGGTTTTACAGAACAGACGACACGTCCATATATAATGCGCCCAACCATTTTTTTATTTGCTATTATATATATACACAGTCATCTTTTTCCATTCGCCATTGTATCAACCGCCTATTCACTTCGACTTGGATCTGAATATAATGGCCCTTTTGTGACTGTATAATGACCTTCGAAAACCTGCGTATTCTCATAGGCTTGGCTGGACCTCGGCGTGTTTTCACAGGTATCTCCCTGCATGTATGGCCCACGGCCTTTATCAACAGGCACATAATCTTCTTCAGACTATGCCATGATCCAATCGCCATCTCCTGTCAACAAAATTATGTCTATACAAGGAATGAATAAATCACAAAATTCCTTAGTCGCTCTTCGTTGCATCAACTAGTTTTGATCCAGATGACCAAAAGGTTTACAAAATGGATATATGAGCCTCACAGACTCGGCTCTGCTCAAAGGAATTCTAACTCAGCATCAAGATCTTCTCGCATCCAATTGGGTCTACACTGATTACGTGCATCTGTAATTGAGAGCCACTGACGTTGGCATTCATTTTTTTATCACGATCAAAACAGGATAATACAGGCCGAATGGCCTTCGCAACTCCTCTTCTTCATCCTGGAGATCCTCCTCATTTTTCTCTTCATCCCTCTTCTTAGGTCCTTCCTCTCCTCTACCTAAAGGAGATCCTCCTTCTCTTTTCTTCTTACTAGCTGATCAAAGACATTCGTTACATATAAAACTCTTTTCTTTCTAACTCCTATGTCCAACTTTGGACTCTAAACAAACATACATGATTTCCTCAAACAACCTACTAATTGAGAAAGATTATCTAACCTATACTTGGGGGATTTCAACTATTTCCTTGATCCTCTCCACAAGCCAAGATTGTCTTCCAACGTAGGAGATTCAAACTAACTTCCTTTTTTGACTTTTTTCACCTTTTACATTTACAATTACAATTACTCCTCCTCTAAGACAACATTTTGGAGGGAATCACAATTTGTATTTGAATTCAATCTTGAATAGAACCGATAGAAGGATAGATGACCATGTCTAACATGAAGCTATTGTAGATGCTCCTGCATCACCTTTTAGGCAATGGTATGTCAATTGGATGGCTATGTAATGATTTAGGTAACTCATATATCTGAAAGCTAGATATATTTGTGGCTCTTCTACTCTTTACAATGTTTGTTTATTTGTTTGTTATAGAGATGTAAAATGTAAATCCTAAAGTGATAGAGATTTTGAAAGGAATGTTTTTTCCTCGGTGAACTAGAAATGGAACTAAGTGTTTTTACTTTATTCATTTGATTCTTGATAAATGTGTCTATTATCTCTATAAACGGGGCTATCTGTTCAATGTCAAACTTATATCGCAAAGAAAGGGAAAATTTTAACGATTTAGATGTCAATAAATCCTTATTTCTTCTCAAGGTAAGTTGGTCTCCGTTTTAATTTATCCCACTCCACATTATATCATCATTTGATATCTAACCTTGAGAACAACTTTTATTAGCATGTAGTTGATTCCTTAAATATAGTATTAAGGTTACATACTATTAATATATATAAATCACTTACGTAAAGGGTTCTACGTGACTATGTTTCTTTAGTAGTGGCATTCAATAAGGATTTACGAGGACATTTATTTAGGATGTAAGCAGTTGTATTCATATCTTTTGCCCAATACTAAAATTTTGCATTCCATATCTACACAGTGCACATTGTCATCTCCAAAATTTTACTATTTCTCTTTTTCATGTCTCTATTTTTATGTGTTGTGTATGGAGGAGTATATTTCTTGTGCATACCTTTCCTCTTGAATAACTCTTTGAATTATTTTGAGACCAACTTGCCTCCATTATTTGACCTGAAATCTTTAAATTTTTTCTTGATTGGTTCTATACAAAAGCTTTCCATGAAATAAAATTAGAGAATAAATCTAACTTTCTATTGAAAAAATAAACATACATTTTCCTAGAAATATCATCAACTATTATTAATTAAACACCAAGTTCGATAAATTATAATAGTTTTAATTGGACCATGTAAATTCATAGGTACCTAATCCAATAATCCTTTGGTTATCCGTGTCTTAACAATACTGAATCAATGTCATATATGTTTGCCCATCTGACACCATGTACACACATTCTGAATTTTTTGAATGGATGGAAATCAATTCACCATATTAGTATTTCTTACTCCATTTAGATACTGATAAATGAGGTAACCATATTGTAATCACCTAAAAGTGGTATTTGAGTGCTAAGATTTCTACTTGAGACAACCTATTCATAGTTTATCTCTAGACTTATTCTAGAGCCTATTATTACACTTTTCCATCTTAGTTACAGACCATATGCATCCTTAGTCAACTAAAACACAATATAGAGCCCTAACTTTCCCTATTGTCCTTTTCCATAACTTTCCCTAATAGATATAGTTTCAAAATTAAGACCCTCTTAAGGTTGGCATACAAATATTTTATTGTCTGCACAAGTTACAAAACACTATAAATACATGACTTTTAGACCTCTATCCACTAGATGGGAATTATATGAAAAATACCTATTCAAATAGGAAACAAGTTGAGCAAAATCAAGGTTATCAATCCCTAATTTGCCCTACTTCTGCATACTAGCATCTATAGCTTCACTAATCTCAGGTTTTCCATATTTCCAATCTCAAGAAGACTCAAGGCATTCAAAACCACTATCATTCTACCATCACTTTCCCTTGCCCCAGTAATTAGGTAGGGATAACTATATCAGCCATGATCCCTCCTTAGATTATTGGTATGTAGGCAACTCTCTTCACAATAGGGTGTTGAGGATGTCCAACCTATCCTACTAATGAAAACATTTTTTAGCTCATACCTTACTTGCAAGGAGGATTAGGGTTTGCGTAATAAATTAGCTATTAGAGGCACATTACAAAGTTTCAAACTTTGTGTGTGTAAGAATAGAACCCAAAAATAAAGTCCCAAGTACACCAATCATTTAGGAGTAGCCCAACACAAAAGACACTACTGCCATTTTTAGGACACTAGATCCACATGGTGTTATTGTTCAAGTATGGCAATACTGTCCAGGAGAATATATGACACACAGATCTGGTTGATGACACTCATACCTATTTGTATCTCAGTTCTTAGCAATCATATCTTCTATATCAGGTGGTTTCTAGATAAGTCTTTATCTGCATATATTTAATAACATTTTAAAAAAGTCAAAGCAAGTCAAAATATGTAACAAATTATTAGTTATTTATTATATATTATTTAACTAATTTAGGCTACTCAGACCTTTAATCAAATATTGGATTTACATAGCTAAACCCTGAAAGGGTAAAACATTTAGTGAACTCGAATTACTTTGAATATTGCTTAAATGCTTAGTTTTACATAGGCTTTACCTTCTCCAATATGTTTTTGCACTAAACTAGGGTCACAAACTTCTATTGTTACAATATTTTTTTTATATAACCTAGCTCATTTAATCAATCTCACATTGGGTTTTCATTTATTTAAATATAATTTAAATTTTACAAAAGCAACCCTAATTTAAAAACCCTAACCCTATATGCTCTTAAGGTTTGTATCCTTTTTTTTCCTATTTTCATTAGCTACTTTAAATTTTTTAGATTTCATATATTCTATTTTAGTACCTCTATTCTAATTTGTTTAATATATGCCATTTAAAAAAGCTATCTCTCTTCCATTAAGAAGAAGTGATAGATTATGTGGTAATCCTACAAAGCATATTCAGATTCTTGTTATCTAAGCCTATAACATGGATAAGGGCCTATCATAACTCTAGCTATTCATCCTTTACACCCTGATTATATGGATTTCAATGATAATGCATCCAAAGATGAAAAATACAATTAAGAAAAAGATTATATACAAATTGAAAATTGGGACACTCTCCTTCTTCTTAATAATGATGACATTGTTATCAACAAAGACGAGATATTATAAAGCTTCATAGATAGAATTTGGGAACAAACACTTGATCATGCACAAATCACAAACCATATTGGAAATCAAGAAGAAAATAAACAATCTTCAACTCCCCCAGCTAATAATGTTGTTACACCTACCATGGGGCCAACTTAGCTAGCACAATGTAAAGTTATAATTTAACAACTTTCAGTGATAGCTACAACTCTTATGGATAGTTCCTTCACTATATATGTATAATCCCTTATGAAATACATTCATACTTTTCAAGCTAAGGTATTACATCTTGAGAATAGAGCCACTAGGCCATCACATCCCTTGCATTTTAATATTCTGTCACATACACCTTTGGTACATCACATAGTAACAACTCCCCTGCCATCCACTTTCATGGCACTTAAGCTTACATTATATGATGGGAAGGGTGACCCAGAGCACCATCTCAGAGCTTTTCAAAAAGCTTCATAGATATAATTTGGGAACAACCGCTTGATCATGTACAAATCCTACAATCCATATTGGAAATCAAGAACAAAACAATGTTCAGTCTTCAGCTCCCCCAGCTAATAACATTATTACACATATCATGGGGCCAACTCAGATAGCACAACGTAAAGTTTTAATTCAATAACCTTCAGTGACAGCTACACCTCTTGTGGATTGTTCCACCACTCCATATGTATAATCCTTATGAAATACATTCATACTTTGCAAGCTAAGGTTTTACATCTTGAGAAGGGAGCCACTAGGCCATCACATACCTTGGATTTTAATATTCTCTTGCATACACCTTTGGCACATCACATAGTAGTAACTCCTCTGCCATTCAATTTCATAACACCTAAGCTTACATTATATCATGGGAAGGGTGACCTAGAGCACCATCTCAGAGCTTTTCACACAACATATTCGGACTACGTGTTCAATGATTGGCTTCTCACGAAGTTATTTCCATGTAGTTTAAAGGATTGTCTCCTAAAGTGGTTTTATGATTGACCAAATCAATCTATCAAAACATTTAATCCTTTAGCCAGCATGTTTTTAACACACTTTGCATCAATATGAGTGATAAAATATCGTATGCCTAAATGGCACAATTTAATCAAAAGTCAAACAAGCCTATCGTAGACTATGTCTTACGATACAATACTTTATTGGCCAAATTTACTAGCCCCATGGTAGATAAAGAGCTTTAGGACATATTTAAATAAAGTCTTCTACCAGTATTACATGAAGCTATCTTATTCAAGAAGATTCCTACATTCACAGATTTGTGGCACATAGTAAAAGAAAGAGAGGTCACGCTTTTATCAATGGGAAAAATAAAATATACCAATGGTTTAAAGTAAATGATTAAGATTTCAAATAAGCCTCCATACAAGGTAAGGGCTATTGAAATTAAGAGTGATCATAAGGCCATAGTCAATGCAGCTTCCGAGCCATCTCCTAGATTTATTTTATATACTCCTTAGCACCGAATCTTCACCAACCTTCTAAAGTCACTAGCATAGGATTTACATCATCTCTTGGAATGCAATTTCATATCTCTCCCTCCCATTAAATAGGTTGATATGACATGACCTCTTCCAAATGACTATGATTGTAACATATTCTATGAGTATCACAGGGCACTAGGCCTTACAACAAATAGATGCATAAGCCTATAACATAAGATACATGATTTAATTGAGTGTAACATTATTGATGAGGACTTACCCACATAGGCACAAAAAGCACAACAAACAGAAGCCAAGGCATTAAATATATTCTCATATCCATTTCCAAGGCATATAATGAAAGAGGTAAGGAGCACATCAGTGTTCACTGCAAATATCAGGGACATCCACCACCAGCTTCATGTCATACTATTATAGAGGAGGCACACCCATTTCACAACATTATTGGGATGTATCATACTACAGTTCTACCTAGACCACTCATCACATTCTCAAAGCAGCAGACTGTTGAAGATGATGGAAATTTACATACACTCTTTATATGAGAATACATATATCATCATCCTAGTGAGAGTGTTATGGTTGTTAATAAATTAATCATTAGCATGTGCACTATGACACTTTTATAAAATTCAAGTTACTCAAATAAGGATATATTACCCACAGACATGATCATTAGTGGCTTCAATTGTCATGTTTAGATCTCCATCGGGGAGATTGTGCCTCCATTTTAGATTAGATAAGCACATATAGCCACTCGATTCTTAGTACATGTGTGTTTGATATGTTATCGGGTAGGTCATGGTTATAGCAGCTCCAAGCCATCCCATCTACAATAGATAGATGTCTGAAATACGTATAGAAATATCAGGGGGTGAATGTCGAGGGTCTTCCATATGAGTATCCTCTACCTATCCCACAAGCACTTATACCATAGTCACTAATTATAGTTATAGCAACATCACCAGACTTAGAATAGTTATCAGTTATAATTTAAAGTATAGTTTTTATGCATACATCATAGAGGTCAGTAGATCTACCAGTGTAGACCAGGTCTAATCCAACAATATTGACACGTACCCATACTCTCCCATGGAGACCATTATTAGAGAGAACCCTATGTTAGAGATATGCCATAGATTCTAGAGGACCTTTTTCCACTCAATTTATGTTGAGTTCAGTATTATTGGGTTCTCAAGGTTCTCAGCACAAGGCACCTATGTCACCTATAACTTCTTCTACCATATGGGTTCCTAAGACCCCTACAGTTAAAAGGGCACCACAATTAGTGCCACAAATTCATAACACCACTATAGATACAGATACATACATAGATTATTCATTATAATAGATTACAGGGTCACAATTTCCCTTTCACATAGCATACACAATCATAATTCCCATATTCGACGTAAGTCATAGTAATAGTGATTCTCCCATGAGACTCATCAGTTAGTATGGTTCCTATCCTTTTGTACATACTTTATTCTCTCTTGCTCTTTGTACATAGTTTATTTTCATTTGCTTGTACATCGCTTATATCTAGAAAATATAAAACTAATAACACATGCCAAAACACAAAACGTTCAAATATTACTTAGAAAACAGAAAAATTATAGATTGTATGCATTGATATGTTTACACTTCTTATATTTTCTAGACACTACATATGTTAGCTATCTTAGTATAGTCGATTTTATCAGACATACATTCTTCACTTGTTCTTGCCAAATGTTTGCTTATTGCTTACAGGACTCAGGTCCACTACAGTGATCCAGACTTACTATCATCTATCCACTGGGGGCATATACACCAATTTAGGATAATTCATTTGATACATCCACCCACTTGCGGGCCTATTATACACACTTTATATTACCAAGTTATATCCTTACATTCTATACATTTCAATTTTAGAATTATTATATCTCGATATTGATCATTGCTACTCATACTCAGATTTTTTCCCAACTATCAATAGTTTAGACTCATCATATGTACATCCTTCCTCTTACATATATTTGTACTGCATTCATGCATGCTTTCATTTCTAGCTTTCCTAGTTTAGACTTGATTATAGTCCCTATGCTTCTTCTATTCAAGGTTTTTTGAATATGCCATTGTTCTTTGGCTCAACACCACTTCTATTCATGAATGCCTTGGATATGTGCCCATGTCCCTTGTGTGTGCTTTCCTACCTGTGTATGTGGACATTTAAAAATGTCCTTGTCTGTCTTCTTTTCTCGAATTTAGTGACATGTGCCCACGACACTTTTATTGTCACATTTGGCCTATTATGTATGCCTCATGTGTTTTGTATGTGTCATGGCCAGCACATTTGTTTTTACTTATTACACATATTCATTCTCGATACCATGAGGGACATCATGCCCCATCCCCCTAGGTAGCTACTTAGATTTGATGTTATACACATTGATTACATCTATCTTGACACCCTTGTGCAATGCTAGACACAACATATATATTACATTACATACTTATGCTCATATTCTCTTACATTTTGATGTTATGTTTTCACATTGTATTGGATTATCACGTAGTTGTAATATATGCTCTGGCTAACACATATTTTGCAGAGCTATTTCTTTTGAAGATAGTTTTTGAACAAAGTAAATAACCACCCTCAAAAGAGGGGGCATTCATAGGGGTTTGTCATAGAGATTAGACTCCTACATTGCATTTACAGAACATTTTTCATCACACAGACTCTTATTCTATGTCAACTTATTATATTATACTAATAACTATCCTCGTGCCAAAATTGTGTATTTCTATAAATAATAAATTGGTTAAAAATATAACATGAGAAAATGATTATCTTTATACATTACCACATGTTTTTAAGAATCTAAAAGCCAAATATAGACACCATCCCTAACATTTAATTATACAAACCAAATGACAAAAATTGTCAAAACAAATATATAAATATATATATATATAATATTTAATGTTTTGTTAATTACTTCTCAACAAACATTGTTACTTGATATTGAAATTAACGTATTATAATATACATTCCTATGTAATTCATTCAAAAGTACGATAGAAGACTATCATATAATATATTACAATGGATACACTTTTAACCAAGGACACTAATGTGATTACATGATTACTATCTAATTTTTTTTTCAAAACAATTTGGAAACTTCTTCTGTTGGAGGACTCGCATATGTTGGTACAATTATGTCATTATATATCTGTATGAGTGGATGGGAGGATTGGATTGTATATCTGGGAGCAACAATTAAAAAATGCAAAGCGCGTGGTTGTTGGGGGTGAGCTGGAAGTGGATGGATGTTGGATGCCCTGGGATAGAGCACTAGTACGGGTACTAGTACTGGTGCTAGGCAGCAACCACTGCCATTAAACAGCTGAGTTGTAGAGCAACACAACTATATATTATTATTATCGACACTACCTTACCTGGAGGATGGAGTTTCTGAGACGTTTCCCCTTTCCACCATGATTTGGCAATTGGAATGAACAGTGAACAGTGAAGACGCGCTATACTAATATATATAACCATGCCAGGGATTGATTTTATGAAATAACAAAATCATCTTCTAAGTTGTAAGAATAGTAATATGGACGCCCTGCCTCTGCCTCTGGTGTTGTTGACATTGCTCATTTCTATTTCTGCTGTAACTCTTACATCTGCTAATTTCTACAAAGATTTCGATATCACGTGGGGGAACGATCGGGCAAAAATATTAGAGAATGGAGAGCAGTTGCAGCTGAGTCTAGACCAGACTTCAGGTTCTGGGTTTCAATCCAAACAGGAATACCTATTTGCCACTATCGATATGCAAATAAAGTTGGTCCCTGGTAACTCTGCAGGCACTGTTACCGCCTACTATGTAAGCAAATTATTATCTATCTCTATACTCTAGTTTGTATAAAATCATTGGCATTGCCATTACTGTAAACATTTATGATCGTTGCTGACATTTAATTTATGTATACATGGGTTACAGCTTTCTTCTCAAGGCCCCAACCACGACGAAATAGACTTTGAATTTCTGGGCAATTTGTCGGGAGATCCCTATGTTATGCACACAAACGTATTTTCTCAAGGCCTTGGAAATCGTGAGCAGCAATTCTACTTGTGGTTCGACCCAACCACAGATTTCCACACTTACTCTGTTTCATGGACTGCTCACCACATTATGTATGTATCTGTTCTACTCTTGGATTTCCTTTCCACACTTACTTTACTTTCTCTCTCTTTCTCGGCCTAGAAAAGAAGACTGATTCATTAATGGCAACGGTGATTGCAGATTTTCTGTAGATGGGAGTCCTGTTAGAGTGTTCAAGAACAGCGAGGGGTTGGGTGTTCCATACCCCAAGAAGCAACCCATGAGAATCTACTCCAGCCTCTGGAATGCTGAGGATTGGGCAACCAGAGGTGGCCTCGTCAAAACCGACTGGACCAAAGCGCCCTTTCTCGCCTCCTTCCGCAACTTCAACTTCAAAACACACACAACTACTCCTGCCCAGGAGGAGGAGGAGGAGGCAGAGGCTTTGGATTCCAACCAGCGGCAGAGACTGAATTGGGTGCGACAGAACTACATGATTTATGATTACTGTGCTGACACCAAGAGGTTTCCCAACGTTCCTCCGCCAGAATGCACACTCAATTCTATGCCCTAACACTCTCCACCATTCTTTTTACTGAATTTGAATGCCTTGTTACCAGCAGTTCAAACTCTCAATTCTTTAATTCTTTTTCTCACTTGCAATACAATCCACTGCACATTGCACATTGCAATTGCATGTCATGTACTCCACTCTATCAAGGAATGGAAAGTTCCATTGGGGAACCCCTTTCCTATTTTGCTATACAGAAATTCTTTCCCTGGATTTTAGTTTTGTCTGTCTTTGGATCCCCGGTTACAATTGCAATGATAAATACTTGTCTCTTCAATCCGTTTCCTGCAAAACACAGAAAGCAAATCAGACTTACAACTCTCCTCTTTCCTTCCATTGTTTTAACTTTATATTGGTCTAAAAAAATTCATTTCTTTCTTGCTGTAGCATACCAAAAGCATTGCATTTATTTATTTGATAGCACAGTACTATAAATCGATTTTATTTCAGATGCATGCCCCCTTACACACTTTTTTATTGACTTTATTATTAAGCTGTAACTAAACTTTTTGGAACAATATTCTTGACATGCATATTTTGTTCAACACATCCCTGGAGCTTAAAACTAAATTTGTTTTAATAATTGAGACTTTGAGTTTGTTAATGAGATTCAACTCGCAGTACCAAATGATGCCTCCCACAAAATTACTCTGAAAGTTTCGCCGCATTGATGGTAGAGGACTAGACGTGGCATGTTAACACAACCATTATCTTTATACAAATTTTGGCTTTGGCTTAGTTATCAATGGCATCCCCCCAAGCTTGTTCCTTATGAGACGGTCAACTAATGTTGGAGTCTCAACTCTACTTCTTTTGCTTGGACAAATAGATTTCCTGCTATTTAGACAACTCTTATAGATTTCAAAAAGACAATTTTCTTCATGTATTCTCTACCAAACATGTCATGTTCAAGAAATACCTTTAGATATGGGCAATTACATTACTTCATTAGATTAAGGGAGTAATGATTTATGGTCAAGACTTTATCATAGGAGAAAGCTTGAGGAGGCCCTTCTCAAAGTCAACACACATACACACATATATACATAATTAATTAATTTTAGAAATGATCCTTCTTGTTGCCAAAGACCTAAATCAACTCCACATTACAATTGCTTTTTATTTATAGATTTGTAGTACTCTATGAATAAATGAGAGGTTACATTAGGGAACTCCCATGCTATATTTGTTTCTTTTTGTTATGCACCATGGGTTAAGACAACCAAGAAAGGTATTCACATCATTACATTGATTAGAATTTTAAAAAAATAAACTAAAACATCAAATCAAATTAGGTTTTTAATATATAAAATTACTTACGAAGAAAAGCAAGAAAGGGTTTAATAATCGCGAAACTCAATGTATAGTGAATGTTTCTGCAAAAGACATTGCAATAGTAATGCATGTGTTTGTCTTAGCTCGTAGAAATGGAGGAGTGTCTACTATGGTCATCAATTGAACAAACAACCTTGTTTAGTTTGGGACTAATCAAGCCCCATTAACATAATTACAACCAGTTAGTACGAATTATGTTGGAAGGTTCTATTAATCATGAAAAACACCTACATCAACCCATGCATAAAACTAAACAAGTAAAATATATAAGGAAATAAACAAACAAATAAATAAGAACATAACCCTATATTATGAGAAATATAAAACCATTACAAGCTCCTCTTAGGGAAACTACAAAATGTTGGGATCTCTCATGCTCAACCATGAGGCTCTCCTCTCTTAGAATGGAGAAACCAAGTATGTGATTATAGAACATGGGAAGAGAAAGGAAATATTTATAGGAACACTAAAGTATTCATCCATTTCTTGATTGGCTAATCAATAGGTGAACATTATTTTTTAAGGGAATGATGAAATCATGCTAGATAGATCCTAAATACAAGTCATTATTATTATTTATAAAAACATATAAGTTAATAAATAATTAACTTATGCTAAATATCTAATCCCAAGCAAACTGAGGTGTGGTGAAATTAATTATTTGCATCAATAAATTAAGGCTCGATTAGTGTCCATTGCATGCTTGATTAAGCCAATCGAGTAATTCATTCAACAGGTCATGCAATTGGGGCTAACAGGGCCCAATTATAACCAATCGCCATGAATTTCATGTTTGATTTGCCAAAATCCCAAGATGGTGACCTTCTTAAGGGGACATAATTGTACTGAGGGGATGTAACTGTGAACCTAACTATAATACTTAGTGTGATATAGACTCGATTAACCCCAATTGTGCACTTAATTTGACAAATCAAGTAATTAGGTTAATTACATACACAATTTGGGTTAATAACCACCCAAGGCCAAATGGGATCAACTACCATTCATTTAAGATCGATCAACCCCAATTGCACACATGATTGAACCAATCAAGTAATTGTTTTAATATTCTAGTTTGTGACTATGACTAAATGAGCCTTGTGAACCTAATTGCAATGGATTAGTGTGAATTCGGAATCTTCTATCCCTGATTTCATGATATTTTAATTATTTATGATGTAAGATAGATTTAATTACACATTAACAAATAAATCTAGTGCACAAAGTAGATCTAGAATATAGCAGTCTAAAACAATAAATCAAATCTACTCTAGTGGTTAAAAATACGTAATTAAGATTTATTTGACAAACAATGTAAAATATGAAAAGCAAAAAATATGGAACAATCACACTGTGAAAAAATTATAGAATTTTGGAAGTGCAATAGTATTTTTTGAAGGGATGAATTAACTTTGTGTGAAATCTAGATTGTTCACTATACATAAATGAAAACAAGAAAGGGAAGAGAAAGAAAATGAGAGAGAGAAAAAGGGGAATAAATAATTTTGGGACTTATACAAACATGTAAGAACATCCCAATAAGAAACTAATATGAAATGATAATTTAAACACACACATGTACCCAAGAATTATGCAATTCTACAGCAAATAACTACCATGTACAAAAATTATGCGTCTCTAGAAACAATGTATTTATTTTTCAAAAAATATTATTAGAAAATACTTTTCTTTATTTATTGGTACATGCTCTTTATATTCTCAAGACCACGTGTAGATACCATCCTTCACGTTTGATTCTCTGAGCCAAATAACAAAGTTCGCCTTATGAAAAAAAGGAAATATTTTACATCTTATTTAATTTTTTAAAAATATATATTTTTGGTTTATTAATGATTTAGAAACTAATTCTCTTCAAACGTAGTCACATGTCATTAAAATTATAAAAACCATAACCATCCTTTATACATGATCGTCCCAAGTAAACTATAGTAGTAGTTTACTTGTAAGAATAAGAAACTTGTCCCCAAAGTTGTGGTATAACGATTCATAGGATGCATTCATACATGAGAAACCTAGGTTGATAGGTACTCTTGTTATGGAATTTAGAAACTAAGGCCACTTTGAATATTCCAATTTTCATATTTAGTACTTGCCGAGGTACTACTGTTTTCGCCTCTGACCATTATTTTGGTTAACGCTACCATGCCACCCAATCATAACAACTTTTGAAATATGTATTTATAATTTTCGAATGTTTCATGAATGACATAATATTTTTAAGCTATTTCCCAGTTACAATTAATTACAAATTGAATTGTATACAATTGCCATACCAGATCTTTCATTTATGAAATCTTTCATTCGCATAAATTTAAACTTTTTTCTTTCACGAAATCTTTCATTTCCATAAATTTAAATAATGGATACTCATAGGATTTCTATTAATTACATTGTTTGACGTCATTTCATGGAAAAGGAGGATTACATCATTTCATGAAATATGGTCATTGTATTGTAATGTATTTTTACCAAATAACATTTATTTATTTATTTTGCCTCTAAAAGTGTTGTGAATTTAAATTGGGAGAGAATCCTTGCCAATTCCACTTGGGCTTCTTTGAAACTATCTATCGTGCCCCTTCACTACTCTATAATATCAAACACTTATCTATATATACCAATAGACTTACCAAAATAGGAGCAAGCTTATGGTTTCTCTTGTTTCCAAACCAAAAACCCAAACACAAAATAGGGGCAGTTCTATTATAATTAATTCATAGCCCATGCAACAGAGTACTTTCAACACTAACAATTACATTTGAATTCCTTTTTTTGTATATTCAATCAACCCAATCTCCATATCCCTAATGTAATTCACTACTTCACATTAACTTAATTTTGACACCACTTACAATCCAACTAAAAATCGCATTATTCATACGAAATGGTAGCAACCCCAATGACACAACTTTGCGACAGATACTCAAACCATAACACGACCTTTATTCTTATTGTTTTTACAGCTTAATAGATTTTAAGTAACCAAAAGTGTAATACTTTGACATTACTAAGATCTGAAGGCCGTTTCATCTTCATTTCAAATAATTTAGAATAATCAATTGAGAAAATTTCATGATGAGTATTTGGAAGGACCATATCATATTCAAGTAATAACTTTATAAACATGCAAATCAAACATTATTTTTATGTTATTTATAGAATTTGTATAATTAAACATAATTGGCTAATTAAATATCTTGAAGGATTCTTATAAACTTGGAAGCAAACTAATCAACACAATAATAACATGTGAGTTAAAAATAGCTCAAGAATTTATAGATCTACAATAGCATGTTTAAGTAGACATTATTTTGGCTTTATTGTAGATTGACTAAGACTAGATAATTATCAAATCTAAATATTCTGTTACCACCATGACTAAACTAGAAAGAATTCCATCTCTAAACTTTGAGAACTTATCTTTAGTAATAGGTTTAGTCATTACGTCATCAATTTTCTCTTTAAAAACAAATGTATTCATTATTATCCAGCTATCGAATGTAGTGGTGACGAACTCAGACGTCTTTAATTCTAGCATGATAAATTATGTTCTTCACTATATTTAGAACACTCTCATTGTCAATAAAAATTGGAGTTGGTGCAGTTTGGTCACGCTAAAGATCCTCCAATATTGTTTGAATCTACATACTTTCACATCCTCCATTAATTATTGATTTTTATTTAGCTTCAATGAAAGATGGGGAAACTGTAGTCTAAATCTTGATCTGCTATCAAAATTCCCATGATCCAAGAATGCAAATATAATATGTTTTAGACCTTCTTGAATCAACTTAAGACCACTTAATGTCAACATCATAATTCTCCTTTTTCAAAAAATGTCCACTTAAGATGTCATTTTGACCGATCAATTCCCTACACTTACCCTTAATCATGAATACAAAATAATTTTAGTTTTTACTACAAGAAATGGACAAGATTAAAAATACAAATCAAAACATGTCCAATGCTAGTTTACTTGATCTAATTATGAATCAATATTTTTTTCAATAGATTCCTCCCAAGAACTTGACTCCTCTAGTGTTTCCCTCTTTAAGCCCTATTCATCTTTTGCACTTGAACTTGTTCCAAAATCATTAGAAATTATCCATACATTACTCTTTGTATATTTACCATTATTTTAAAAAATTGGTATTTTCTCATGTACAATAACATTTCTATCAGCCAAAATTATATTTGTAGAGACTTATAAAAATATATATGCCTTGGATCACTCATTATAACCAATAAACATGTATGTAACTGTTCTACTCTTGGATTTCCTTTCCACACTTTACTTTTACTCTCTTTCCCTCTCTTTCTGGGCTTAAAAAAGAAGAATGTTTCATTAATGGCAATGATGACTGCAATTTTTTTTGTAGATGGGAGTCATATTAGAGTGTTCAAGATCAGCGAGGGGTTGGGTGTTCCTTAACCCAAGAAGCAACCCATGAGAATCTACTCCAGCATCTGAAACGCTAAGGATTCGACAACCAGAGGTGGCCTCATCAAGGTCAACTGGACCAAAGTGCCCTTTCTCACCTCCTTCCACAACTTCAACTTCAAACCACACAACACTGCTCCTGCCTAGGAAGAGGAGGAGGAGGCAAGAGTATTTGGATTCTAGCCAGCAACAAAGACTGAATTGGGTGCGACAAAACTGCATGATTTATGATTACTGTGTTGACATGAAGAGGTTTACCAATGTTTCTTCCCCAGAATGCACACTCAATTCTATGCCTTAGCACTCTCCGCCATTATTTTTACTGAATTTGAATGTCTTATTACAATTAATTCAAACTCTCAATTCTTTTATTCTTTTTCTCACCTATAATACAATCCATTGCACATTGTAATTGCATGTCATGTGCTCAACTCTATCAAGGAATGGGAATATCCATTGGAAAACCCCTTTCCTATTTTTCTATACAAAAATTATTTCACTAGATTTTAGTTTAGTCTTTGTCTTTGAATCCCGGGTTAATATTGCAACGATAAATACTTGTCTCTTTAATCCGTTTCTTGCAAAGTAGACTTACAACTTTCCTCTTTCCTTCCATTTTCTTAACTTTATATTAGTCTAAAAAAATTCATTTCTTTCTTACTGTAGTATAACAAAAGCATTTCATTTATTTATTTGATAACACGGTACTATAAATCCATTTTATTTGAGATGCATGCCCCCTTACACACTTTTTTATTGACTTTGTTATTAAACTGTAACTAAATTTTTTTGAACAATATTCCTGACATGAATATTTGTTCAACAAATGCTTGGAGCTTGAGACCAAATTTGTTTTAATAATTGAGACTTTGAGTTTGTTAACGAGATTCAAATTGCAGTACCAAATGATGACTCCCACAAAATTAGTTTGAAAATTTTACCGCATTGATGGTAGAGGACTAGACATGGCATGTTAACACAACCATTATCCGATACAAATTTTGGCTTTGGCTTATTTATCAATGGCATCCTGCCAAGATTGTTCCTTATGAGATGGTAAACTATTGTTGGAGTCTCAACTCTACTTCCTCTTCCTGGATAAATAGATTTCCTTCTATTTGGATGACTGTTATAGATTTCAAGAAAATAATTTTCTTCATGTATTCTCAACCAAACATGTCAGGTTCAAGATATAATTTTAGATATGGGCCATTACATTACTTCATTATATTAAGGGAGTAATGATTTGATGTTCAAGACATTATGATAGGAGAAGGATTATATAGGCCCTTCTCAAAGTCCACACACACACACACAAAAAGATAATTAATTAATTTTACAAATGATCCTTCTTGATGCCAAAGACCTAAACCAACTCCACATTATAATTGCTTTGTTTTATTGATTTGCAGTAATCTATGAATAAATGAGAGGTTACATTAGGTAACTCCCATGCTATCTTTCTTTCTTTCTTTTTGTTATGCACCATGGGTTAAGACAACCAAGAAAGGTATTCACACCATTATATTGATTATAATTCTAAAAAAATAAACTAAAACATCAAATCGAATTAGTATTTTATATATATAATTACTTACAAATAAAATCAATTGAGGCTTTAATAATCGTGAAACTCAATACATAGTGAGTGTTTATGCAGATGACATTGAAGTAGTAATTCTTGTGTTTGTTTTAGCTCGTAGAGATGGAAGAGTGTCTACTGTGGTCATCAATTGAACAAACAACCTTGCTTAGTTTAGGGGTAATCAATCCCCATTAACATAATTGCAATCAATTAGTATGAATTATGTTGGAAGGTTCTAATAATCATGAAAAACACCTAGATCAACCCATGCATAAAACTAAACAGGTACAATATACAAGGAAACAAATAAATAAAAACATAATCCTATATTATGAGAAATATAAAACCATTGCAATCTCCTCTTGCAGAAACTACAAATTGTTGGGATCTCTCATGCTCGACCATGAGGCTCTCCTTTCTTAGAACGGACAAACAAGTATGTAATTAAAGAACATGGGAGGAGAAAGGAAATATTTATAGGTACACGAAAGTATTCATCCATTTATTGATTTTATAATCAATAGGTGAATTTTATTTTTTAAGGGAATGATGAAATCATGTTAGCTAGATCCTAAATACAAGCCTTTTTTCTTATTTATAAGAACTTAAAAATTAATAAATAACTAACTTATGCTAAATATCTAATCCTAACTAAATTGAAGTGTGGTGAATTTAGTTATTTACATCAATAAATTAGGGTTCAATTAGTGTCTATTACATGCTCGATTAAGCCAATCGAGTAATTCACTCAACATGACATGTAATTGGGCTAATAGAGCCTAGTTATAACCAATCATCATGAATTTCATGTCTGATTAGTGAAAATCCCAAGATGGTGACCTTATTAAGGGGACATAATTATATTGACAGGATGTAACTATGAACCTATTTACAATAATTAGCGTGACATGAGAGTTGATTAACCCCAATTATGCACATGATTTGAAAAATCAAGTAATTAGGTCAATTGCATGCACAATTGGGGTTAATAACCATCCAAGGCCAAATCCAATGAACTACCATTCATTTAAGATCGATCAAACCCAATTGCATACATGATTGAACTAATCAAATAATTGCTTTAATATTCTAATTTGTGACTATGGCTAAATGAGCCTTGTGAACCTAATTGCAATGGATTAGTGTGAATTGGGTATCGACTCACCCCGATTTCATGGTATTTTAATTGTTTATGATTTAAGATAAAATTAATTACACATTAACAAATAAATCTAGTGCACAAAGTAGATCTAGAATATAAAAGTCTAAAAAAATAAACCAAATCTACTCTAGTGGCTAAGAATAGTAAAAGCACATAATTAAGATTTATTTGACAAACAATGTAAAATATGAAAAGAGAAAAATATGGAACAATCACACCGTAACAAAATTATAGAATTTTGGAAGTGCAGTAGTATATCTTGAAAAAATGAATTAACTTTGTTTGAAATCTAGATTGTTCACTATTCATAAATAAAAACAAGAAAGGGAGGAGAAAGAAAAATGAGAGAGAGGAAAGGGGGAATGAATAATTTTGGGACTTCTACAAACATGTAAAAACATGCCAATAAGAACCTAATATGAAATGATAATTAAAAAACACACACGTAATCAAGAATTATGCAATTCTACAGCTAATAAGTATCATGTACCAAAATTATGCATCTCTAGAAATAATGTATTTATTTTTCAAAAAATATTATGATAATATACTTTTCTTTATTTATTGGTACATGCTCTTTATATTATAAAGATCACATGTAGATACCATCCTTCACATTTGATTTTATGAGCCAAAAAACAAAGTTCGCCTTATTAGAAAAAGGAAATATTCTACATCTTATTTAATTTTTAAAATATAGATATTTTTGGTTTATTAATTATTTAGGAACTAGTTCTCTTCAAACATAGTCACATGTCATTAAAATTTGAAAAACAACAACCATCCTTTATACATGATCATCCTAAGTAAACTAGAGTAGTAGTTTATTTATAAGAATAAGATACTTGTCCTCAACGTTATGGTATAACGATTTACAAGATGCATTCATACATAATAAACCTAGGTTGATAGGTAGTCTTGTGGTTTAGTGTAGTAGCTAAGAATTTAACAGTTAACAAGTACTCATGTGATCGAGTGTTGTAGCTATAGGGTTACCCATTGACAAATAACCGTGTGATGCACTTTGATAATTAAAATTTTATTGTCTAATTTAATTAAAAATAAATATTACTTTAAAATATAAAAATAACACTTTTGAAAAAAAAATTGTTCAAAGACTCTCATATGTTGATGCATTTATGTCTAACTCGTTATCTTCCACCAAAACAATTAGGGTTCTTACAACTCACTTTACCCAAAATTAATGAGAGGGGAGCTACCACATTATTATACAAGTGTATGGGAGGATTTTATTGTACAAGTATACATATATCTCGAGCAATAATTAAAAAATTCAAATAACATGATTATCACTGTGAATTTGGAAGGATGTTAGATGCCCAAAAGGTGGAGTGCCACGTGAAAGTACATTTCAATTAATTGGTACCATTGATTGATCACGAAACTAAATTATTATGTCTTGTTTCAAACTTTAGGTAGCATTAAATGATAATAATTGACATAATAAGAAAAAAGGGTTGAGCATGTGTAATTCTACAAGAATTATAGAATTTGGAAATTTAGACCACCTTGAATTTTCTAATTGTCATTTTTAGTGCATGACAGAGGTATTATTATTTTTGCATCCATATTTTATTTTGGTTAATATTACCATGCGACCCAATTGTAACAACTTTTGAAATATGTATTTATAATTTCCGAATGTCGGCATAATATTTTTTTATGTATTTCCCAATTACAATTAACTACAAAGTGAATTTTACATAATTTCCCATTGGAATCATTTCAAATTCCTATGATGCCCATTTTCTCGAAGTCTGGGGACTTTAAATTGTGCTTTATTTAACTGTTCCTAATATTTACAGAAAGGCCTAAATATTTTTCTATTTTCCATTGATTAACAGTAAACCTTGAATAATCTTCATAGACTAGGCCAATGGAAAGCATTGCATCCTTAAAAAAAATATGGATCTTGGTAGATCTTGGGGGGTTTATAATACATGTGATGATCTAACAGTAAAGGTCATATGTGCCCTTTTGATGGGCTGTCATCTGACTGTAACCAGAGACTCAACTTTAAAACTGTCGAGTCCATAGTTATGCACCTGTAGAGTCCGTAGATTTTCCTTTTTTCTGCACAGTTTGTAGATTCAAGCCTGCAGAGTCCGTAGAATCAAACAACAAACTCCGTTTTACATGACTATCTTTGTCGAGACCATAGTTATTCCAAAACAAGTTCTATCATTCACCATTGGACCAAAGCCTTACCAAATAAGCACAACATCAGGCTCGAATCTCCTACTAATTCAATGTACCATCAATGACCTCACTCATATCAATACATAGCCAGCAATGTCACGGGTTTGTTTCTTACCAACGTAACACAGTCGTTCATATGTGGCTCTACATGAATGAAAAATGCTCCATGCAACCATGGCCACGGTAGACGCCATACCATTTGCTTATGGTTTTACAGAACAGACGACACGTCCATATATAATGCGCCCAACCATTTTTTTATTTGCTATTATATATATACACAGTCATCTTTTTCCATTCGCCATTGTATCAACCGCCTATTCACTTCGACTTGGATCTGAATATAATGGCCCTTTTGTGACTGTATAATGACCTTCGAAAACCTGCGTATTCTCATAGGCTTGGCTGGACCTCGGCGTGTTTTCACAGGTATCTCCCTGCATGTATGGCCCACGGCCTTTATCAACAGGCACATAATCTTCTTCAGACTATGCCATGATCCAATCGCCATCTCCTGTCAACAAAATTATGTCTATACAAGGAATGAATAAATCACAAAATTCCTTAGTCGCTCTTCGTTGCATCAACTAGTTTTGATCCAGATGACCAAAAGGTTTACAAAATGGATATATGAGCCTCACAGACTCGGCTCTGCTCAAAGGAATTCTAACTCAGCATCAAGATCTTCTCGCATCCAATTGGGTCTACACTGATTACGTGCATCTGTAATTGAGAGCCACTGACGTTGGCATTCATTTTTTTATCACGATCAAAACAGGATAATACAGGCCGAATGGCCTTCGCAACTCCTCTTCTTCATCCTGGAGATCCTCCTCATTTTTCTCTTCATCCCTCTTCTTAGGTCCTTCCTCTCCTCTACCTAAAGGAGATCCTCCTTCTCTTTTCTTCTTACTAGCTGATCAAAGACATTCGTTACATATAAAACTCTTTTCTTTCTAACTCCTATGTCCAACTTTGGACTCTAAACAAACATACATGATTTCCTCAAACAACCTACTAATTGAGAAAGATTATCTAACCTATACTTGGGGGATTTCAACTATTTCCTTGATCCTCTCCACAAGCCAAGATTGTCTTCCAACGTAGGAGATTCAAACTAACTTCCTTTTTTGACTTTTTTCACCTTTTACATTTACAATTACAATTACTCCTCCTCTAAGACAACATTTTGGAGGGAATCACAATTTGTATTTGAATTCAATCTTGAATAGAACCGATAGAAGGATAGATGACCATGTCTAACATGAAGCTATTGTAGATGCTCCTGCATCACCTTTTAGGCAATGGTATGTCAATTGGATGGCTATGTAATGATTTAGGTAACTCATATATCTGAAAGCTAGATATATTTGTGGCTCTTCTACTCTTTACAATGTTTGTTTATTTGTTTGTTATAGAGATGTAAAATGTAAATCCTAAAGTGATAGAGATTTTGAAAGGAATGTTTTTTCCTCGGTGAACTAGAAATGGAACTAAGTGTTTTTACTTTATTCATTTGATTCTTGATAAATGTGTCTATTATCTCTATAAACGGGGCTATCTGTTCAATGTCAAACTTATATCGCAAAGAAAGGGAAAATTTTAACGATTTAGATGTCAATAAATCCTTATTTCTTCTCAAGGTAAGTTGGTCTCCGTTTTAATTTATCCCACTCCACATTATATCATCATTTGATATCTAACCTTGAGAACAACTTTTATTAGCATGTAGTTGATTCCTTAAATATAGTATTAAGGTTACATACTATTAATATATATAAATCACTTACGTAAAGGGTTCTACGTGACTATGTTTCTTTAGTAGTGGCATTCAATAAGGATTTACGAGGACATTTATTTAGGATGTAAGCAGTTGTATTCATATCTTTTGCCCAATACTAAAATTTTGCATTCCATATCTACACAGTGCACATTGTCATCTCCAAAATTTTACTATTTCTCTTTTTCATGTCTCTATTTTTATGTGTTGTGTATGGAGGAGTATATTTCTTGTGCATACCTTTCCTCTTGAATAACTCTTTGAATTATTTTGAGACCAACTTGCCTCCATTATTTGACCTGAAATCTTTAAATTTTTTCTTGATTGGTTCTATACAAAAGCTTTCCATGAAATAAAATTAGAGAATAAATCTAACTTTCTATTGAAAAAATAAACATACATTTTCCTAGAAATATCATCAACTATTATTAATTAAACACCAAGTTCGATAAATTATAATAGTTTTAATTGGACCATGTAAATTCATAGGTACCTAATCCAATAATCCTTTGGTTATCCGTGTCTTAACAATACTGAATCAATGTCATATATGTTTGCCCATCTGACACCATGTACACACATTCTGAATTTTTTGAATGGATGGAAATCAATTCACCATATTAGTATTTCTTACTCCATTTAGATACTGATAAATGAGGTAACCATATTGTAATCACCTAAAAGTGGTATTTGAGTGCTAAGATTTCTACTTGAGACAACCTATTCATAGTTTATCTCTAGACTTATTCTAGAGCCTATTATTACACTTTTCCATCTTAGTTACAGACCATATGCATCCTTAGTCAACTAAAACACAATATAGAGCCCTAACTTTCCCTATTGTCCTTTTCCATAACTTTCCCTAATAGATATAGTTTCAAAATTAAGACCCTCTTAAGGTTGGCATACAAATATTTTATTGTCTGCACAAGTTACAAAACACTATAAATACATGACTTTTAGACCTCTATCCACTAGATGGGAATTATATGAAAAATACCTATTCAAATAGGAAACAAGTTGAGCAAAATCAAGGTTATCAATCCCTAATTTGCCCTACTTCTGCATACTAGCATCTATAGCTTCACTAATCTCAGGTTTTCCATATTTCCAATCTCAAGAAGACTCAAGGCATTCAAAACCACTATCATTCTACCATCACTTTCCCTTGCCCCAGTAATTAGGTAGGGATAACTATATCAGCCATGATCCCTCCTTAGATTATTGGTATGTAGGCAACTCTCTTCACAATAGGGTGTTGAGGATGTCCAACCTATCCTACTAATGAAAACATTTTTTAGCTCATACCTTACTTGCAAGGAGGATTAGGGTTTGCGTAATAAATTAGCTATTAGAGGCACATTACAAAGTTTCAAACTTTGTGTGTGTAAGAATAGAACCCAAAAATAAAGTCCCAAGTACACCAATCATTTAGGAGTAGCCCAACACAAAAGACACTACTGCCATTTTTAGGACACTAGATCCACATGGTGTTATTGTTCAAGTATGGCAATACTGTCCAGGAGAATATATGACACACAGATCTGGTTGATGACACTCATACCTATTTGTATCTCAGTTCTTAGCAATCATATCTTCTATATCAGGTGGTTTCTAGATAAGTCTTTATCTGCATATATTTAATAACATTTTAAAAAAGTCAAAGCAAGTCAAAATATGTAACAAATTATTAGTTATTTATTATATATTATTTAACTAATTTAGGCTACTCAGACCTTTAATCAAATATTGGATTTACATAGCTAAACCCTGAAAGGGTAAAACATTTAGTGAACTCGAATTACTTTGAATATTGCTTAAATGCTTAGTTTTACATAGGCTTTACCTTCTCCAATATGTTTTTGCACTAAACTAGGGTCACAAACTTCTATTGTTACAATATTTTTTTTATATAACCTAGCTCATTTAATCAATCTCACATTGGGTTTTCATTTATTTAAATATAATTTAAATTTTACAAAAGCAACCCTAATTTAAAAACCCTAACCCTATATGCTCTTAAGGTTTGTATCCTTTTTTTTCCTATTTTCATTAGCTACTTTAAATTTTTTAGATTTCATATATTCTATTTTAGTACCTCTATTCTAATTTGTTTAATATATGCCATTTAAAAAAGCTATCTCTCTTCCATTAAGAAGAAGTGATAGATTATGTGGTAATCCTACAAAGCATATTCAGATTCTTGTTATCTAAGCCTATAACATGGATAAGGGCCTATCATAACTCTAGCTATTCATCCTTTACACCCTGATTATATGGATTTCAATGATAATGCATCCAAAGATGAAAAATACAATTAAGAAAAAGATTATATACAAATTGAAAATTGGGACACTCTCCTTCTTCTTAATAATGATGACATTGTTATCAACAAAGACGAGATATTATAAAGCTTCATAGATAGAATTTGGGAACAAACACTTGATCATGCACAAATCACAAACCATATTGGAAATCAAGAAGAAAATAAACAATCTTCAACTCCCCCAGCTAATAATGTTGTTACACCTACCATGGGGCCAACTTAGCTAGCACAATGTAAAGTTATAATTTAACAACTTTCAGTGATAGCTACAACTCTTATGGATAGTTCCTTCACTATAAATGTATAATCCCTTATGAAATACATTCATACTTTTCAAGCTAAGGTATTACATCTTGAGAATAGAGCCACTAGGCCATCACATCCCTTGCATTTTAATATTCTGTCACATACACCTTTGGTACATCACATAGTAACAACTCCCCTGCCATCCACTTTCATGGACCTTAAGCTTACATTATATGATGGGAAGGGTGACCCAGAGCACCATCTCAGAGCTTTTCAAAAAGCTTCATAGATATAATTTGGGAACAACCGCTTGATCATGTACAAATCCTACAATCCATATTGGAAATCAAGAACAAAACAATGTTCAGTCTTCAGCTCCCCCAGCTAATAACATTATTACACATATCATGGGGCCAACTCAGATAGCACAACGTAAAGTTTTAATTCAATAACCTTCAGTGACAGCTACACCTCTTGTGGATTGTTCCACCACTCCATATGTATAATCCTTATAAAATACATTCATACTTTGCAAGCTAAGGTTTTACATCTTGAGAAGGGAGCCACTAGGCCATCACATACCTTGGATTTTAATATTCTCTTGCATACACCTTTGGCACATCACATAGTAGTAACTCCTCTGCCATTCAATTTCATAACACCTAAGCTTACATTATATCATGGGAAGGGTGACCTAGAGCACCATCTCAGAGCTTTTCACACAACATATTCGGACTACGTGTTCAATGATTGGCTTCTCACGAAGTTATTTCCATGTAGTTTAAAGGATTGTCTCCTAAAGTGGTTTTATGATTGACCAAATCAATCTATCAAAACATTTAATCCTTTAGCCAGCATGTTTTTAACACACTTTCCATCAATATGAGTGATAAAATATCGTATGCCTAAATGGCACAATTTAATCAAAAGTCAAACAAGCCTATCGTAGACTATGTCTTACGATACAATACTTTATTGGCCAAATTTACTAGCCCCATGGTAGATAAAGAGCTTTAGGACATATTTAAATAAAGTCTTCTACCAGTATTACATGAAGCTATCTTATTGAAGAAGATTCCTACATTCACAGATTTGTGGCACATAGTAAAAGAAAGAGAGGTCACGCTTCTATCAATGGGAAAAATAAAATATACCAATGGTTTAAAGTAAATGATTAAGATTTCAAATAAGCCTCCATACAAGGTAAGGGCTATTGAAATTAAGAGTGATCATAAGGCCATAGTCAATGCAGCTTCCGAGCCATCTCCTAGATTTATTTTATATACTCCTTAGCACCGAATCTTCACCAACCTTCTAAAGTCACTAGCATAGGTTTTACATCATCTCTTGGAATGCAATTTCATATCTCTCCCTCCCATTAAATAGGTTGATATGACATGACCTCTTCCAAATGACTATGATTGTAACATATTCTATGAGTATCACAGGGCACTAGGCCTTACAACAAATAGATGCATAAGCCTATAACATAAGATACATGATTTAATTGAGTGTAACATTATTGATGAGGACTTACCCACATAGGCACAAAAAGCACAACAAACAGAAGCCAAGGCATTAAATATATTCTCATATCCATTTCCAAGGCATATAATGAAAGAGGTAAGGAGCACATCAGTGTTCACTGCAAATATCAGGGACATCCACCACCAGCTTCATGTCATACTATTATAGAGGAGGCACACCCATTTCACAACATTATTGGGATGTATCATACTACAGTTCTACCTAGACCACTCATCACATTCTCAAAGCAGCAGACTGTTGAAGATGATGGAAATTTACATACACTCTTTATATGAGAATACATATATCATCATCCTAGTGAGAGTGTTATGGTTGTTAATAAATTAATCATTAGCATGTGCACTATGACACTTTTATAAAATTCAAGTTACTCAAATAAGGATATATTACCCACAGACATAATCATTAGTGGCTTCAATTGTCATGTTTAGATCTCCATCGAGGAGATTGTGCCTCCATTTTAGATTAGATAAGCACATATAGCCACTCGATTCTTAGTACATGTGTGTTTGATATGTTATCGGGTAGGTCATGGTTATAGTAGCTCCAAGCCATCCCATCTACAATAGATAGATGTCTGAAATACGTATAGAAATATCAGGGGGTGAATGTCGAGGGTCTTCCATATGAGTATCCTCTACCTATCCCACAAGCACTTATACCATAGTCACTAATTATAGTTATAGCAACATCACCAGACTTAGAATAGTTATCAGTTATAATTTAAAGTATAGTTTTTATGCATACATCATAGAGGTCAGTAGATCTACCAGTGTAGACCAGGTCTAATCCAACAATATTGAAACGTACCCATACTCTCCCATGGAGACCATTATTAGAGAGAACCCTATGTTAGAGATATGCCATAGATTCTAGAGGACCTTTTTCCACTCAATTTATGTTGAGTTTAGTATTATTGGGTTCTCAAGGTTCTCAGCACAAGGCACCTATGTCACCTATAACTTCTTCTACCATATGGGTTCCTAAGACCCCTACAGTTAAAAGGGCACCACAATTAGTGCCACAAATTCATAACACCACTATAGATACAGATACATACATAGATTATTCATTATAATAGATTACAGGGTCACAATTTCCCTTTCACATAGCATACACAATCATAATTCCCATATTCGACATAAGTCATAGTAATAGTGATTCTCCCATGAGACTCATCAGTTAGTATGGTTCCTATCCTTTTGTACATACTTTATTCTCTCTTGCTCTTTGTACATAGTTTATTTTCATTTGCTTGTACATCGCTTATATCTAGAAAATATAAAACTAATAACACATGCCAAAACACAAAACGTTCAAATATTACTTAGAAAACACATAAATTATAGATTGTATGCATTGATATGTTTACACTTCTTATATTTTCTAGACACTACATATGTTAGCTATCTTAGTATAGTCGATTTTATCATACATACATTCTTCACTTGTTCTTGTCAAATGTTTGCTTATTGCTTACAGGACTCAGGTCCACTACAGTGATCCAGACTTACTATCATCTATCCACTGGGGGCATATACACCAATTTAGGATAATTCATTTGATACATCCACCCACTTGCGGGCCTATTATACACACTTTATATTACCAAGTTATATCCTTACATTCTATACATTTCAATTTTAGAATTATTATATCTGGATATTGATCATTGCTACTCATACTCAAATTTTTTCCCAACTATCAATAGTTTAGACTCATCATATGTACATCCTTCCTCTTACATATATTTGTACTGCATTCATGCATGCTTTCATTTCTAGCTTTCCTAGTTTAGACTTGATTATAGTCCCTATGCTTCTTCTATTCAAGGTTTTTTGAATATGCCATTGTTCTTTGGCTCAACACCACTTCTATTCATGAATGCCTTGGATATGTGCCCATGTCCCTTGTGTGTGCTTTCCTACCTGTGTATGTGGACATTTAAAAATGTCCTTGTCTGTCTTCTTTTCTCGAATTTAGTGACATGTGCCCACGACACTTTTATTGTCACATTTGGCCTATTATGTATGCCTCATGTGTTTTGTATGTGTCATGGCCAGCACATTTGTTTTTACTTATTACACATATTCATTCTCGATACCATGAGGGACATCATGCCCCATCCCCCTAGGTAGCTACTTAGATTTGATGTTATACACATTGATTACATCTATCTTGACACCCTTGTGCAATGCTAGACACAACATATATATTACATTACATACTTATGCTCATATTCTCTTACATTTTGATGTTATGTTTTCACATTGTATTGGATTATCACGTAGTTGTAATATATGCTCTGGCTAACACATATTTTGCAGAGCTATTTCTTTTGAAGATAGTTTTTGAACAAAGTAAATAACCACCCTCAAAAGAGGGGGCATTCATAGGGGTTTGTCATAGAGATTAGACTCCTACATTGCATTTACAGAACATTTTTCATCACACAGACTCTTATTCTATGTCAACTTATTATATTATACTAATAACTACCCTCGTGCCAAAATTGTGTATTTCTATAAATAATAAATTGGTTAAAAATATAACATGAGAAAATGATTATCTTTATACATTACCACATGTTTTTAAGAATCTAAAAGCCAAATATAGACACCATCCCTAACATTTAATTATACAAACCAAATGACAAAAATTGTCAAAACAAATATATATATATATATATATATATATATATATATATATATATATATATATATATATAATATTTAATGTTTTGTGAATTACTTCTCAACAAACATTGTTACTTGATATTGAAATTAACGTATTATAATATACATTCCTATGTAATTCATTCAAAAGTACGATAGAAGACTATCATATAATATATTACAATGGATACACTTTTAACCAAGGACACTAATGTGATTACATGATTACTATCTAATTTTTTTTTCAAAACAATTTGGAAACTTCTTCTGTTGGAGGACTCGCATATGTTGGTACAATTATGTCATTATATATCTGTATGAGTGGATGGGAGGATTGGATTGTATATCTGGGAGCAACAATTAAAAAATGCAAAGCGCGTGGTTGTTGGGGGTGAGCTGGAAGTGGATGGATGTTGGATGCCCTGGGATAGAGCACTAGTACGGGTACTAGTACTGGTGCTAGGCAGCAACCACTGCCATTAAACAGCTGAGTTGTAGAGCAACACAACTATATATTATTATTATCGACACTACCTTACCTGGAGGATGGAGTTTCTGAGACGTTTCCCCTTTCCACCATGATTTGGCAATTGGAATGAACAGTGAACAGTGAAGACGCGCTATACTAATATATATAACCATGCCAGGGATTGATTTTATGAAATAACAAAATCATCTTCTAAGTTGTAAGAATAGTAATATGGACGCCCTGCCTCTGCCTCTGGTGTTGTTGACATTGCTCATTTCTATTTCTGCTGTAACTCTTACATCTGCTAATTTCTACAAAGATTTCGATATCACGTGGGGGAACCATCGGGCAAAAATATTAGAGAATGGAGAGCAGTTGCAGCTGAGTCTAGACCAGACTTCAGGTTCTGGGTTTCAATCCAAACAGGAATACCTATTTGCCACTATCGATATGCAAATAAAGTTGGTCCCTGGTAACTCTGCAGGCACTGTTACCGCCTACTATGTAAGCAAATTATTATCTATCTCTATACTCTAGTTTGTATAAAATCATTGGCATTGCCATTACTGTAAACATTTATGATTGTTGCTGACATTTAATTTATGTATACATGGGTTACAGCTTTCTTCTCAAGGCCCCAACCACGACGAAATAGACTTTGAATTTCTGGGGAATTTGTCGGGATATCCCTATGTTATGCACACAAACGTATTTTCTCAAGGCCTTGGAAATCGTGAGCAGCAATTCTACTTGTGGTTCGACCCAACCACAGATTTCCACACTTACTCTGTTTCATGGACTGCTCACCACATTATGTATGTATCTGTTCTACTCTTGGATTTCCTTTCCACACTTACTTTACTTTCTCTCTCTTTCTCGGCCTAGAAAAGAAGACTGATTCATTAATGGCAACGGTGATTGCAGATTTTCTGTAGATGGGAGTCCTGTTAGAGTGTTCAAGAACAGCGAGGGGTTGGGTGTTCCATACCCCAAGAAGCAACCCATGAGAATCTACTCCAGCCTCTGGAATGCTGAGGATTGGGCAACCAGAGGTGGCCTCGTCAAAACCGACTGGACCAAAGCGCCCTTTCTCGCCTCCTTCCGCAACTTCAACTTCAAAACACACACAACTACTGCTGCCCAGGAGGAGGAGGAGGAGGCAGAGGCTTTGGATTCCAACCAGCGGCAGAGACTGAATTGGGTGCGACAGAACTACATGATCTATGATTACTGTGCTGACACCAAGAGGTTTCCCAACGTTCCTCCGCCAGAATGCACACTCAATTCTATGCCCTAACACTCTCCACCATTCTTTTTACTGAATTTGAATGCCTTGTTACCAGCAGTTCAAACTCTCAATTCTTTAATTCTTTTTCTCACTTGCAATACAATCCACTGCACATTGCACATTGCAATTGCATGTCATGTACTCCACTCTATCAAGGAATGGAAAGTTCCATTGGGGAACCCCTTTCCTATTTTGCTATACAGAAATTCTTTCCCTGGATTTTAGTTTTGTCTGTCTTTGGATCTCCGGTTACAATTGCAATGATAAATACTTGTCTCTTTAATCCGTTTCCTGCAAAACACAGAAAGCAAATCAGACTTACAACTCTCCTCTTTCCTTCCATTGTTTTAACTTTATATTGGTCTAAAAAAATTCATTTCTTTCTTGCTGTAGCATACCAAAAGCATTGCATTTATTTATTTGATAGCACAGTACTATAAATCGATTTTATTTCAGATGCATGCCCCCTTACACACTTTTTTATTGACTTTATTATTAAGCTGTAACTAAACTTTTTGGAACAATATTCTTGACATGCATATTTTGTTCAACACATCCCTGGAGCTTAAAACTAAATTTGTTTTAATAATTGAGACTTTGAGTTTGTTAATGAGATTCAACTCGCAGTACCAAATGATGCCTCCCACAAAATTACTCTGAAAGTTTCGCCGCATTGATGGTAGAGGACTAGACGTGGCATGTTAACACAACCATTATCTTTATACAAATTTTGGCTTTGGCTTAGTTATCAATGGCATCCCCCCAAGCTTGTTCCTTATGAGACGGTCAACTAATGTTGGAGTCTCAACTCTACTTCTTTTGCTTGGACAAATAGATTTCCTGCTATTTAGACGACTCTTATAGATTTCAAAAAGACAATTTTCTTCATGTATTCTCTACCAAACATGTCATGTTCAAGAAATACCTTTAGATATGGGCAATTACATTACTTCATTAGATTAAGGGAGTAATGATTTATGGTCAAGACTTTATCATAGGAGAAAGCTTGAGGAGGCCCTTCTCAAAGTCAACACACATACACACATATATACATAATTAATTAATTTTAGAAATGATCCTTCTTGTTGCCAAAGACCTAAATCAACTCCACATTACAATTGCTTTTTATTTATAGATTTGTAGTACTCTATGAATAAATGAGAGGTTACATTAGGGAACTCCCATGCTATCTTTGTTTCTTTTTGTTATGCTCCATGGGTTAAGACACTCAAGAAAGGTATTCACATCATTACATTGATTAGAATTTTAAAAAAATAAACTAAAACATCAAATCAAATTAGGTTTTTAATATATAAAATTACTTACGAAGAAAAGCAAGAAAGGGTTTAATAATCGCGAAACTCAATGTATAGTGAATGTTTCTGCAAAAGACATTGCAATAGTAATGCATGTGTTTGTCTTAGCTCGTAGAAATGGAGGAGTGTCTACTATGGTCATCAATTGAACAAACAACCTTGTTTAGTTTGGGACTAATCAAGCCCCATTAACATAATTACAACCAGTTAGTACGAATTATGTTGGAAGGTTCTATTAATCATGAAAAACACCTACATCAACCCATGCATAAAACTAAACAGGTAAAATATATAAGGAAATAAACAAACAAATAAATAAGAACATAACCCTATATTATGAGAAATATAAAACCATTACAAGCTCCTCTTAGGGAAACTACAAAATGTTGGGATCTCTCATGCTCAACCATGAGGCTCTCCTCTCTTAGAATGGAGAAACCAAGTATGTGATTATAGAACATGGGAAGAGAAAGGAAATATTTATAGGAACACTAAAGTATTCATCCATTTCTTGATTGGCTAATCAATAGGTGAACATTATTTTTTAAGGGAATGATGAAATCATGCTAGATAGATCCTAAATACAAGTCATTATTATTATTTATAAAAACATATAAATTAATAAATAATTAACTTATGCTAAATATCTAATCCCAAGCAAACTGAGGTGTAGTGAAATTAATTATTTGCATCAATAAATTAAGGCTCGATTAGTGTCCATTGCATGCTTGATTAAGCCAATCGAGTAATTCATTCAACAGGGCATGCAATTGGGGCTAACAGAGCCCAATTATAACCAATCGCCATGAATTTCATGTTTGATTTGCCAAAATCCCAAGATGGTGACCTTCTTAAGGAGACATAATTGTATTGAGGGGATGTAACTGTGAACCTAATTATAATACTTAGTGTGATATAGACTCGATTAACCCCAATTGTGCACTTAATTTGACAAATCAAGTAATTAGGTTAATTACATACACAATTGGGGTTAATAACCACCCAAGGCCAAATGGGATCAACTACCATTCATTTAAGATCGATCAACCCCAATTGCACACATGATTGAACCAATCAAGTAATTGTTTTAATATTCTAGTTTGTGACTATGACTAAATGAGCCTTGTGAACCTAATTGCAATGGATTAGTGTGAATTCGGAATCTTCTATCCCTGATTTCATGATATTTTAATTATTTATGATGTAAGATAGATTTAATTACACATTAACAAATAAATCTAGTGCACAAAGTAGATCTAGAATATAGCAGTCTAAAACAATAAATCAAATCTACTGTAGTGGCTAAAAATACGTAATTAAGATTTATTTGACAAACAATGTAAAATATGAAAAGCAAAAAATATGGAACAATCACACCGTGAAAAAATTATAGAATTTTGGAATTGCAATAGTATTTTTTGAAGGGATGAATTAACTTTGTGTGAAATCTAGATTGTTCACTATACATAAATGAAAACAAGAAAGGGAAGAGAAAGAAAATGAGAGAGAGAAAAAGGGGAATAAATAATTTTGGGACTTATACAAACATGTAAGAACATCCCAATAAGAAACTAATATGAAATGATAATTTAAACACACACATGTACCCAAGAATTATGCAATTCTACAGCAAATAACTACCATGTACAAAAATTATGCATCTCTAGAAACAATGTATTTATTTTTCAAAAAATATTATTAGAAAATACTTTTCTTTATTTATTGGTACATGCTCTTTATATTCTCAAGACCACGTGTAGATACCATCCTTCACGTTTGATTCTATGAGCCAAATAACAAAGTTCGCCTTATGAAAAAAAGGAAATATTTTACATCTTATTTAATTTTTTAAAAATATATATTTTTGGTTTATTAATGATTTAGAAACTAATTCTCTTCAAACGTAGTCACATGTCATTAAAATTATAAAAACCATAACCATCCTTTATACATGATCGTCCCAAGTAAACTATAGTAGTAGTTTACTTGTAAGAATAAGAAACTTGTCCCCAAAGTTGTGGTATAACGATTCATAGGATGCATTCATACATGAGAAACCTAGGTTGATAGGTACTCTTGTTATGGAATTTAGAAACTAAGGCCACTTTGAATATTCCAATTTTCATATTTAGTACTTGCCGAGGTACTACTGTTTTTGCCTCTGACCATTATTTTGGTTAACGCTACCATGCCACCCAATCATAACAACTTTTGAAATATGTATTTATAATTTTCGAATGTTTCATGAATGACATAATATTTTTAAGCTATTTCCCAGTTACAATTAATTACAAATTGAATTGTATACAATTGCCATACCAGATCTTTCATTTATGAAATCTTTCATTCGCATAAATTTAAACTTTTTTCTTTCACGAAATCTTTCATTTCCATAAATTTAAATAATGGATACTCATAGGATTTCTATTAATTACATTGTTTGACGTCATTTCATGGAAAAGGAGGATTACATCATTTCATGAAATATGGTCATTGTATTGTAATGTATTTTTACCAAATAACATTTTATTTTATTTTTTTTGCCTCTAAAAGTGTTGTGAATTTAAATTGGGAGAGAATCCTTGCCAATTCCACTTGGGCTTCTTTGAAACTATCTATCGTGCCCCTTCACTACTCTATAATATCAAACACTTATCTATATATACCAATAGACTTACAAAAATAGGAGCAAGCTTATGGTTTCTCTTGTTTCCAAACCAAAAACCCAAACACAAAATAGGGGCAGTTCTATTATAATTAATTCATAGCCCATGCAACAGAGTACTTTCAACACTAACAATTACATTTGAATTCCTTTTTTTGTATATTCAATCAACCCAATCTCCATATCCCTAATGTAATTCACTACTTCACATTAACTTAATTTTGACACCACTTACAATCCAACTAAAAATCGCATTATTCATACGAAATGGTAGCAACCCCAATGACACAACTTTGCGACAGATACTCAAACCATAACACGACCTTTATTCTTATTGTTTTTACAGCTTAATAGATTTTAAGTAACCAAAAGTGTAATACTTTGACATTACTAAGATCTGAAGGCCGTTTCATCTTCATTTCAAATAATTTAGAATAATCAATTGAGAAAATTTCATGATGAGTATTTGGAAGGACCATATCATATTCAAGTAATAACTTTATAAACATGCAAATCAAACATTATTTTTATGTTATTTATAGAATTTGTATAATTAAACATAATTGGCTAATTAAATATCTTGAAGGATTCTTATAAACTTGGAAGCAAACTAATCAACACAATAATAACATGTGAGTTAAAAATAGCTCAAGAATTTATAGATCTACAATAGCATGTTTAAGTAGACATTATTTTGGCTTTATTGTAGATTGACTAAGACTAGATAATTATCAAATCTAAATATTCTGTTACCACCATGACTAAACTAGAAAGAATTCCATCTCTAAACTTTGAGAACTTATCTTTAGTAATAGGTTTAGTCATTACGCCATCAATTTTCTCTTTAAAAACAAATGTATTCATTATTATCCAGCTATCGAATGTAGTGGTGACGAACTCAGACGTCTTTAATTCTAGCATGATAAATTATGTTCTTCACTATATTTAGAACACTCTCATTGTCAATAAAAATTGGAGTTGGTGCAGTTTGGTCACGCTGAAGATCCTCCAATATTGTTTGAATCTACATAGTTTCACATCCTCCATTAATTATTGATTTTTATTTAGCTTCAATGAAAGATGGGGAAACTGTAGTCTGAATCTTGATCTGCTATCAAAATTCCCATGATCCAAGAATGCAAATATAATATGTTTTAGACCTTCTTGAATCAACTTAAGACCACTTAATGTCAACATCATAATTCTCCTTTTTCAAAAAATGTCCACTTAAGATGTCATTTTGACCGATCAATTCCCTGCACTTACCCTTAATCAAATAATTGCTTTAATATTCTAATTTGTGACTATGGCTAAATGAGCCTTGTGAACCTAATTGCAATGGATTAGTGTGAATTGGGTATCGACTCACCCCGATTTCATGGTATTTTAATTGTTTATGATTTAAGATAAAATTAATTACACATTAACAAATAAATCTAGTGCACAAAGTAGATCTAGAATATAAAAGTCTAAAAAAATAAACCAAATCTACTCTAGTGGCTAAGAATAGTAAAAGCACATAATTAAGATTTATTTGACAAACAACGTAAAATATGAAAAGAGAAAAATATGGAACAATCACACCATAAAAAAATTATAGAATTTTGGAAGTGCAGTAGTATATCTTGAAAAAATGAATTAACTTTGTTTGAAATCTAGATTGTTCACTATTCATAAATAAAAACAAGAAAGGGAGGAGAAAGAAAAATGAGAGAGAGGAAAGGGGGAATGAATAATTTTGGGACTTCTACAAACATGTAAAAACATGCCAATAAGAACCTAATATGAAATGATAATTAAAAAACACACACGTAATCAAGAATTATGCAATTCTACAGCTAATAAGTATCATGGACCAAAATTATGCATCTCTAGAAATAATGTATTTATTTTTCAAAAAATATTATGATAATATACTTTTCTTTATTTATTGGTACATGCTCTTTATATTATAAAGATCACATGTAGATACCATCCTTCACATTTGATTTTATGAGCCAAAAAACAAAGTTCGCCTTATTAGAAAAAGGAAATATTCTACATCTTATTTAATTTTTAAAATATAGACATTTTTGGTTTATTAATTATTTAGGAACTAGTTCTCTTCAAACATAGTCACATGTCATTAAAATTTGAAAAACAACAACCATCCTTTATACATGATCATCCTAAGTAAACTACAGTAGTAGTTTATTTATAAGAATAAGATACTTGTCCTCAACGTTATGGTATAACGATTTACAAGATGCATTCATATATAATAAACCTAGGTTGATAAGTAGTCTTGTGGTTTAGTGTAGTAGCTAGGAATTTAACAGTTAACAAGTACTCATGTGATTGAGTGTTGTAGCTATAGGGTTACAATTTGAAAAATAACCGTGTGATGCACTTTGATACTTAAAATTTTATTGTCTAATTTAATTAAAAATAAATATTACTTTAAAATATAAAAATAACACTTTTGAAAAAAAAATTGTTCAAAGACTCTCATATGTTGATGCATTTATGTCTAACTCGTTATCTTCCACCAAAACAATTAGGGTTCTTACAACTCACTTTACCCAAAATTAATGAGAGGGGAGCTACCACATTATTATACAAGTGTATGGGAGGATTTTATTGTACAGGTATACATATATCTCGAGCAATAATTAAAAAATTCAAATAACATGATTATCACTGTGAATTTGGAAGGATGTTAGATGCCCAAAAGGTGGAGTGCCACGTGAAAGTACAGTTCAATTATTTGGTACCATTGATTGATCACGAAACTAAATTATTATGTCTTGTTGCAAACTTTAGGTAGCATTAAATGATAATAATTGACATAATAAGAAAAAGGGTTGAGCATGTGTAATTCTACAAGAATTATAGAATTTGGAAATTTAGACCACCTTGAATTTTCTAATTGTCATTTTTAGTGCATGACAGAGGTATTATTATTTTTGCATCCATATTTTATTTTGGTTAATATTACCATGTGACCCAATTGTAACAACTTTTGAAATATGTATTTATAATTTTCGAATGTCGGCATAATATTTTTTTATGTATTTCCCAATTACAATTAACTACAAAGTGAATTTTACATAATTTCCCATTGGAATCATTTCAAATTCCTATGATGCCCATTTTCTCGAAGTCTGGGGACTTTAAATTGTGCTTTATTTAACTGTTCCTAATATTTACAGAAAGGCCTAAATATTTTACTATTTTCCATTGATTGACAGTAAACCTTGAATAATCTTCATAGACTAGGCCAATGGAAAGCATTGCATCCTTAAAAAAAATATGGATCTTGGTAGATCTTGGGGGGTTTATAATACATGTGATGATCTACCAGTAAAGGTCATATGTGCCCTTTTGATGGGTTGTCATCTGACTGTAACCAGGGACTCAACTTTAAAACTACCGAGTCCATAGTTATGCACCTGCAGAGTCCGTAGATTTTCCTTTTTTCTGCACAGTTTGTAGATTCAAGCCTGCAAAGTCCGTAGAATCAAACAACAAACTCGGTTTTACATGACTATCTTTGTCGAGACCATAGTTCTTCCAAAACAGGTTCTATCATTCACCATTGGACCAAAGCCTTACCAAATAAGCACAACATCAGGCTCGGATCTCCTACTAATTCAATGTACCGTCAACAACCTCACTCATATCAATACATAGCCAGCAATGTCACGGGTTTGTTTCTTACCAACGTAACACAGTCGTTCATATGTGGCTCTACATGAATGAAAAATGCTCCATGCAAACATGGCCACGCTAGACGCCATAACATTTGCTTATGGTTTTACAGAACAGATGACACGTCCATATATAATGCGCCCAACCATTTTTTTATTTGCTATTATATATATACACAGTCATCTTTTTCCATTCGCCATTGAATCAACCGCCTATTCACTTCGACTTGGATCTGAATATAATGGCCCTTTTGTGACTGTATAATGACCTTCGAGAACCTGCGTATTCTCATAGGCTTGGCTCGACCTCGGCGTGTTTTCACAGGTATCTCCCTGCATGTATGGCCCACGGCCTTTATCAACAGGCACATAATCTTCTTCAGACTATGCCATGATACGCCATCTCCTGTCAACAAAATTATGTCTATATAAGGAATGAATAAATCACAAAATTCCTTAGTTGCTCTTCGTTGCATCAACTGGTTTTGATCCAGATGACCAAGAGGTTTACAAAATGGATATATGAGCCTCACAGACTCGGCTCTGCTCAAACGAATTCTAACTCAACATCAACATCTTCTCGCATCCAATTGTGCCTACACTGATTATGTGCATCTGTAATTGAGAGCCACTGACGTTGGCGTTCATTTTTTTATCACAGTCAAAATAGGATAATACAGGCCGAATGGCCTTCGCGACTCCTCTTCTTCATCCTGGAGATCCTCCTTCTTTTTCTCTTCATCCCTCTTCTTAGGTCCTTCCTCTCCTCTACCTAAAGGAGATCCTCCTTCTCTTTTCTTCTTACTAGCTGATCAAAGACATTCGTTACATATAAAACTCTTTTCTTTCTAACTCCTATGTCCAACTTTGGACTCTAAACAAACATACATGATTTCCTCAAACAACCTACTAATTGAGAAAGATTATCTAACCTATACTTGGGGGATTTCAACTATTTCCTTGATCCTCTCCACAAGCCAAGATTGTCTTCCAACGTAGGAGATTCAAACTAACTTCCTTTTTTGACTTTTTTCACCTTTTACATTTACAATTACAATTACTCCTCCTCTAAGACAACATTTTGGAGGGAATCACAGTTTGTATTTGAATTCAATCTTGACTAGAACCTATAGAAGGATAGATGACCATGTCTAACATGAAGCTATTGTAGATGCTCCTGCATCACCTTTTAGGCAATGGTATGTCAATTGGATGGCTATGTAATGATTTAGGTAACTCATATATCTGAAAGCTAGATATATTTGTGGCTCTTCTACTGTTTACAATGTTTGTTTATTTGTTTGTTATAGAGATGTAAAATGTAAATCCTAAAGTGATAGAGATTTTGAAAGGAATGTTTTTTCCTCGGTGAACTAGAAATGGAACTAAGTGTTTTTACTCTATTCATTTGATTCTTGATAAATGTGTCTATTATCTCTATGAACGGAGCTATATGTTCAATGTCAAACTTATATCGCAAAGAAAGGGAAAATTTTAACGATTTAGATGTCAATAAATCCTTATTTCTTCTCAAGGTAAGTTGGTCTCCGTTTTAATTTATCCCACTCCACATTGTATCATCATTTGATATCTAACCTTGAGAACAACTTTTATTATCTTGTATTTGATTCCTTAAATATAGTATTAAGGTTACATACTATTAATATATATAAATCACTTACGTAAAAAGTTCTACGTGACTATGTTTCTTTAGTAGTGGCATTCAATAAGGATTTACGAGGACATTTATTTAGGATGTAAGCAGTTGTATTCATATCTTTTGCCCAATACTAAAATTTTGCATTCCATATCTACACAATGCACATTGTCATCTCCAAAATTTTACTATTTCTCTTTTTCATGTCTCTATTTTTATGTGTTGTGTATGGAGGAGTATATTTCTTGTGCATACCTTTCCTCTTGAATAACTCTTTAAATTATTTTGAGACCAACTTGCCTCCATTATTTGACCTGAAATCTTTAAATTTTTTCTTGATTGTTTCTATACAAAAGCTTTCCATGAAATAAAATTAGAGAATAAATCTAACTTTCTATTGAAAAAATAAACATACATTTTCCTAGAAATATCATCAACTATTATTAATTAAACACCAAGTTCGATAAATTATAATAGTTTTAATTGGACCATGTAAATTCATAGGTACCTAATCCAATAATCCTTTGGTTATCCATGTCTTAACAATACTGAATCAATGTCATATATGTTTGCCCATTTGACACCATGTACACACATTCTGAATTTTTTGAATGGATGGAAATCAATTCACCATATTAGTATTTATTATTCCATTTAGATACTGATAAATGAGGTAACCATATTGTAATCACCTAAAAGTGGTATTTGAGTGCTAAGATTTCTACTTGAGACAACATATTCATAGTTTATCTCTAGACTTATTCTAGAGCCTATTATTACACTTTTCCATCTTAGTTACAGACCATATGCATCCTTAGTCAACTAAAACACAATATAGAGCCCTAACTTTCCCTATTGTCACTATTGTCCTTTTCCATAACTTTCCCTAATAGATATAGTTTCAAAATTAAGACCCTCTTAAGGTTGGCATACAAATATTTTATTTTCTGCACAAGTTACAAAACACTATAAATACATGACTTTTAGACCTCTATCCACTAGATGGAAATTATATGAAAAGTACCTATTCAAATAGGAAACAAGTTGAGCAAAATCAAGGTTGTCAATCCCTAATTTGCCTTACTTCTACATACTAGCATCTATAGCTTCACTAATCTCAGGTTTTCCATATTTCCAATCTCAAGAAGACTCAAGGCATTCAAAACCACTATCATTCTACCATCACTTTCCCTTGCCCCAGTAATTAGGTAGGGATAACTATATCAGCCATGATCCCTCCTTAGATTATTGGTATGTAGGCAACTCTCTTCACAATAGGGTGTTGAGGATGTCCAACCTATCCTACTAATGAAAACATTTTTTAGCTCATACCTTACTTGCAAGGAGGATTAGGGTTTGCGTAATAAATTAGCTATTAGAGGCACATTAAAAAGTTTCAAACTTTGTGTGTGTAAGAATAGAATCCAAAAATAAAGTCCCAAGTACACCAATCATTAGGAGTAGCCCAACACAAAAGACACTACTGCCATTTTTAGGACACTAGATCCACATGGTGTTATTGTTCAAGTATGGCACTACTGTCCAGGAGAATATATGACACACAGATCTGGTTGATGACACTCATACCTATTTGTATCTCAGTTCTTAGCAATCATATCTTCTATATCAAGTGGTTTCTAGATAAGTCTTTATCTGCATATATTTATTAACATTTTAAAAAAGTCAAAGCAAGTCAAAATATGTAACAAATTATTAGTTATTTATTATATATTATTTAACTAATTTAGGCTACTCAGACCTTTAATCAAATATTGGATTTACATAGCTAAACCCTGAAAGGGTAAAACATTTCGTGAACTCGAATTACTTTGAATATTGCTTAAATGCTTAGTTTTACATAGGCTTTACCTTCTCCAATATGTTTTTGCACTAAACTAGGGTTACAAACTTCTATTGTTACAATATTTTTTTTATATAACCTAGCTCATTTAATCAATCTCACATTGGGTTTTCATTTATTTAAATATAATTTAAATTTTACAAAAGCAACCCTAATTTAAAAACCCTAACCCTATATGCTCTTAAGGTTTGTATCCTTTTTTTTCCTATTTTCATTAGCTACTTTAAATTTTTTAGATTTCATATATTCTATTTTAGTACCTCTATTCCAATTTGTTTAATATATGCCATTTAAAAAAGCTATCTCTCTTCCATTAAGAAGAAGTGATAGATTATGTGGTAATCCTACAAAGCATATTCAGATTCTTGCTATCTAAGCCTATAACATGGATAAGGGCCTATCATAACTCTAGCTATTCATCCTTTACACCCTAATTATATGGATTTCAATGATAATGCATCCAAAGATGAAAAATACAATTAAGAAAAAGATGATATACAAATTGAAAATTGGGACACTCTCCTTCTTCTTAATAATGATGACATTGTTATCAACAAAGACGAGATATTATAAAGCTTCATAGATAGAATTTGGGAACAAACACTTGATCATGCACAAATCACAAACCATATTGGAAATCAAGAAGAAAATAAACAATCTTCAACTCCACCAGCTAATAATGTTGTTACACCTACCATGGGGCCAACTTAGCTAGCACAATGTAAAGTTATAATTTAACTACTTTCAGTGATAGCTACAACTCTTATGGATAGTTCCTCCACTATATATGTATAATCCCTTATGAAAGACATTCATACTTTTCAAGCTAAGGTATTACATCTTGAGAATAGAGCCACTAGGCCATCACATCCCTTGCATTTTAATATTCTGTCACATACACCTTTGGTACATCACATAGTAACAACTCCCCTGCCATCCACTTTCATGGCACTTAAGCTTACATTATATGATGGGAAGGGTGACCCAGAGCAACATCTCAGAGCTTTTCACAAAGCTTCATAGATATAATTTGGGAACAACCGCTTGATCATGTACAAATCCTACAATCCATATTGGAAATCAAGAACAAAACAATGTTCAGTCTTCAGCTCCCCCAGCTAATAACATTATTACACATATCATGGGGCCAACTCAGATAGCACAACGTAAAGTTTTAATTCAATAACCTTCAGTGACAGCTACACCTCTTTTGGATTGTTCCACCACTCCATATGTATAATCCTTATGAAATACATTCATACTTTGCAAGCTAAGGTTTTACATCTTGAGAAGGGAGCCACTAGGCCATCACATACCTTGGATTTTAATATTCTCTTGCATACACCTTTGGCACATCACATAATAGTAACTCCTCTGCCATTCAATTTCATAACACCTAAGCTTACATTATATAATGGGAAGGGTGACCTAGAGCACCATCTCAGAGCTTTTCACACAACATATTCGGACTACGTGTTCAATGATTGGCTTCTCATGAAGTTATTTCCATGTAGTTTAAAGGATTGTGTCCTAAAGTGGTTTTATGATTGACCAAATCAATCTATCAAAACATTTAATCCTTTAGCCAGCATGTTTTTAACACACTTTCCATCAATATGAGTGATAAAATATCGTATGCCTAAATGGCACAATTTAATCAAAAGTCAAACAAGCCTATCGTAGACTATGTCTTACGATACAATACTTTATTGGCCAAATTTACTAGCCACATGGTAGATAAAGAGCTTGAGGACATATTTAAATAAAGTCTTCTACCAGTATTACATGAAGCTATCTTATTGAAGAAGATTCCTACATTCACATATTTGTGGCACATAGTAAAAGAAATAGAGGTCATGCTTCTATCAATGGGAAAAATAAAATATACCAATGGTTTAGAGTAAATGATTAAGATTTCAAATAAGCCTCCATACAAGGTAAGGGCTATTGAAATTAAGAGTGATCAGAAGGCCATAGTCAATGCAGCTTCCGAGCCATCTCCTAGATTTATTTTATATACTCCTTAGCATCGAATCTTCACCAACCTTCTAAAGTCACTAGCATAGGTTTTACATCATCTCTTGGAATGCAATTTCATATCTCTCCCTCCCATTAAGTAGGTTGATATGACATGATCTCTTCCAAATGACTATGATTGTAACGTATTCTATGAGTATCACAGGGCACTAGGCCTTACAACAAATAGATGCATAAGGCTATAACATAAGATACAAGATTTAATTGAGTCTAACATTATTGATGAGGACATACCCACATAGGCACAAAAAGCACAACAAACAGAAGCCAAGGCATTAAATATATTCTCATATCCATTTCCAAGGCATATAATGAAAGAGGTAAGGAGCACATTAGTGTTCACTGCAAATATCAGGGTCATCCACCACCAGCTTCATGTCATACTATTATAATGGAGGCACACCCATTTCACAACATTATTGGGATGTATCATACTACAGTTCTACCTAGACCACTCATCACATTCTCAAAGCAGCAGACTGCTGAAGATGATACAAATTTACATACACTCTTTATATGAGAATACATATATCATCATCCTAGTGAGAGTGTTATGGTTGTTAATAAATCAATCATTAGCATGTGCACTACGACACTTTTATAAAATTCAAGGTATTCAAATAAGGATATATTACCCACAGACATAATCATTAGTGGCTTCAATTGTCATGTTTAGATCTCCATCGAGGAGATTGTGCCTCCATTTTAGGTTAGATAAGCACATATAGCCACTCGATTCTTAGTAGTACCTAGTACATGTGTGTTTGATATGTTATTGGGTAGGTCATGGTTATAGCAGCTCCAAGCCATCCCATCTACAATAGATAGATGTCTTAAATACATATAGAAATATCAGGGGGTGAATGTTGAGGGTCTTCCATATGAGTATCCTCTACCTATCCCACAAGCACTTATACCATAGTCACTAATTTTAGTTCTAGCAACATTACCAGATTTAGAATAGTTATCAGTTATATTTTAAAGTATACTTTCTATGCATACATCATAGAGGTCAGTAGATCTACCAGTGTAGACCAGGTCTAATCCAACAATATTGACACATACCCATACTCTCCCATGGAGACCATTATTAGAGAGAACCCTATGTGAGAGATATGCCATAGATTCTAGAGGACCTTTTTCCACTCAATTTATGTTGAGTTCAGTATTATTGGGTTCTCAAGGTTCTCAGCACAAGGCACCTATGTCACCTATAACTTATTCTACCATATGCGTTCCTAAGACCCCTACGGTTCAAAGGACACCACAATTAGTGCCACAAATTCATAACACCACTACAGATACAGATACATACATAGATTATTCATTATAATAGATTACAGGGTCACAATTTCCATTTCACATAGCATACACAATCATAATTCCCATATTCGACATAAGTCATAGTAATAGTGATTCTCCCATGAGACTCATCAGTTAGTATGGTTCCTATCCTTTTGTACATACTTTATTCTCTCTTGCTCTTTGTACATAGTTTATTTTCATTTGCTTGTACATCGCTTATATCTAGAAAATATAAAACTAATAACACATGCCAAAACACAAAACGTTCAAATATTACTTAGAAAACACAGAAATTATAGATTGTATGCATTGATATGTTTACACTTCTTATATTTTCTAGACACTACATATGTTAGCTATCTTAGTATAGTCGATTTTATCATACATACATTCTTCACTTGTTCTTGTCAAATGTTTGCATATTGCTTACAGGACTCAGGTCCACTACAGTGATCCAGACTTACTATCATCTATCCACTGGGGGCATATACACCAATTTAGGATAATTCATTTGATACATCCACCCACTTGGGGGCCTATTATACACACTTTATATTACCAAGTTATATCCTTACATTCTATACATTCCAATTTTAGAATTATTATATCTTGATATTGATCATTGGTACTCATACTCAGATTTTTTCCCAACTATCAGTAGTTTAGACTCATCATATGTACATCCTTCCTCTTACATATATTTGTACTGCATTCATGCATGCTTTCATTTCTAGCTTTCCCAGTTTAGACTTGATTATAGTCCCTATGCTTCTTCTATTCAAGGTATTTTGAATATGCCATTGTTCTTTGGCTCAACACCACTTCTATTCATGAATGCCTTGGATATGTGCCCATGTCCCTTGTGTGTGCTTTCCTACTTGTGTATGTGGACATTTAAAAATGTCCTTGTCTGTCTTCTTTTCTCGAATTTAGTGACATGTGCCCACGACACTTTTATTGTCACATTTGGCCTATTATGTATGCATCATGTGTTTTGTATGTGTCATGGCCAGCAAATTTGTTTTTACTTATTACACATATTCATTCTCGATACCATGAGGGACCTCATGCATCTACCTTTACTACTTGGGTGTCATGATAGACATCATGCCCCATCCCCCTAGGTAGCTACTTAGATTTGATGTTATACACATTGATTACATCTATCTTGACACCCTTGTGCAATGCTAGACAGAACATATATATTACGTTACATACTTATGCTCATATTCTCTTACATTTCGATGTTATGTTTTCACATTGTATTGGATTATCACATAGTTGTAATATATGCTCGGGCTAACACATATTTTGCAGAGCTATTTCTTTTGAAGATAGTTTTTGAACAAGGTAAATAACCACCCTCAAAAGAAGGGGCTTTCATAGGGGTTTGTCATAGAGATTAGACTCCTACATTGCATTTACAGATCATTTTTCATCACACAGACTCTTATTTTATGTCAACTTATTATATTATACTAATAACTACTCTCGTGCCAAAATTGTGTATTTCTATAAATAATAAATTGGTTAAAAATATAACATGAGAAAATGATTATCTTTATACATTACCACATGTTTTTAAGAATCTAAAAGCCAAATATAGACACCATCCTTAACATTTAATTATACAAACCAAATGACAAAAATTGTCAAAAGGAAAATATATATATATATATATATATATATATATATATATATATATATATATATATATATATATATATATATATATTTTAATGTTTTGTGAATTACTTCTCAACAAACATTGTTACTTGATATTGAAATTAACGTATTATAATATACATTTCTATGTAATTCATTCAAAAGTACGGTAGAAGACTATCATATAATATAATACAATGGATACACTTTTAACCAAGGACACTAATGTGATTACATGATTACTATCTAATTTTTTTTTTTAAACAATCTGGAAACTTCTTTTGTTGGAGGACTCGCATATGTTGGTACAATTATGTCATTATATATCTGTATGAGTGGATGGGAGGATTGGATTGTATATCTGGGAGCAACAATTAAAAAATGCAAAGCTTGTGGTTGTTGGGGGTGAGCTGGAAGTGGATGGATGTTGGATGCCCTGGGATAGAGTAGTAGTACGGGTACTAGTACTGGTGCTAGGCAACAACCACTACCATTAAACAGCTGAGTTGTAGAGAAACACAACTATATTATTATTATTATTATCGACACTACCTTACCTGGAGGATGGATTTTCTGAGATGTTTCCCCTTTTCACCATGATTTGGCAATTGGAATGAATAGTGAACAGTGAAGACGCGCTATACTAATATATATAACCATGCCAGGGATTGATTTTATGAAATAACAAAATCATCTTCTAAGTTGTAAGAATAGTAATATGGACGCCCTGCCTCTGCCTCTGGTGTTTGTTAGCGTCAATTTCTCCTTCTCCTCCAATAGGCGCAGTCCAACGCCAACCAACTGCCTGTGTAACTAAGCTAACTAATGCATAAGAAGTTCCCTTGTTTTCTCCGCCCTTCATGCAATGAATGATGCGATGGTTAAATAGCAGTTGACTCTGCTTTTTCATTTGTTAACCACTTCTCTTTGCTGCGTTTAAGAAGCTTTTGTAACCTTTATTAAGGCTAAGGCTTTTTTTTAATAATTATGAAGGAAATATCATAGTATCTGCAATTTCTTTCTTGCTTTGCCTTTCTGTACTCTATTTTTTCTTGCATCTCTATTTTTTTTCTTTCAGATTGATGTAACTATAGCTTCAAATTTTACATGGTATCAGAGCTTTGTTGCCAGAAAGAAGAAGTACAATTTTTTTTTTGCAGGTATAGAAGATCAGAGCTGAAAAATGGAATGTTCACCCTCTGCCATTCTCACACCATACAGCTATTTTGATTGGAAGCCAAAGATTCTACTTCAGCTCAGAAATAGAGGCATCTATCGGATAGTTATGAATACAGAGGTTGAACCCAATCCAGCAGTTGAAAAATCCAAATACTTCAACCGCATGGATGAAGCATTTGGTTTGCTATGCTTATCCATCTCTCCAGAATTGTTGTTTCATGTTGAGGCATGTACAACTCCAAACCAAGTTTGGAATACATTGGAGACTCTTTTTGGAAACCAAGATGAAATGCGGGGTCATATCCTTGAAAATGAGCTCAACTCATTAGATCCAAAGATTTTTGATAATATTCAAGATTTCTTCACAAAGTTCAAGGCCTTATTGCTTTAGCTCAAAGGATCTGGTATTGACAAATCCAAGGAAGAAAGCAAATTAATCCTTTCTATTCTATCAAAGTTGGGTCCAGAATATGCAGTATTTGTCTCTGCTTTCCACACAGTTAGGCTCACAACAGGAGCAACTGGGAAGATGCCCACACTGGATACCTTCATTGAGTCTCTATTACATGAGCAGGATAAGCTTATAAAGATGGGCACATTGAAGAATTCCAAAGCTCATGCACTTGTTGTGCATGCAAGTGGGAAGAACAATTCCAAATCCAACCAGCAATTCAAAGGCAAAGGGAAAAAGGATTCATATCCAAGAAAGGAAGGCAATCCCAAACCTCCAGATGGATCTACTGGCTTAAAAAAAAAGAAAAAAAAGGGCCAATCAAAGTGCAGCTATTGCAACCGTGGGTACCATCCAAAATCATCATGCATGAAGAAGACCATTGATCTCATGGCTCAGACACTTCAACAACATAATCTTGGTAGCCTTATCCCTGAGAGTGCCAAAAAGAAGCAGGAAGAAAAAGCACCTGAAACAAGAGACAATGCTCATGCATTGATTGCTATTCATTCTTCTTCAGATGCATGGATCATAGACTCTGGAGCTTCACACCACATGGCAGCCACAAAAGAAGCTCTTTCTTCTTTGATACCATATTCTGGTTCTCCTATTCTCATGGAAGACAGTTCTCTTGTAGAGGCAACTGGATAGGGAGGGTAGAGGTTGGAATTGGAAGTTTTGAGAATTCCTTACATATTCCAAAGCTTTCTGTTAATCTTCTTTCTGTGTATCAAATGACACATACTGGAACTGGTAGGATAGTTGAATTCACCCCTGATTCGGTGACCATATTTGACATGCAAGACAACTCCAAAATTGTTGTTGGTAAGGCAAATCATCAATCTCATCTGTACACTTTTTCTGATTTTGTTGCTAAATCAGATTCTACTTTACTTCTAACACATGCAAATGATGAAAGTAGAATTTGGCATGAAAGATTTGGTCATTTAAATTTTAGATACATGTAGCAACTTAACCAACAAGGAATGGTTAAAGGCTTGCTAGCCATAGACCTTTCTGATGGAATTTGTGAAGGATGTGCTCTTGGAAAGCATCCATAAGAAAAGTTTCCAAAGGGGAATGCATGGAGAGCCTCTTCTCCTTTAGAGCTTGTTCACAGTGATCTTATGGGTCCATTTCCTGAACCTTCCATGAGCAAAGCCAGATATGTGCTAACATTCATTGATGATTGCACAAGATACACATGGGTGTATTTTCTCAAATTCAAATATGAGGTGTTTGAGAATCTCAGGATTTTCAAAGCCCATGCAGAGAAGCAGTCTGGAAAAATGATAAAGATCCTCCGCACAGATAATGGAGGGGAGTATGTCAACAATGATGTCCAACATCTTTGTGATGAAGTAGGAATACAATTGCAGAACACAGTTCCATACACTCCACAGCAAAATGGGGTAGTTGAGAGGAAGAACCGATCTTTGAAAGAGATGGCCAGCTGCATGTTGCATGCTAGGTCCCTTCCCTCCAAATTGTGGGCTGAAGCAATCAACTGTGCTTCGTACATACAAAACAGATCTTTTCACAAATCTGTCATAGGACAAACACCTTTTAAAGCATGGAGAGGCATACAACCAGAAGTCACACATTTTCGCATCTTTGGATCTCGTGCTTGGGCACGCATTCCTGCAGATAAGAGGAAGGCTTTGGGGCCTCAAAGCAAAGAATGCATCTTTGTTGGATATCCATATGGTGTAAAGGGAAACAAACTACTAGATCTTTCCATAGAAACACTCTTCATTGAAAGGAGTGTCTACTTTGATGAAAATCTTCCACATGCATCTCAAGTACAACATGCCACCACCTCTATGCTTCCTCATCTTACAAATCTCAGAGATACATGCAATCATTCTGATCTTATTTCAGATATTTCTGAATCTGATTTAGAGGAACATGAGCATGCATACGCTGATCCACAACCAATCCTTGATTTGGATTCTAGTGATGATTCAAAATCCCATGTGGAAAATTAAAGAACAAGGAGCTTAGCTGATATATATGAAGTTCCTCATGCACTCTCAGCTACCGAGCCCATCATGCCGATGCATGCTTATGTGGTTCTAGCATCTGACCCTCAGACTTATGCAGAAGCTACAGGGAATCCTCTTTGGGAAGCAGCCAAGGATGAGGAGTACAACTCCCTCATTGCAAACCAAACTTGGGATTTGGTTCCAGTTCCTTCCAATCGCAAGCTTGTCAGATGTAAATGGGTCTATAAGACAAAGAAATCAGCAGATGGACATGTGAGTAGATACAAAGCACGGTTGGTCGCCAAAGGTTTTCAACAAGTTCATGGCATTGACTATGATGAGACTTTTGCTCCAGTGGCAAAAATGGACTCCATTTGATTGGATCTTGCCATTGCAGCATCAAGAAGGTGGGAGGTTCATCACATGGATGTGAAGAATGTATTTCTTCACGATGATCTCGAGGACGAGATCTACATGGAGCAGCCACAAGGGTATATACAAAATTCCTCATTGGTATGTAGACTCAAGAAGTCACTCTATGGCCTCAAGCAGGCACCTAGAGCTTGGTATGCTAAAATGGATTCTTATCTTCTGTCTCAAAATTTCATACGATGCAAATCTGATCCAAATGTTTATATGCTAAGAACCTCTTATTCTTTGTTGCTCATAGTACTCTATGTAGATGATCTACTAATAACAGGTGATTCACCCACCGCCATTGCAGCAATTAAAACTATTTTTCATGATAGATTTTCTATGACAGACATGGGTCTCCTACATTTTTTTCTTGGCCTTGAAATCAGCCAGAATCAATCAGAAATCATAGTTGCTCAATCCAAGTATGCACGAAATCTCTTGGTTCGGTTTCACATGACTGACTGCAAGTCAGCTATCACACCTTTCCTATCAGGGGTCAAGCTTGAAGATGGCAAGGATACACCATTGGTTGATTGCACACGCTACCGTCAACTTGTGGGGAGTCTTCTTTATCTCACTCACACTCGTCCAGATCTCTCATATGTAGTGGGGGTTGTTTCTAGATACATGCAAGAGCCACATGAGCTACATTGGAAAGCTGCCAAGCGTATACTTCGCTATGTCCAGGGAAACATTTGCTATGGGATTCATTATTCAGCAAGTTGTGCTTTGGATCTCATTGGCTACACTGATTCTGACTGGGCTGGTGATAACATTGATCGTAAGTCCACTTCAGGTTATGTTCTTAGTTTGGGATCAGGGCCCATTTGTTGGTCAAGTAGGAAGCAATCTACCATTGCTTTATCATCAACAGAGGCTGAATATAGAGGTGCAGTCAACGCTACCATTCAAGTCATTTGGTTGCAACACTTCCTAACTGAGCTTGGTATCCTCTTTCATCGTCCGACTGTCATTTGGTGTGACAATTAGAGTACACTGAAGGTTTGTAGAGATCCCATACAACGGCAACGGACCAAACACATCAAGATCCACATGCACTTCATCCGCGAATTGATACATGATGGAGTCATCAACTTGCAGTACTGTGCCACTTCTGAACAGATTACCGATATCTTCACGAAGACATTCACTGAGCAAAAGTTTCATTTTCTACGAGACCTTGGTGTGAAGAACACTGCAACACAATAGCTGCCATGTGTAGTTAGTGTCTCTTTTGAGGGGGGGTTTTGTTCCCACAGGGTTTTCTCTCTTTCCTCTTTTTTTTTTCTCTTCTCCTTAATTAGCTTAAGGGGGGTGTTAGCATCAATTTCTCCTTCTCCTCCAACAGGGGCAGTCCAACGCCAACCAACTGCCTGTGTAACTAATCTAACTAATGCATAAGCAATTCCCTTGTTTTCTCCGCCATTCATGCAAATAATGATGCGATGGTTAAACAGCAGTTGACTCTACTTTTTCATTTATAACCGCTTCTCTTTGCTGCGTTTGAGAAGCTTTTGTAACCTTTATTAAGGCTAAGGCTTTTTTTTAATAATTATGAAGGAAATATCATAGTATCTGCAATTTCTTTCTTGTTTTTTTAATAATTATGAAGGAAATATCATAGTATCTGCAATTTCTTTCTTGCTCTGCCTTTCTGTACTTTGTTTTTTCTTGCTGCTCTGTTTTTTTTCTCTTCTCTGTTTTTTAATCTGCAAGTTTTCAATCTAATACTGTTTTTCCAGCAAGATTTATAATTTATTTTGCAGATTCCACTGCAATTTTACAGTGTTGTTGACATTGCTCATTTCTACTTCTGCTGTAACTCTTACATCTGCTAATTTCTACAAAGATTTCGATATCACGTGGGGGAACGATCGGGCAAAAATATTAGAGAATGGAGAGCAGTTGCAGCTGAGTCTAGACCAGACTTCAGGTTCTGGGTTTCAATCCAAACAGGAATACGTATTTGCCACTATCGATATGCAAATAAAGTTGGTCCCTATGTTATGCACATAAACGTATTTTCTCAAGGCCTTGGAAATCGTGAGCAGCAATTCTACTTGTGGTTCGACCCAACCACAGATTTCCACACTTACTCTGTTTCATGGACTGCTCACCACATTATGTATGTATCTGTTCTACTCTTGGATTTCCTTTCCACACTTACTTTACTTTCTCTCTCTTTCTCGGCTTAGAAAAGAAGACTGATTCATTAATGGCAACGGTGATTGCAGATTTTCTGTAGATGGGAGTCCTGTTAGAGTGTTCAAGAACAGCGAGGGGTTGGGTGTTCCATACTCCAAGAAGCAACCCATGAGAATCTAATCCAGCCTCTGGAATGCTGAGGATTGGGCAACCAGAGGTGGCCTCGTCAAAACCGACTGGACCAAAGCGCCCTTTCTCGCCTCCTTCCGCAACTTCAACTTCAAAACACACACAACTACTCCTGCCCAGGAGGAGGAGGAGGAGGCAGAGGCTTTGGATTCCAACCAGCGGCAGAGACTGAATTGGGTGCGACAGAACTACATGATTTATGATTACTGTGCTGACACCAAGAGGTTTCCCAACGTTCCTCCGCCAGAATGCACACTCAATTCTATGCCCTAACACTCTCCACCATTCTTTTTACTGAATTTGAATGCCTTGTTACCAGCAGTTCAAACTCTCAATTCTTTAATTCTTTTTCTCACTTGCAATACAATCCACTGCACATTGCACATTGCAATTGCATGTCATGTACTCCACTCTATCAAGGAATGGAAAGTTCCATTGGGGAACCCCTTTCCTATTTTGCTATACAGAAATTCTTTCCCTGTATTTTAGTTTTGTCTGTCTTTGGATCCCCGGTTACAATTGCAATGATAAATACTTGTCTCTTTAATCCGTTTCCTGCAAAACACAGAAAGCAAATCAGACTTACAACTCTCCTCTTTCCTTCCATTGTTTTAACTTTATATTGGTCTAAAAAAATTCATTTCTTTCTTACTGTAGCATACCAAAAGCATTGCATTTATTTATTTGATAGCACAGTACTATAAATCGATTTTATTTCAGATGCATGCCCCCTTACACACTTTTTTATTGACTTTATTATTAAGCTGTAACTAAACTTTTTGGAACAATATTCTTGACATGCATATTTTGTTCAACACATCCCTGGAGCTTAAAACTAAATTTGTTTTAATAATTGAGACTTTGAGTTTGTTAATGAGATTCAACTCGCAGTACCAAATGATGCCTCCCACAAAATTACTCTGAAAGTTTCGCCGCATTGATGGTAGAGGACTAGACGTGACCTGTTAACACAACCATTATCTTTATACAAATTTTGGCTTTGGCTTAGTTATCAATGGCATCCCCCCAAGCTTGTTCCTTATGAGACGGTCAACTAATGTTGGAGTCTCAACTCTACTTCTTTTGCTTGGACAAATAGATTTCTTGCTATTTAGACGACTCTTATAGATTTCAAAAAGACAATTTTCTTCATGTATTCTCTACCAAACATGTCATGTTCAAGAAATACCTTTAGATATGGGCAATTACATTACTTCATTAGATTAAGGGAGTAATGATTTATGGTCAAGACTTTATCATAGGAGAAAGCTTGAGGAGGCCCTTCTCAAAGTCAACACACATACACACATATATACATAATTAATTAATTTTAGAAATGATCCTTCTTGTTGCCAAAGACCTAAATCAACTCCACATTACAATTGCTTTTTATTTATAGATTTGTAGTACTCTATGAATAAATGAGAGGTTACATTAGGATTCTCCCATGCTATCTTTGTTTCTTTTTGTTATGCACCATGGGTTAAGACAACCAAGAAAGGTATTCGCATCATTACATTGATTAGAATTTTAAAAAAATAAATTAAAACATCAAATCAAATTAGGTTTTTAATATATAAAATTACTTACGAAGAAAAGCAAGAAAGGGTTTAATAATCGCGAAACTCAATGTATAGTGAATGTTTCTGCAAAAGACATTGCAATAGTAATGCATGTGTTTGTCTTAGCTCGTAGAAATGGAGGAGTGTCTACTATGGTCATCAATTGAACAAACAACCTTGTTTAGTTTGGGACTAATCAAGCCCCATTAACATAATTACAACCAGTTAGTACGAATTATGTTGGAAGGTTCTATTAATCATGAAAAACACCTACATCAACCCATGCATAAAACTAAACAGGTAAAATATATAAGGAAATAAACAAACAAATAAATAAGAACATAACCCTATATTATGAGAAATATAAAACCATTACAAGCTCCTCTTAGGGAAACTACAAAATGTTGGGATCTATCATGCTCAACCATGAGGCTCTCCTCTCTTAGAATGGAGAAACCAAGTATGTGATTATGGAACATGGGAAGAGAAAGGAAATTTTTATAGGAACACTAAAGTATTCATCAATTTCTTGATTGGCTAATCAATAGGTGAACATTATTTTTTAAGGAATGATGAAATCATGCTAGATAGATCCTAAATACAAGTCATTATTATTATTTATAAAAACATATAAGTTAATAAATAATTAACTTATGCTAAATATCTAATCCCAAGCAAACTGAGGTGTGGTGAAATTAATTATTTGCATCAATAAATTAAGGCTCGATTAGTGTCCATTGCATGCTTGATTAAGCCAATCGAGTAATTCATTGAACAGGTCATGCAATACTTAGTGTGATATAGACTCGATTAACCCCAATTGTGCACTTAATTTGACAAATCAAGTAATTAGGTTAATTACATACACAATTGGGGTTAATAACCACCCAAGGCTAAATTGGATCAACTACCATTCATTTAAGATCGATCAACCCCAATTGCACACATGATTGAACCAATCAAGTAATTGTTTTAATATTCTAGTTTGTGACTATGTCTAAATGAGCCTTGTGAACCTAATTGCAATGGATTAGTGTGAATTCGGAATCTTCTATCCCTGATTTCATGATATTTTAATTATTTATGATGTAAGATAGATTTAATTACACATTAAAAAATAAATCTAGTGCACAAAGTAGATCTAGAATATAGCAGTCTAAAACAATAAATCAAATCTACTCTAGTGGCTAAAAATACGTAATTAAGATTTATTTGACAAACAATGTAAAATATGAAAAGCAAAAAATAGGGAACAATCACACCGTGAAAAAATTATAGAATTTTGGAAGTGCAGTAGTATTTTTTGAAGGGATGAATTAACTTTGTGTGAAATCTAGATTGTTCACTATACATAAATGAAAACAAGAAAGGGAAGAGAAAGAAAATGAGAGAGAGGAAAAGGGGAATAAATAATTTTGGGACTTATACAAACATGTAAAAACATCCCAATAAGAACCTAATATGAAATGATAATTAAAAACACACACATGTACCCAAGAATTATGCAATTCTACAGCAAATAACTACCATGTACAAAAATTATGCATCTCTAAAAACAATGTATTTATTTTTCAAAAAATATTATGAGAAAATACTTTTCTTTATTTATTGGTACATGCTCTTTATATTCTAAAGACCACGTGCAAATACCATCCTTCACGTTTGATTCTATGAGCCAAATAACAAAGTTCGCCTTATGAAAAAAAGGAAATATTTTACATCTTATTTAATTTTTTAAAAATAAATTTTTTTGGTTTATTAATGATTTAGAAACTAATTCTCTTCAAACGTAGTCACATGTCATTAAAATTCTAAAAACCATAACCATCTTTTATACATGATCGTCCCAAGTAAACTATAGTAGTAGTTTACTTGTAAGAATAAGAAACTTGTCCCCAAAGTTGTGGTATAACGATTCATAGGATGCATTCATACATGAGAAACCTAGGTTGATAGGTAGTCTTGTTATGGAATTTAGAAACTAAGGCCACTTTGAATATTCCAATTTTCATATTTAGTACTTGCCGAGATACTAATGTTTTTGCCTCTGACTTTTATTTTGGTTCACGCTACCATGCCACACAATCATAACAACTTCTGAAATATGTATTTATAATTTTCGAATGTTTCATGAATGACATAATATTGTTAAGCTATTTCCCAGTTACAATTAATTACAAATTGAATTGTAAACAATTGCCATACCAAATCTTTCATTTCCATAAATTTAAACTTTTTTCTTTCATGAAATCTTTCATTTCCATAAATTTAAATAATGGATACTCATAGGATTTTCTATTAATTACATTGTTTGATGTCATTTCATGCAAAAGGAGGATTACATCATTTCATGAAATATGGTCATTGTATTTTAATGTATTTTTACCAAATAAAATAATTATTATTTTTTGCCTTTAAAAGTGTTGTGAATTTAAACTGAGAAAGAATCCTTGGCAATTCCACTTGAGCTTCTTTGAAACTATCTATCGTGCCCCTTCACTACTCTATAATATCAAACACTTATCTATATATACCAATAGACTTACAAAAATAGGAGCAAGCTTATGGTTTCTCTTGTTTCCAAACCAAAAACCCAAACACAAAATAGGGGCAGTTCTATTATAATTAATTCATAGCCCATGCAACAGAGTACTTTCAACACTAACAATTACATTTGAATTCTTTGTTTTGTATATTCGATCAACCCAATCTCCATATCCCTAATGTAATTCACTACTTCACATTAACTTAATTTTGACACCACTTACAATCTAACTAAAAATCGCATTATTCATACGAAATGGTAGCAACCCCAATGACACAACCCTACGACAGATACTCAAACCATAACACAACCTTTATTCTTATTGTTTTTACAGCTTAATAGATTTTAAGTAACCAAAAGTGTAATACTTTGACATTACTAAGATATAAAGGCCATTTCATCTTCATTTCAGATAATTTAGAATAATCAATTGAGAAAATTTCATGATGAGTATTTGGAAGGACCATATCATATTCAAGTAATGACTTTCTAAACATGCAAATCAAACATTATTTTTATGTTATTTATAGAATTTGTATAATTAAACATAATTGGCTAATTAAATATCTTGAAGGATTCTTATAAACTTGGAAGCCAACTAATCAACACAATAATAACATGTGAGTTAAAAATAGCTCAAGCATTTATAGCTCTACAATAACATGTTTAAGTAGACATTATTTTGGCTTTATTGTAGATTGACTAAGACTAGTTAATTATCTAATCTAAATATTCTGTTACCACCACGACTAAACTAGAAAGAATTCCATCTCTAAACTTTGATAACTTATCTTTAGTAATAGGTTTAGTCATTAGTTCAGCAATTTTCTCTTTAAAAACAAATGTATTCATTATTATCCAGCTATCGAATGTAGTGGTGATGAACTCAGATGTGTTTAATGCTAGCATGATAAATTATGTTCTTCACTATATTTAGAACACTTTCATTGTCAATAAAAATTGGAGTTGGTGCAGTTTGCTCAAGCTGAAGATCCTCCAATATTGTTTGAATCTACATAGTTTCACATCCTGCATTAATTATTGATTTTTATTTAGCTTCACTGAAAGATGGGGAAATTGTAGTCTGAAGCTTGATCTGCTATCCAAATTCCCATGATCCAAGAATGCAAATATAATATGTTTTAGACCTTCTTGAATCAACTTAAGACCACTTAATGTCTACATCAGAATTCTCCTTTTTCAAAAAATGTCCACTTAAGATGTCCTTTTGACCGATCTATTCCCTGCACTTACCCTTAATCATGAATACAAAATAATTTGAGTTTTTAATACAAAAAATGGACAAGATTAAAAATACAAATCAAAACATGTCCTATGCTAGTTTACTTGATCTAATTATGAGTCATTATTTTTTTCAATAGATTCCTCCCTAGAACTTGACTCCTCTAGTGTTTCCCTCTTTAAGCCCTATTCATCTTTTGCACTTGAACTTGTTCCAAAATCATTAGAAATTATCCATACATTACTCTTTGTATATTTACCATTATTTTAAAAAATTGGTATTTTCTCATGTACAATAACTTTTCTATCAACCAAAACTATATTTGTAGAGACTTACAGAAATCTATATGCCTTGGATCACTCATTATAACCAATAAACATGTATGTAACTGTTCTACTCTTGGATTTCCTTTCCACAATTTACTTTTACTCTCTTTCCCTCTCTTTCTAGGCTTAAAAAAGAAGAATGTTTCATTAATGGCAATGGTGATTGCAAATTTTTTGTAGATGGGAGTCATATTAGAGTGCTCAAGATCAGCGAGGAGTTGGGTGTTCCTTACCCCAAGAAGCAACCCATGAGAATCTACTCCAGCATCTAAAATGCTGAGGATTGGGCAACCAGAGGTGGCCTCATCAAGATCGACTGGACCAAAGTGCCCTTTCTCACCTCTTTCCACAACTTCAACTTCAAACCACACACCACTAATCCTGCCCAGGAAGAGGAAGAGGAGGCAGAGTATTTGGATTCCAGCTAGCGACAAAGACTGAATTGGGTGCGACAAAACTGCATGATTTATGATTATTGTGTTCACATGAACAGGTTTCCCAACGTTCCTTCTCTGGAATGCACACTCAATTCTATGCCCTAGTACTCTCCACCATTATTTTTACTGAATTTGAATATCTTATTACCAATAGGTCAAACTCTCAATTCTTTTATTCTTTTCCTCACCTGTAATACAATCCATTGCACATTGTAATTTCATGTCATGTACTCAACTCTATCAAGGAATGGCAATATCCCTTGGAAAACCCCTTTCCTATTTTTCTATACAAAAATTCTTTCGCTAGATTTTAGTTTAGTCTTTGTCTTTGAATCCCAGGTTAATATTGCAATGATAAATACTTGTCTCTTTAATCCGTTTCCTGCAAAACACAGAAAGCAAAGCAGACTTACAAATTTCCTCTTTCCTTCCATTTTTTAAACTTTATATTAGTCTAAAAATTTTCATTTCTTTCTTACTGTAGCAGACCAAAAGCATTTCATTTATTTATTTGATAACACAGTACTATAAATCCATTTTATTTGAGATGCATGCCCCCTTACACACTTTTTTATTGACTTTGTTATTAAACTGTAACTAAATTTTTTTGAACAATATTCTTGACATGAATATTTGTTCAACAAATGCCTGGAGCTTAAGACCAAATTTGTTTTAATAATTGAGACTTTGAGTTTGTTAATGAGATTCAACTCGCAGTACCAAATGATGACTCCCACAAAATTAGTTTGAAAATTTTGCCGCATTGATGGTAGAGGACTAGACATGGCAAGTTAACACAACCATTATCCTATACAAATTTTGGCTTTGGCTTAGTTATCAATGGCATCCTACCAAGATTGTTCCCTATGAGATGGTCAACTAATGTTGGAGTCTCAACTCTACTTCCTCTTCTTGGATAAATAGATTTCCTTCTATTTGGATGACTGTTATAGATTTTAAAAAGATAATTTTCTTCATGTATTCTCTACCAAACATGTCATGTTCAAGATATAATTTTAGATATGGGCAATTACATTACTTCATTCTATTAAGGGAGTAATGATCTGATGTTCAAGACATTATGATAGGAGAAGGCTTATATACACCCTTCTCAATGTCCACACACACACACACAAAGATAATTAATTAATTTTACAAATGATCCTTCTTGATGACAAAGACCTAAATCAACTCCACATTATAATTGCTTTGTTTTATTGATTTGTAGTACTCTATGAATAAATGAGAGGTTACATTAGGTAACTCCCATGCTATATTTGTTTCTTTTTGTTATGTACCATGGGTTAAGACAACCAAGAAAGGTATTCACACCATTATATTGATTATAATTCTATAAAAAAAAAACTAAAACATCAAATCGAATTAGTATTTTATATATAAAATTACTTACAAAGAAAATCAATTGAGGCTTTAATAATCCTAAAACTCAATACATAGTGAGTGTTTATGCAGATGACATTGAAGTAGTAATTCTTATGTTTGTCTTAGCTCGTAGAGATGGAAGAGTGTCTACTGTGGTCATCAATTGAACAAACAACCTTGCTTAGTTTAGGGGTAATCAATCCCCATTAACATAATTGCAATCAGTTAGTATGAATTATGTTGGAAGGTTCTAATAATCATGAAAACCACCTAGATCAACCCATGCATAAAACTAAACAGGTACAATATACAATGAATATATATATATATATATATATATATATATATATATATATATATATATATATATATATATATTAATATTATGAGAAATATAAAACCATTGCAATCTCCACTTAGGGAAACTACAAATTGTTGGGATCTCTCATGCTCAACCATGAGGCTCTCCTTTCTTAGAATGGAGAAACAAGTATGTAATTAAAGAACATGGGAGGAGAAAGAAAATATTTATAGGTACACGAAAGTATTCATCCATTTATTGATTTTCTAATCAATAGGTGAACTTTATTTTTAAGGGAATGATGAAATCATGTTAGCTAGATCCTAAATACAAGTCTTTTTTCTTATTTATAAGAACTTAAAAATTAATAAATAACTAACTTACGCTAAATATCTAATCCTAACTAAATTGAAGTGTGGTGAATTTATTTATTTACATCAATAAATTAGGGTTCAATTAGTGTCTATTACATGCTCGATTAAGCCAATCGAGTAATTCACTCAACATGACATGCAATTGGGCTAATAGAGCCTAGTTATAACCAATCATCATGAATTTCATGTCTGGTTAATGAAAATCCCAAGATGGTGACCTTATTAAGGGGACATAATTATATTGATAGGATGTAACTATGAACCTATTTACAATAATTAGCATGACATAAGACTTGATTAACCCCAATTGTGCACATAATTTGAAAAATCAAGTAATTAGGTCAATTGCATGCACAATTGGGGTTAATAACCATCCAAGGCCAAATATAATGAACTACCATTCATTTACGATCGATCAAACCCAATTGCACACATGATTGAACTAATCAAATAATTGCTTTAATATTCTAATTTGTGACTATGGCTAAATGAGCCTTGTGAACCTAATTGCAATGGATTAGTGTGAATTGGGTATCGACTCACCCCGATTCCATGGTATTTTAATTATTTATGATTTAAGATAAAATTAATTACACATTAACAAATAAATCTAGTGCACAAAGTAGACCTAGAATATAAAAGTCTAAAAAAATAAACCAAATCTACTCTAGTGGCTAAGAATAGTAAAAGCACATAATTAAGATTTATTTGACAAACAATGTAAAATATGAAAAGAGAAAAATATGGAACAATCACACCATAACAAAATTATAGAATTTTGGAAGTGCAGTAGTATATCTTGAAAAAATGAATTGACTGTGTTTGAAATCTAGATTGTTCACTATTCATAAATAAAAACAAGAAAGGGAGGAGAAAGAAAAATGAGAGAGAGGAAAGGGGGAATGAATAATTTTGGGACTTCTACAAACATGTAAAAACGTGCCTATAAGAACCTAATATGAAATGATAATTAAAAAACACACACGTAATCAAGAATTATGCAATTCTACAGCTAATAAGTATCATGTACCAAAATTATGCATCTCTAGAAATAATGTATTTATTTTTCAAAAAATATTATGATAATATACTTTTCTTTATTTATTGGTACATGCTCTTTATATTCTAAAGATCACATGTAGATACCATCCTTCACATTTGATTTTATGAGCCAAAAAACAAAGTTCGCCTTATTAAAAAAAGGAAATATTTTACATCTTATTTAATTTTTAAAATATAGATATTTTTGGTTTATTAATTATTTAGGAACTAGTTCTCTTCAAACATAGTCACATGTCATTAAAATTCGAAAAACAACAACCATCCTTTATACATGATCATCCTAAGTAAACTCCAGTAGTAGTTTATTTATAAGAATAAGATACTTGTCCTCAACATTATGGTATAACGATTTACAAGATGCATTCATACATAATAAACCTAGGTTGATAGGTAGTCTTGTGGTTTAGTGTAGTAGCTAAGAATTTAACAGTTAACAAGTACTCATGTGATTGAGTGTTGTAGCTATAGGGTTACCGATTGACAAATAACCGTGTGACACACTTTGATAATTAAAAATTTGTTGTCTAATTTAATTAAAAATAAATATTACTTTAAAATATAAAAATAACACTTTGGAAGAAAAAATTGTTCAAAGACTCTCATATGTTGATGCATTTATGTCTAACTCATTATCTTCCACCAAAACAATTAGGGTTCTTACAACTCACTTTACCCAAAATTAATAAGAGGGGAGCTACCACATTATTATACAAGTGTATGGGAGGATTTTATTGTATAAGTATACATATAGCTCGAGCAATAATTAAAAAATTCAAATAACATGATTATCACTGTGAATTTGGAAGGATGTTAGATGTCCAAAAGGTGGAGTGCCATGTGAAAGTACATTTCAATTATTTGGTACCATTGATTGCTCACAAAACTAAATTATGTCTTGTTTCAAACTTTAGGTAGCATTAAATGATAATAATGGACATAATAAGAAAAAAGGGTTGAGCATGTGTAATTCTACAAGAATTACATAATTTGGAAATTAAGACCACCTTGAATTTTCTAATTGTCATTTTTAGTACATGTCGGAGGTATTATTATTTTTGCATCCATATTTTATTTTGGTTAATACTGCCATGCGACCCAATTTTAAAAACATCTGAAATATGTATTTATAATTTTTGGATGTCAGCATAATATTTTTTTTATGTATTTCCCAATTACAATTAACTAGAAATTGGATTTTACATAATTTCCCAATGGAATCATTTCAAATTCCTATGATGCCTATGTTCCCAAAGTCTGGGGACTTTAAATTGTGCTTTATTTAACTGTTCCTAATATTTACAGAAAGGCCTAAATATTTTACTATTTTCCATTGATTGACAGTAAACCTTGAATAATCTTCATAGACTAGGCCAATGGAAAGCATTTCATCCTTCAAAAAAATATGGATCTTGGTAGATCTTGGGGGGTTTATAATACATGTGATGATCTACCATTAAAGGTCATATGTGCCCTTTTAGGCAATGGTATGTCAATTGGATGGCTATGTAATGATTTAGGTAACTCATATATCTGAAAGCTAGATATATTTGTGGCTCTTCTAGTGTTTACAATGTTTGTTTGTTTGTTTGTTTGTTTGTTATAGAGATGTAAAATGTAAATCCTAAAGCGACAGAGATTTTGAAATGAATGTTTTTTCCTCGGTGAACTAGAAATGGAACTAAGTGTGGTTACTCTATTCATTTGATTCTTGATAAATGTGTCTATTCTCTCTATGAACGGGGCTATTTGTTTAATGACAAACTTATCTCGCAAAGAAAGGGAAAATTTTAACGATATAGATCTCAATAAATCCTTATTTTTTCTCAAGGTAAGTTGGTCTCCGTTTTAATTTATCCCACTCCTCATTGTATCATCATTTGATATCTAACCTTGAGAACAACTTTTATTTGCATGTAATTGATTCCTTAAATATAGTATTAAGGTTGCATACTATTAATATATATAAATCACTTACGTAAGGGGTTCTACATGACTATGTTTCTTTATTAGTGGCATTCAATAAGGATTTACGAGGACATTTATTTAGGATGTAAGTAGTTGTATTCATATCTTTTGCCCAATACTAAAAATTTGCATTCCATATCTACACAATGCACATTGTCTTCTCCAAAATTTTCCTATTTCTCTTTTTCATGTCTCTATTTTTATGTGGAGTGTATGGAGGAGTATATTTCTTGTGCATACCTTTCCTCTTGAATAACTCTTTGAATTATTTTGAGACCAACTTGCCTCCATTATTTGACATGAAATATTTAAATTTTTTTCTTGATTGTTTCTATACAAAAGCTTTCCATGATATAAAATTAGAGAATAAATCTAACTTTATATTGAAAATATAAACCTACATTTTCCTAGAAATATCATCAACTATTATTAATTAAACACAAAGTTCCATAAATTATAATAGTTTTAATTAGACCATGTAAATTTGTAGGTACCTAATCCAATAATCCTTTGGTTATCCATGTCTTAAAAATACTGAATCAATGTCATATATGTTTGCCCATCTAACACCATGTACACACATTCTGAATTTTTTGAATGGATGGAAATCAATTCACCATATTAGTATTTCTTATTCCATTTAGATACTAATAACTGAGGTAACCATATTGTAATCACCTAAAAGTGGTATTTGAGTGCTAAGACTTCTACTTGAGACAACCTATTCATAGTTTATCTCTAGACTTATTCCAGAGCCTATTATCACACTTTTCCATCTTAGTTACAGACCATAGGCATCCTTAGTCAACTAAAACACAATATAGAGCCCTAACTTTCCCTATTGTCACTATTGTCCTTTTCCATAACTTTCCCTAACAGATATATTTTCAAAATTAAGACCCTCTTAAGGTTGGCATAAGAATATTTTATTGTCTGCACAAGTTACAAAACACTATAAATACATGACTTTTAGACCTCTATCCACTAGATGGGAATTATATGAAAAATACCCATTCAAATAGGAAACAAGTTGAGCAAAATCAAGGTTATCAATCCCTAATTTGCCCTACTTCTGCATAATAGCATCTATAGCTGCACTAAGCTCAAATTTTCCATATTTCCAATCTCAAGAAGACTCAAGGCATTCAAAACCACTATCATTCTACCATCACTTTCCCTTGCCCGAAAAATTAGGTAGGGATAACTATATCAGGCATGATCCCTCCTCAAACTATTGGTATGTAGGTAACTCTCTTCACAATAGGGTGTTGAGAATGTCCATCCTATCCTACTACTGAAAACATTTTTTAGCTCATACCTTACTTGCAAGGAGGATTAGGGTTTGCATAATAAATTAGCTATTAGATGCACATTACAAAGTTTCAAACTTTGTGTGTGTAAGAATAGAACCCAAAAATAAAGGCCCAAATACACTAATCATTTAGGAGTAGCCGAACACAAAAGACACTAGTGCCATTTTTAGGACACTAGATCCACATGGTGTTATTGCTCAAGTATGGCACTACTATCTAGGAGAATATATGACACACAGATCTGGTTGATGACACTCATACCTATTTGTATCTCAGTTCTTAGCAATCATATCTTCTATATCAGGTGGTTTCTAGATAAGTCTTTATCTGCATATATTTATTAACATTTTTAAAAAGTCAAAGCAAGTCAAAATATGTAACAAATTATTAGTTATTTATTATATATTATTTAACTAATTTAGACTACTCAGACCTTTAATCAAATATTGGATTTACATAGCTAAACCTTAAAAGGTTAAAACATTTAGTGAACTTGAATTACTTTGAATATTGCGTAAATGCCTAGTTCTACATAGGGTTTACCTTCTCCAATATGTTTTTGCACTAAACTAGGGTTACAAACTTCTATTGTTATAAATTTTTTTATATAACCTAGCTCATTTAATCAATCTCACATTGGGTTTTCATTTATCTAAACATAATTTAAATTTTACAAAAACAACCCTAATTTAAAAACCCTAACCCTATATGCTCTTAAGGTTTGTATCCTTTTTTTTTCCTATTTTCATTAACTACTTTAAATTTTTTAGATTTCATATATTCTATTTTAGTACCTCTATTCCAATTTTTTTATGATATGCCATTTAAAAAAGCTATCTCTCTTCCATTAAGAAGAAGTGATAGATTATGTGGTAATCCTACAAAGCATATTCAGATTCTTACTATCTAGGCCTATAACATGGATAAGGGCCTATCATAACTCTAGCTATTCCTCCTTTACACCCTGATTATATGGATTTCAATGATAATGCATTCAAAGATGAAAAATACAATTAAGAAAAAGATGATATACAAATTTAAAATTGGGACACTGTCGTTCTTCTTAATAATGATGACATTGTTATCAACAAAGATGAGATATTATAAAGCTTCATAGATAGAATTTGGGAACAACCCCTTGATAACGCACAAATCACAAACCATATTGGAAATCAAGAACAAAATAAACAATCTTCAATCTTCAACTCCCCTAGCTAATAATGTTGTTACACCTACCATGGGGCCAACTTAGCGAGCACAATGTAAAGTTATATTTTAACAACTTTCAGTGATAGCTACAACTCTTGTGGATAGTTCCTCCACTATATATGTATAATCCCTTATGAAAGACATTCATACTTTTCAAGCTAAGGTATTACATCTTGAGAATAGAGCCACTAGGCCATCACATGCCTTGCATTTTAAAATTTTGTTGCATACACCTTTGGCACATCACATAGTAACAACTCCTCTGCCATCCACTTTCATGGCACCTAAGCTTAAATTATATGATGGGAAGGGTGACCCAGAGCACCATCTCAGAGCTTTTCACAAAGCTTCATAGATAGAATTTGGGAACAACCCCTTGATCATGTACAAATCCTACAATCTATATTGGAAATCAAGAAAAAAACAATGTTCAATCTTCAGCTCCCCCAGCTGCTAACATTATTACACATACCATGGGGCCAACTCAGCTAGCACAACGTAAATTTTTAATTCAATAACCTTCAGTGATAGCTACACCTCTTGTGGATTGTTCCACCACTCCATATGTATAATCCTTATGAAATACATTCATACTTTGCAAGCTAAGGTTTTACATCTTGAGAAGGGAGCCACTAGGCCATCACATACCTTGGATTTTAATATTCTCTTGCATACACCTTTGGCACATCACATAGTAGTAACTCCTCTGCCATTCAATTTCGTAGCACCTAAGCTTACATTATATAATGGGAAGGGTGCCCAAATCACCATCTCAGAGCTTTTCACACAACATATTTGGACTACATGTTCAATGATTGGCTTCTCACGAAGTTATTTCTATGTAGTTTAAAGGATTGTGTCCTAAAGTGGTTTTATGGTTGACCAAATCAATCTATCAAAACATTTAATCCTTTAGCCAACATGTTTTTAACACACTTTCCATCAATATGAGTGATAAAATATCATATGCCTAAATGGCACAATTTAATCAAAATTCAAACAAGCCTATCATAGACTATGTCTTATGATACAAGACTATATTGGCCAAATTTACTAGCTCCATGGTAGATAAAGAGCTTTAGGATATATTTAAATACAGTCTTCTACCAGTATTACAGGAAGCTATCTTATTCAAGAAGATTCCTACATTCACAGATTTGTGGCACATAGTAAAAGAAAGAGAGGTCATGCTTCTATCAATGGGAAAACTAAAATATACCAATGGTTTAGAGTAAATGATTAAGATTTCAAATAAGCCTCCATACAAGGTAAGGGCTATTGAAATTAAGAGTGATCAAAAGGCCACAGTCAATGCAGCTTCTGAGCCATCTCCTAGATTTATTTTATCTACTACTTAGCACCGAATCTTCACCAACCTTCTAAAGTCACTAGCATAGGTTTTACATCATCTCTTGGAATGCAATTTCATATCTCTCCCTCCCATTAAATAGGTTGATATGGCATGACCTCTTCCAAAAAACTATGATTGTAACGTATTCTATGAGTATCACAGGCCACTAGGCCTTACAACAAATAGATGCATAAGCCTATAACATAAGATACAAGATTTAATTGAGGCTAACATTATTGATGAGGACATACCCACATAGGCACAAAAATCACAACAAACAAAAGCCAAGGCATTAAATATATTCTCATATCCATTTCCAGGGCATATAATGAATGAGGTAAGTAGCACATCAGTGTTCACTACACATATCAGGAACATCCACCACCAACTTCATGTCATACTATTATAGAGGAGGCACACCCATTTCACAACATTATTGGGATGTACCATACTACAGTTCCACCTAGAGCACTCATCACATTCTCAGAGTAACAGACTACTGAAGATGATGCAAATTTACATACACTCTTTATATGAGAATACATATATCATCATCCTAGTGAGAGTGTTATGGTTGTTAATAGATCAATCATTAGCATGTGCACTATGACAGTTTTATAAAATTCAAGGTACTCAAATAAGGATATATTACCCACAGACATAGTCATTAGTGGCTTCAGTTGTCATGTTTAGATCTCCATCGGGGAGATTGTGCTTCCATTATAGGTTAGATAAGCACATATAGCCACTCGGTTCTTAGTAGTACCTAGTACATGTGTGTTTGATATGTTATTGGGTAGGTCATGGTTATAGCAGCTCCAAGCCATCCCATCTACAATAGATAGATGTCTGAAATACGTATAGAAATATCAAGGGGTGAATGTTGAGGGTCTTCCATATGAGTATTCCTCTACCTATCCCACTAGCACTTATAGCATAGTCACTAATTATAGTTCCAGCAACATTACCAGATATAGAATAGTTATCAGTTATAATTTAGAGTATAGTTTTTATGCATACATCATAGAGGTCAGTAGATCCACTAGTGTAGGCCAGGTCTAATCCAACAATATTGACACATACCCATACTCTCCCATGGAGACCATTATTAAAGAGAACCCTATGTTAGAGATATGTCATAGATTCTAGAGGACCTTTCTCCACTCAATTTATGCTGAGTTCGGTATTATTGGGTTCTCAAGGTTCTCAGCACAAGGCACCTATGTCACCTATAACTTCTTCTACCATATGAGTTCCTAAGACCCCTACGGTTCAAAGGGCACCACAATTAGTGCCACAAATTCATAACACCACTACAGATATAGACACATACATAGATTGTTCATTATAATGGATTACAAGATCACAATTTCCCTTTCACATAGCATACACAATCATAATTCCCATATTTGACATAAGTCATAGTAATAGTGATTCTCCAATGAGACTCATCAATTAGTATGGTTCCTATCCTTTTGTACATACTTTATTCTCTCTTGCTCTTTGTACATAGTTTATTTTCATTTTCATGTACATCGCTTATATCTAGAAAATATAAAACTAATAAAACATGCCAAAACACAAAACATTCAAATATTACATAAAAAACACAAAAATTATAGATTGTATACATTGATATGTTTACACTTCTTATATTTTCTAGACACTACATATGTTAGCTATCTTAGTATAGTCAATTTTATCATACATACATTCTTCACTTGTTCTTGTCAAATGTTTGCATATTGCTTACGGAACTCAGGTCCACTACAATGATTTAGACTTACTATCATCTATTCACTAGGGGCATATACACCAATTTAGGATTATTCATTTGATACATCCACCCACTTGGGGGCCTATTATACACACTTTATATTACCAAGTTATATCCTTACATTCTATACATTCCAATTTTAGAATTATTATATCTTGATATTGATCATTGCTACTCATACTCATATTTTTACCCAACTATTAGTAGTTTAGACTCATCATATGCACATCCTTCCTCTTACATATATTTGTACTACATTCATGCATGCTTTCATTTCTAGCTTTCCTAGTTTAGACTTGATTATAGTCTCTATGCTTCTTCTATTCAAGGTTTTTTTAATATGCCATTGTTCTTTGGCTCTACACCACTTCTATTCATGTATGCCTTGGACATGTGCCCATGTCCCTTGTGTGTGCTTTCCTACCTGTGTATGTGGACATTTAAAAATGTCCTTGTGTGTTTTCTTTTCTCGAATTTAGTGACATGTGCCCACGACACTTGTATTGTCACATTTGACCTATTATGTATGCCTCATGTGTTTTGTATGTGTCATGGCCAGCGCATTTGTTTTTACTTATTACACATATTCATTCTCGATACCATGAGGGACCTCATGCATCTACCTTTCCTACTTGGGTGTCATGATAGACATCATGCCCCATCCTCCTAGGTAGCTACTTAGATTTGATGTTATACACATTGATTACATCTATCTTGACACCCTTGTGCAATGCTAGACACAACATATATATTACATTACATACTTATGCTCATATTCTCTTACATTTCGATGTTATGTTTTCACATTGTATTGGATTATCACGTAGTTGTAATATATGCTCCGGCTAACACATATTTTGCAGAGCTATTTATTTTGAAGATAATTCTTGAACAAGGTACATAACTACCCTCAAAAGAGGGGGCATTCACAGGGTTTTGTCATAGAGATTAGACTCCTACATTGCATTCCAAAACATTTTTCATCACAGAGACTCCTATTCTATGTCAACTTATTATATTATGCTAATAACTACCCTCATGCCAAAATTGTGTATTTCTATAAATAATAAATTGGTTAAAAATATAACATGAGAAAATGATTATCTTTATACATTACCACATGTTTTTAAGAATCTAAAAGCCAAATATAGACACCATCCTTAACATTTAATTATACAAAGCAAATAACAAAAATTGTCAAAAGGAAAAAATATATATATATATATATATATATATATATATATATATATATATATATAATTATAATATTTAATGTTTTGTGAATTACTTTTCAACAAACATTGTTACTTGATATTGAAATTAACGTATTATATTAGTTAAATAGATGCATTCCTATGTAATTCATACAAAAGTACGGTAGAAGACAATCATATAATATAATACAATGGATACACTTTTAACCAAGGACACTAATGTGATTACATGATTACTATCTAATTTTTTTTTTTAAACAATTTGGAAACTTCTTGTGTTGGAACTGGGAGGACTCGCATATGTTCGTACAATTATGTCATTATATATCTGTATGAGTGGATGGGAGGATTACATTGTATATCTGTGAGCAACAATTAAAAAATGCAAAGCGCGTGGTTGTTGGGGGTGAGCTGGAAGTGATGGATGTTGGATGCCCTGTGATAGATGAGTAGTACGGGTACTAGTACTGGTGCTAGGCAGCAACCACTGCCATTAAACAGCTGAGTTGTAGAGTAATACAACTATATTATTATTATTATGGACCCTAACGTACACTACCTTACCTGGAGAATGGAGTTTCTGAGATGTTTCCCCTTTCCACCATGATTTGTCAATTGGAATGAACAGTGAACAGTGAAGACGCGCTATACTAATATATATAACCCTGCCAGGGATTGATTTTATGAAATAACAAAATCATCTTCTAAGTTGTAAGAATAGTAATATGGACACCCTGCCTCTGCCTCTGGTGTTGTTGACATTGCTCATTTCTATTTCTGCTGTAATTCTTACATTTGCTAATTTCTACAAAGATTTCGATATCACATGGGGGAACTATCGGGCAAAAATATTAGAGAATGGAGAGCAGTTGCAGCTGAGTCTAGACCAGACTTCAGGGTCTGGGTTTCAATCCAAACAGGAATACCTATTTGCCACTATCGATATGCAAATAAAGTTGGTCCCTGGTAACTCTGCAGGCACTGTTACCGCCTACTATGTAAGCAAATTCTTATCTATCTCTATACTCTAGTTTGTATAAAATCATTGGCATTGCCATTACTGTAAACATTTATGATTGTTGCTGACATTTAATTTATGTATACATGGGTTACAGCTTTCTTCTCAAGGCCCCAACCACGACGAAATAGACTTTGAATTTCTGGGTAATTTGTCGGGAGATCCCTATGTTATGCACACAAACGTATTTTCTTAAGGCCTTGGAAATCGTGAGCAGCAATTCTACTTGTGGTTCGACCCAACCACAGATTTCCACACTTACTCTGTTTCATGGACTGCTCACCACATTATGTATGTATCTGTTCTACTCTTGGATTTCCTTTCCACACTTACTTTACTTTCTCTCTCTTTCTCGGCTTAGAAAAGAAGACTGATTCATTAATGGCAACGGTGATTGCAGATTTTCTGTAGATGGGAGTCCTGTTAGAGTGTTCAAGAACAGCGAGGGGTTGGGTGTTCCATACCCCAAGAAGCAACCCATGAGAATCTACTCCAGCCTCTGGAATGCTGAGGATTGGGCAACCAGAGGTGGCCTCGTCAAAACCGACTGGACCAAAGCGCCCTTTCTCGCCTCCTTCCGCAGCTTCAACTTTATAACACACACAACCACTCCTGCCCAGGAGGAGGAGGAGGAGGCAGAAGCTTTGGATTCCAACCAGCGGCAGAGACTGAATTGGGTGCGACAGAACTACATGATTTATGATTACTGTGCTGACACCAAGAGGTTTCCCAACGTTCCTCCGCCAGAATGCACACTCAATTCTATGCCCTAACACTCTCCACCATTCTTTTTACTGAATTTGATTGCCTTGTTACCAGCAGTTCAAACTCTCAATTCTTTAATTCTTTTTCTCACCTGCAATACAATCCACTGCACATTGCACATTGCACATTGCAATTGCATGTCATGTACTCAACTCTATCAAGGAATGGAAAGTTAAAATGGGGAACCCCTTTCCTATTTTGCTATACAGAAATTCTTTCCCTGGATTTTAGTTTTGACTGTCTTTTGATCCCAGGTTACAATTGTAATGATAAATACTTGTCTCTTTAATCCGTTTCCTGCAAAACACAGAAAGCAAAGCAGACTTACAACTTTCCTCTTTCCTTCCATTGTTTTAACTTTATATTGGTCTAAAAAATTTCATTTCTTTCTTACTGTAGCATACCAAAAGCATTGCATTTATTTCTTTGATAGCACAGTACTATAAATCCATTTTATTTCAGATGCATGCCCCCTTACACACTTTTTTATTGACTTTATTATTAAGCTGTAACTAAAATTTTTCGAACAATATTCTTGACATGCATATATTGTTCAACACATCCCTGGAGCTTAAAACTAAATTTGTTTTAATAATTGAGACTTTGAGTTTGTTAATGAGATTCAACCCCAGTACCAAATGATGCCTCTCACAAAATTACTCTAGAAGTTTTGCCGCATTGATGGTAGAGGACTAGACGTGGCATGTTAACACAGCCATTATCTTTATACAAGTTTTGGCTTTGGCTTAGTTATCGCTGGCATCCCCCCAACTCTACTTCTTTTGCTTGGACAAATAGATTTCCTGCTATTTAGACGACTCTTATAGATTTCAAAAAGACAATTTTCTTCATGTATTCTCTACCAAACATGTGATGTTCAAGAAATACCTTTAGATATGGGCAATTACATTACTTCATTAGATTAAGGGAGTAATGATCTATGGTCAAGACATTATGATAGGAGAAGGCTTGTGGAGGCCCTTCTCAAAGTCAACACACATATACACATAAATAATTAATTAATTTTAGAAATGATCCTTCTTGATGCCAAAGACCTAAATCAACTCCACGTTACAATTGCTTTGTTTTATAGATTTGTAGTACTCTGAAGAAATGAGAGGTTACATTAGGGAACTCCCATGCTATCTTTGTTTCTTTTTGTTATGCACCATGGGTTAAGACAACCAAGAAAGGTATTCACATCATTACATTGATTAGAATTTTATAAAAATAAACTAAAACATCAAATCAAATTAGGTTTTTATATATAAAATTACTTACGAAGAAAATCAAGAAAGGGTTTAATAATCGCGAAACTCAATGCATAGTGAATGTTTGTGCAAAAGACATTGCAATAGTAATGCTTGTGTTTGTCTTAGCTCGTAGAAATGGAGGAGTGTCTACTATGGTCATCAATTGAACAAACAACCTTGCTTAGTTTAGGACTAATCAATCCCCATTAACATAATTACAACCAGTTAGTACGAATTATGTTGGAAGGTTCTATTAATCATGAAAAACACCTACATCAACCCATGCATAAAACTAAACAGGGAAAATATATAAGGAAATAAATAAATAAATAAGAACATAACCCTATATTATGAGAAATATAAAACCATTACAAGCTCCTCTTAGGGAAACTATAAAATGTTGGGATCTCTCATGCTCAACCATGAGGCTCTCCTCTCTTAGAATGGAGAAACCAAGTATATGATTATAGAACATGGGAAGAGAAAGGAAATATTTATAGGAACACTAAAGTATTCATCCATTTCTTGATTGGCTAATCAATAGGTGAACATTATTTTTTAAGGGAATGATGAAATCATGGTAGATAGATCCTAAATACAGGTCATTATTCTTATTTAAAAAAACATATAAATTAATAAATAATTAACTTATGCTAAATATCTAATCCCAAGTAAACTGAGGTTTGGTGAAATTAATTATTTGCATCAATAAATTAAGGCTCGATTAGTGTCCATTGCATGCTTGATTAAGCCAATCGAGTAATTCATTCAACAGGTCATGCAATTGGGGCTAACAAATCCCAATTATAACCAAACGCCATGAATTTCATGCTTGAGTGGCCAAAATCCCAAGATGGTGACCTTCTTAAGGGGACATAATTGTATTGAGGGGATGTAACTGTGAACCTAATTATAATACTTGATGTGATATAGACTCGATTAACCCCAATTGTGCACTTAATTTGACAAATCAAGTAATCAAGTTAATTACATAAACCATTGGGGTTAATAACCATCCAAGGCCAAATCGGATCAACTACCATTCATTTAATATCGATCAACCCCAATTGCACACATGATTGAACCAATCAAGCAATTGTTTTAATATTCTAGTTTGTGACTATGACTAAATGAGCCTTGTGAACCTAATTGCAATGGATTAGTGTGAATTGGGAATCTTCTATCCCCGATTTCATGATATTTTATTTATTTATGATGTAAGATAGATTTAATTATACATTAACAAATAAATCTAGTGCACAAAGTAGATCTAGAATATAGCAGTCTAAAACAATAAATCAAATCTACTCTAGTGGCTAAAAATAGTAAAAATACGTAATTAAGATTTATTTGACAAACAATGTGAAATATGAAAAGCAAAAAATATGGAACAATCACACCGTGAAAAAATTATAGAATTTTGGAAGTGCAGTAGTATTTTCTGAAGGGATGAATTAACTTTGTGTGAAATCTAGATTGTTCACTATACATAAATGAAAACAAGAAAGGGAGGAGAAAGAAAATGAGAGAGAGGAAAGGGGGAATAAATAATTTTGGGACTTATACAAACATGTAAAAACATCCCAATAAGAACCTAATATGAAATGATAATTAAAAACACACACAATGCAATTCTACAGCGAATAACTACCATGTACCAAAATTATGCGTCTCTAGAAACAATGTATTTATTTTTCAAAAAATATTATGAGAACATACTTTTCTTTATTTATTGGTACATGCTCTTTATATTCTAAAGACCATGTGTAGATACCATCCTTCACATTTGATTCTATGAGCCAAATAACAAAGTTCGCCTTATGAAAAAAAGGAAATATTTTACATCTTATTTAATTTTTTAAAAATAGATTTTTTTGGTTTATTAATGATTTAGAAACTAATTCTCTTCAAACGTAGTCACATGTCATTAAAATTCTAAAAACTATAACCATCCTTTATACATAATCGTCCCAAGTAAACTATAGTAGTAGTTTACTTGTAAGAATAAGAAACTTGTCCCCAAAGTTGTGGTATAACGATTCATAGGATGCATTCATACATGAGAAACCTAGGTTGATAGGTAGTCTTGTTATGGAATTTAGAAACTAAGGCCACTTTGAATATTCCAATTTTCATATTTAGTACTTGCCGAGGTACTAATGTTTTTGCCTCTGACTTTTATTTTGGTTAACTCTACCATGCCACCCAATCATAACAACTTCTGAAATATGTATTTATAATTTTCGAATGTTTCATGAATGACATAATATTTTAAAGCTATTTCCCAGTTACAATTAATTACAAATTGAATTGTATACAATTGCCATACCAGATATTTCATTTATGAAATCTTTCATTTCCATAAATTTAAATAATGGATACTCATAGGACTTTCTATTAATTACATTGTTTGATGTCATTTCATGGAAAAGGAGGAATACATCATTTCATGAAATATGGTCATTGTATTGTAATGTATTTTTACCAAATAAAATAATATATTTTTTTTGCCTTTAAAAGTGTTGTGAATTTAAATTGAGAGAGAATCCTTGGCAATTCCACTTGGGCTTCTTTGAAACTATCTATCGTGCCCCTTCACTACTCTATAATATCAAACACTTATCCATATATACCAATAGACTTACAAAAATAGGAGCAAGCTTATGGTTTCTCTTGTTCTAAACCAAAAACCCAAACACAAAATAGGGGAAGTTCTATTATAATCAATTCATAGCCCATGCAACAGAGTACTTTCAACACTAACAATTACATTTGAATTATTTGTTTTGTATATTCGATCAACCCAATCTCCATATCCCTAATGTAATTCACTACTTCACATTAACTTAATTTTGACACCACTTACAATCCAACTAAAAATCGCATTATTCATACGAAATGGTAGCAACCCCAATGACACAACCCTACGACAAATACTCAAACCATAACACGACCTTTATTCTTATTTTTTTTACAGCTTAATAGATTTTAAGTAACCAAAAGTGTAATACTTTGACATTACTAAGATCTGAAGGCCATTTCATCTTCATTTAAGATAATTTAGAATAATCAATTGAGAAAATTTCATGATGAATATTTGGAAGGACCATATCATATTCAAGTAATGACTTTCTAAACATGCAAATCAAACATTATTTTTAGGTTATTTATAGAATTTGTATAATTAAACATAATTGGCTAATTAAATATCTTGAAGGATTCTTATAAACTTGGAAGCAAACTAATCAACACAATAATAACATGTGAGTTAAAAATAGCTCAATCATTTATATCTCTACAATAGCATGTTTAAGTAGACATTATTTTGGCTTTATTGTAGATTGACTAAGACTAGTTAATTATCTAATCTAAGTATTCTGTTACCACCACGACTAAACTAGAAAGAATTCCATCTCTAAACTTTGATAACTTATCTTTAGTAATAGGTTTAGTCATTACGTCAACAATTTTCTCTTTAAAAACAAATGTATTCATTATTATCCAGCTATCGAATGTAGTGGTGATGAACTCAGATGTGTTTAATTCTAGCATGATAAATTATGTTCTTCACTATATTTAGAACACTCTCATTGTAAATAAAAATTGGAGTTGGTGCAGTTTGGTCAAGCTGAAGATCCTCCAATATTGTTTGAATCTACATAGTTTCACATCCTGCATTAATTATTGATTTTTATTTAGCTTCAATGAAAGATGGGGAAATTGTAGTCTGAAGCTTGATCTGCTATCAAAATTCCCATGATCCAAGAATGCAAATATAATATGTTATAAACCTTCTTGAATCAACTTAAGACCACTTAATGTCTACATCAGAATTCTCCTTTTACAAAAAATGTCCACTTAAGATGTCCTTTTGACTGATCTATTCCCTGCACTTACCCTTAATCATGAATACAAAATAATTTGAGTTTTTAATACAAAAAATGGACAAGATTAAAAATACAAATCAAAACATGTCCTATGCTAGTTTACTTGATCTAATTATGAATCATTATTTTTTTCAATAGATTCCTCCCTAGAACTTGACTCCTCTAGTGTTTCCCTCTTTAAGCCCTATTCATCTTTTGCACTTGAACTTGTTCCAAAATCATTAGAAATTATCCATACATTACTCTTTGTATATTTACCATTATTTTAAAAAATTGGTATTTTCTCATGTACAATAACTTTTCTATCAACCAAAACTATATTTGTAGAGACTTACAAAAATTTATATGCCTTGGATCACTCATTATAACCATTAAACATGTATGTAACTGTTCTACTCTTGGATTTCCTTTCGAAAATTTACTTTTACTCTCTTTCCCTCTCTTTCTAGGCTTAAAAAAGAAGAATGTTTCATTAATGGCAACGGTGATTGCAAATTTTTTTTAGATGGGAGTCATATTAGAGTGTTCAAGATCAGTGAGGGGTTGGATGTTCCTTACCCCAAGAAGCAACCCATGAGAATCTACTCCAGCATCTGAAATGCTGAGGATTGGGCAACTAGAGGTGGCCTCATCAAGATCGACTGGACCAAAGTTCCCTTTCTCACCTCCTTCCACAACTTCAACTTCAAACCACACACCACTAACCCTGCCCAGGAAGAGGAAGAGGAGGCAGAGTCTTTGGATTCCAACCAATGACAAAGACTGAATTGGGTTCGACAAAACTGCATGATTTATGATTATTGTGTTGACATGAATAGGTTTCCCAACATTCCTTCTCTAGAATGCACACTCAATTCTATGCCCTAGTACTCTCCACCATTATTTTTACTGAATTTGAATATCTTATTACCAACAGTTCAAACTCTCAATTCTTTTATTCTTTTCCTCACATGTAATACAATCCATTGCACATTGTAATTGCATGCCATGTACTCAACTCTATCAAGGAATGTCAATATCCATTGGAAAACCCCTTTCCTATTTTTCTATACAAAAATTCTTTCACTAGATTTTAGTTTAGTCTTTGTCTTTGAATCCCAGGTTAATATTGCAACGATAAATACTTGTCTCTTTAATCCATTTCCTACAAAACACAGAAAGCTAAGCAGACTTACAAATTTCCTCTTTCCTTCCATTTTTTTTACTTTATATTAGTCTTAAAAAATTCATTTCTTTCTTACTATAGCAGACCAAAAGCATTTCATTTATTTATTAGATAACACATTACTATAAATCCATTTTATTTGAGATGCGTTCCCCCTTACACACCTTTTTATTGACTTTGTTATTAAACTATAACTAAATTTTTTTGAACAATATTCTTGACATGAATATTTGTTCAACAAATGCCTGGAGCTTAAGACCAAATTTGTTTTAATAATTGAGACTTTGAGTTTGTTAATGAGATTCAACTCGCAGTACCAAATGATGACTCCCACAAAATTAGTTTGAAAATTTTGCCGCATTGATGGTAGAGGACTAGACATGGCATGTTAACACAACCATTATCCTATACAAATTTTGGCTTTGGCTTAGTTATCAATGGCAACCTACCAAGATTGTTCCCTATGAGATGGTCAACTAATGTTGGAGTCTCAACTCTACTTCCTCTTCTTGGATAAATAGATTTCCTTCTATTTGGATGACTATTATAGATTTCAAAAAGATAATTTTCTTCGTGTATTCTCTACAAAACATGTCATGTTCAAGATATACTTTTAGATATGGGCAATTACATTACTTCATTCTATCAAGGGAGTAATGATCTGATGTTCAAGACATTATGATAGGAGAAGGCTTTTATAGGCCCTTCTCAATGTTAGCCCACACACACACACACACACACACACACACACACACAATTAATTGATTTTACAAATGATCCTTCTTGATGCCAAATACCTAAATCAACTCCACATTATAATTGTTTTGTTTTATTGATTTGTAGTAATCTATGAATAAATGAGAGATTACATTAGGGAACTCCCATGCTATCTTTGTTTCTTTTTGTTATGCACCATGGGTTAAGACAACCAAGAAAGGTATTCACATCATTACATTGATTAGAATTTAAAAAAATAAACTAAAACATCAAATCGAATTAGTTTTTTATATATAAAATTACTTACGAAGAAAATCAAGAAAGGGTTTATAATTGTGAAACTCAATGCATAGTGAATGTTTGTGCAAAAGACATTGCAATAGTAATGCTTGTGTTTGTCTTAGCTTGTAGAAATGGAGGAGTGTCTACTGTGGTCATCAATTGAACAAACAACCTTGCTTAGTTTAGGACTAATCTTTGAAGGAAACTAATCAACACAATAATAACATGTGAGTTAAAAATAGCTCAAGCATTTACAAAACTACATTAGCGTATTTAAGTAAACATTATTTTGGTTTTATTGTAGATTAACTAAGACTATATAATTATCTAATATAAATATTCAATTACCACAATGACTAAACTAGAAATAAGTATGTCTCTAAACTTTGAAAACTTATCTTTAGCAATAGGTTTAGTCATTATTTCAGCAATTTTCTCTCTAAAGATAAATGTATTCATTATTATCCAGCTATCAAATGTAGAGGTGATGAACTCATATGTGTGTAGATATAACATGGTATATTATGTTCTTCAACATATTTAGAACACTCTCATTATCTCTAAAAATTGGAGTTGATGTAGTGTGGTCAAGCTAAAGATCCTCCAATAATGTTTGAATCTAAATAGTTTCATAGCCTATATTAATTGTTGTTTTATATTTAGCATCAATGGAAGATGGAGAAACTATAGTCTGAAGCTTGATATGCAATAAGAAATCCCATGAACCAAGAATGAAAATATAATATGATGTAGACTTTATTTAATAAACATAAGACCACTTAATGTCTACATCATAATTCTCATTTTTCATAAAAAATGTCCATTTAAGACATCTTTTTGGCCCATCAATTCCATGTACTTATTCTGAATCATGAATACACTACACTTCAATATTTTACTACAAGAACATACAAGATTAAAAATACAAAGCAAAGCTTGTCTTATGCTAGTTTACTTGATCTAAATATTAACCATTATTTCCTTCAGTAGATCCCTCCCTAGAACTTGACTCCTCTGGGGTTTCCCTATTTAAGCCATATTCATCTTTTGCACTTGAACTTGTTCCAAAATCTTTAGAAATTATACATATATTAGTGTTTTTATATTTACCATTTTTTTTAAATGGTATTTTCTCATAGACAATAACATTTCTATCAAACACAGCTATGTTTTTAGAGAGATATAGTGATCTATATGCCTTGGGTCACTCGCTATAACCAATAAACATGTGTGTTTTACTTTTGGCATCTAAACCACCAATTTTTGTTTTAGGAGTCAACACAATATAAGTAAACCAAATATATATAAATCAATTCCATAAGGGGTTCTACGTGACCATTTTTTCTTTAGGAGTGGCGTTCAATAAGGATTTACAAGGACATTTATTTAGGATATAAGCAGTCATTTTCATATCTTTTGCCTGATACTAAAAATCAGAATTCCATATCTACACCATGCACATTGTTATCTCCATAATTTTCCTATTTCTCTTTTCCATGTCTCTATTTTTATTTGGAGTGTATGGAGGAGTATATTTCTTGTGCATACCTTTCCTCTTGAATAATTCGTTTAATTGTTTTGAGACCAACTTACCTCCATTATTTGACTTGAAATCTTTAAATTATTTACTTGATTGTTTCTTTACAAAAGCTTTCCATGAACTAAAATTAGAGAATAAATCTAACTTTATATTGAAAAATAAACCCACATTTTCCTAGAAATATCATCAACTATTATTAAATAAACACCAAGTTCCATAAATTATAATAGTTTTATTTGGACCATGTAAATTCGTAGGTACCTAATCCAATAATCCTTTGGTTGTCCATGTCTTAACAGTTCTAAATCAATGTCATATATGTTTCCCCATCTGACACCATGTACACACATTTTGAATTTTTTTAATGGATGGAAATCAATTCACCATATTAATATTTCTTAGTCCATTTAGATACTAATAACTACGGTAACCATAATGCAATCACCTAAACATGGTATTTGAGTGCTAAGACTTCTACTTGAGACAACTTATTCATAGCTTATCTCTAGACTTATCCTTGACCCTATTGTCACACTTTTCCATCCTTTTTATAGACCACAGGCATCCTTAATCAACTAAAACACAATATAGAGCACTAACTTTCCCTATTGTCACTATTGTCCTATTGGCCAAATTTTGGACCACATAACAAAATTTTGACTGGCTTAAAGAGATGGACATGATCAAGAAGAAGTGGAGGACCAAAAGAATCAGAAGTGCAAATAATTTTAAAGTGTATCTACTAAGGAAATGGACTTTTTTAAAAGTTTGAAAGACCTTTTCTTTTGAAGAAGTGGCTGAAGTAAATAAATCTAAAGGGTCATTCTCAAAAAACCTAAAAAAAAAGGCCTACAGGAAAGTTTTTGAGGGAAACATGACATTCATTCCAATGTAAAAGATCAAGCTCATAAAATAGCCGTTGGCATTCAAAAACTATCAAAGGGGTATTTGGCCAAACACAAAGATGATGCGTGGCAGTATTTTGGGAGCTAGATTAGATGGTGCATAATCAATCTTACATTGAAGATCAATGACGAGTGGGGGTCAAATGGGTCAGCAAATCTCAAGGGAGAAAGTATGCATGACAAGTGTCAAAGACACATTCAACTGGCAAGATATCGATGACTCGTGGGCATCCATGCACAAACAAATTGACAGACATGCAAAAATCCAAGAGGGTATCAATTTTAATAGAAAATATATAAGTTCATAACAATAGTAAGGAGCACACCAGGTTTTAAATGCAAGAGATCAAATTATGTACACTTGGAAAGAACATGTAGTTACCCACGACATGGCTCTCTCAACTCCAAAAAAGGAGACTTGAATATACGAAGGACTCGAAGAGATTTACAATGATCTTGGATGGTTCATTTCATGGTCAAGCAATTGCACACTCTAAAGGCAAAAGGAGTTCAAGGACATAGTGGTGGTTGCATCCATTTATGACCTCTCTCTCCATTTTCTCAAGCAAACCCCCTCTTGTCTCATCCATTTGTGCTATCTATAGAGGCTTTTGAGCCTAAAAAGAGATCCCTCAACTGGTGATAGAGTTACTCTATCAAAATTTTCTTGTAACACTCTCTTGAAGCAATACAAGACAATTTTCTGATTTTCATTGAAGTCAAGTGTGCATTATTGGAGTTTGACTCACAAATTGTATGTTTTTTTCTGATCACCTATGATTTCTCTATGCACTTCACTTTAGTTTTATTGGTTTTTTGTAGGTCGTATGATGATTTATCCTTTGGTGCCCTTTTGAAGCATTATAATTTATAGTGTCTCTCCTATAGACCTATTCCTTCCTACCCTTCAAAGTGCATCCTCCCCTTTGACCTCAACACAACTACTCATGCTTGCAACTTTGAAATAGGATTATCTAGACTATGTCTTGTTTAATTTCAGTAGTAGTCATTAAGGTTCCTAGTCTGAATGTGGATCACTCTCAATTTGGTTCATCACCTCCCTTAACTTATATTTCCTTTTTATGTTATCCCCCTATCCTTTTTCCTTAGTTAGGAGTAGATTTTAGCATGGGAAATAAGAGCTGAAGTGAAGCATCTGAGGAACAAGCCTCATAAAAAAGCCTAGAGGTTCAACCTCACTATAGGAAACCCACAACCTAAGGTGTCAATGCTTATAGCTAGGAGTGAGAGAGCCTGAGGAACTCTCCCACAAAGGGTGCAATTCTCTGCTACGACATGTCCTTTTCCCTAACTTTTCCTAAAAGATATATTTTCAAAAGTAAGAACCTCTTAAGATTGGCCGAAGATTATTTTATTGTCTGCAAAAGTTACAAAACACTATAAATACATGACATTTAGACCTCTATCCACTAGATGGGAATTATATGAGAAATACCTATTCAAAAAAGAAACAATTTGAGCAAAATTAGGGTTATCAATCCCTAATTTTCCCTACTTCTGCATACTACCATCTATAGTTACACTAAGCTCAGATTTTCCATCTTTCCAATCTCAAGTAGACTCAAGGCATTCAAAACCACGATCATTCTACCATCACTTGACCTTGCCCCAGTACTTAGGTGGGGATAACTACATCAAGCGAGATCCCTCCTCAGAGTATTGGTATGTAGGCAACTCTCTTTACAACAAGGTGTTGAGGATGTCCAACCTATCCTACTAATGAAAACACTTTTCAACTTATGCCTTACTTTCAAGGAGGATTAGGATTTGCATAATAAATTAGCTATTAGAGGCACATTACAAAGTTTCAAACTTCATGTGTGTAAGAACATAACCTAAAAATATAGGCTGAAGTGCACCAATCATTTAAGAGTAGCCCATCACAGAGGACACTAATGCCATTTTTAGGACACTATATCCACATAGTTCTATTGTTCAAGTGTGGCACTACTATCTAGGAGAATATATGACACAATGATCCAGTTGATGACACTCATACCTATTTATATCTCAATTTTTAGCAGTCATATCTTCTATATCAAGTGCTTTCTAGATATGTCTTTATCTGCACATATTTATTACCATTTTTAAAAAGTCAAAGCAAGTCAAAATATGTAACAAATTAGTGGCTATTTATTATATATTATTTCACTAATTTAGACTACTCAGACCTTTAATTAAATATTAGATTTACATAGCTAAACTCTAAAAGTTTAAAACATTTGGTGAACCCAAATTACTTTGAATATTGCTTAAACGCCTAGTTTTACATAGGGTTTACCTTCTACGATATTTTTTTGCACTAAAATAGGGTTACAAACTTCTTACTTTTTTATGTTTTGGTATAACCTAGCACATTTAATCAATCTCACATTAGGGTTTCATTTATTTAAATATAATTTAAATTTTGGAAAAACAACCCTAGTTTAAAAACCCTAACCATATATGCTCTTAAGGTTTGTATCATTTTTTTTCCTATTTTCATTAGCTACTTTAAATTTTTTAGAATTCATATATTATATTTTAGTGCCTCTATTCCAATTTGTTTACTATATTCCATCTATAAAAGCTATCTCTCTTCCCTATTTTCATTAGCTGCTTTAAATTTTTTAGATTTCATATATTCTATTTTAGTACCTCTATTCCAATTTATTTACTATATTCCATCTAGAAAATCTATCTCTCTTCCATTAAGAAGAAGTGATAGATTATGTGGTAATCCTATAAAGCATCTTCAGTTTCCTTCTATATGAGCCTATAACATTAATAAGGGCCTATCATAACTCTAGTTATTCATCCTTCACACCCTGATTATGTGCATTTCAATGATAATGCATCTGAAGATGAAAAATATAATTAAGAACAAGATGATATAAATTGAAAATCAGGACACTCTCCTTCTTAACAATGGTGACATTGTTATCAACAAAGATAAGATATTATAGAGCTTCATAGATATAATTTAGTACAACCACTTGATTATGTACAAATCCTACAATCCATATTAGAAATCAAGGACAAAACAAACAATGTTCAATCTTCAACTCCACCAGCTAATAACATTTTACTCCTACCATGGGACCAACTTAGCTAGCACATCATAAAGTTATAATTCAATAAATTTTAGTGATATGTATAACTCTTATGGATAGTTACTCCACTCTATATGTATAATGCCTTATGAAAGATATTCATACTTTACAAGCTAAGGTGTTACATCTTGAGAAGGGAGCCACTAGCCTATCACATACCTTGGATTTTAATATTATGTTGCATACACCTTTGGCACATCACATAGTAAAAACTCACCTGCCATCCACTTTCATGGCACCTAAGCTTACATTATATGATGGGAAGGCTCACCCACATCACCATCTCAGAGCTTTTCACACAGCTTCATAGATAGAATTTGGGAACAACCCCTTGATCATGCACAAATCCTACAATCCGTAGTGGAAATCAAGAACAAAACAAACAATGATCAATCTTCAACTCCCCTAGCTAATAAAGTTGTTACACCTACCATGGGGATAACTCAGCTAACACAACGTAAAGTTGTAATTCAACAACCTTCAGTGAAAACTGTACCTCTTTTGGATAGTTCCTCCACTCCATATGTATAATCCCTTATGAAAGACATTCATACTTTTCAAGCTAAGGTGTTACATCTTGAGAAGGGAGCCACTAGGCCATCACATGCCTTAGATTTTAATATTCTCTTGCATACACCTTTGGAACATCACATAGTAGCAACTCCCTTGCCATCCATTTTCAAAGCACCTAAGCTTACATTATATAATGGGAAGGATGATCCAGAGCACCATCTCAGATATTTTCATGCATCATGTTTGGACTACATGTTTAATAATTAGCTTTTCACAAAGTTATTTCCATGCAGTTTAAAGGATTATACCCTACAATGGTTTTACGATTGACCAAAAAAATCTATCACAACATTAAATCCTTTAGCCAACATGTTTTTAACATACTTTTCTGTCAATATGAGTTATAAAATATCATATGCCTAACTGGCACAATTGAAACAAAAGTCAAGCGAGCCTATCGCAGACTATGTCTTATGATACAAGACTATATTGTCTAAATTTACTAGCCCCATGGTAGATAAAGAGATTTAGGACATATTTAAACAAAGTCTTCTACCAACATTACATGAAGCTATCTTATTCAATAATTTTCCTACATTCATAGATTTGTGCCACATAGTAAAAGAAACAGAGGTCACGGTTCCAGGAATGAGAAAACTAAAATATACCAATGGATCAGAATGATTGATTAAGAGTTCAAATAAGACTCCATACAAGGTAAGGGTTGTTGAGATTAAGAGTGATCAAAAGGCCACAATGAATGCAGCTTCTGAGCTATCTCCTAGATTTATTTTATCCACTCCTTAGCACTGAATCTTCACCAACCTTATAGAGTCACAAGCACATATTTTACATCATCTCTTGGAATGAAATTTCATATCTCTCCTTCCCATTAAATAGGTTGATATGACATGACCTCTTCCAAATAACTATGATTATAACATAATCTGCGAGTATCACAGGGCACCAAGCATTGCAACAAAAATATGCATAAGCCTATAACATAATATACAATATTTAAATGAGGCTAACATTATTGATGTGGACACACCCACATAGGTAGAAAAATCACAACAAATAGAAGCCAAGGCATTAAATATATTCTCATATCCATTTCCAAGGCATACAATGAATGAGGTAGGGAACACATCAGTGTTCACTACACATATCATGCACATCCACCAGTAGCTTCATATCATACTATTATAGAGGACACACACCCATTTCACAACATTATTGGGATGTACCATACTACAATTCCACCTAGACCACTCATCACATTCTTAGAGTAAAAGATTGTTGATGATGATACAGATTTACATACACCCTTTATTTGAGAATACATATATCATCATCCTATTGAGAGTGTTATGGTTGACAATAGATCAATCATTAGCATGTGCACTATGACACTTTTATAAAATTCAAGGTACTCAAAGTAGGATGTATTACCCACAGACACAGTCATTAGTGGCTTCAGTTTTCATGTTTAGATCTCTATCATCAAGGAGATTGTGCCTCCATTATAGGTTAGATAAGCACATATAGCCACTCGGTTCTTAGTAGTACTTAGTACAAGTGTGTTTGATATGTTATTCGGTAGGTCACAATTATAGTAGCTCCAAGCCATCCCATCTACAGTACACATATATTTTAAATACGTATAGAAAAATTAGGTGGTCAATGTTGAGGGTCTTCCATATGAGTATCCTCTACCTATCCCACAATCACTTATAACATAGTCACCAATTATAGGTCGAGCACCATTACCAGATATAGAATAGTTATCAGATATAGTTTAGAGTATAGTTCCTATGCATACATTATAGAGGTCAGTGGATCCACCAGTGTGGGACATGACTACTCCAACAATATTGGCATGTACCCATCCTCTCCAATGGAGACCATTATTAAAGATAACCCTATGTTAGACATATGTCATAGATTCTAGAGGACCTTCCTCCACTCAATTTATGTCGAGTTCAGTATTATTGGGTTCTCAAGGTTTTCAGCACAAGGCACCTATGTCACCTATAACTTCTTCTACCAGATGGGTTCCTAAGACCCCTATAGTTCAAAGGGCACCACAATCAATGCCACAGACTCATAATACCACTACAAATATAGATACATACATAGATTGCTCACTATAATAGATTCGGGGATCACAATTGCCTTTACACACATCACATACAATCATAATTCCCTTATTTGACACAAGTCATATTAATAGTGATTCTCCCATGAGACTCATCGGTTCGTATGGTTCCTATCCTCTTGTACATAATGTATTCTCTCTTGCTCTTTGTACATAGTTTATTTTCATTTGCTTGTACATCGATTATATCTAGAAAATACAAAATTAATAAAACATGACAAAACATAAAATGTTCAAATATTACTTAGGAAACACAAAAGTTATAGATTGTATGCATCGATATCTTTACACTTCTTATATTTTATAGACACTACATATGTTAGCTATCTTAGTATAGTCAATTTTATCATACATACGTTCTTCACTTGTTCTTGTCAAATGTTTATAGATTGCTTATAGGACTCAAGTCCACTATAGTGATCCAGACTTACTATCATCTACCCATAGGGGGCATATACACCAAATTAGGATTATTCATTTGATGCATCCACACACTTGGGTGCATCTTATACATAGTTTATATTAACAAGTTTTATCCTTACATTATATACATTCCAATTTTAGAATTATTATATCTTGATATTGATCATTGCTACTCATACTTAGATTTTTTCCAAACTATCATTAGTTTCGACTCATCATATCTTCATCCTTCCTCTTACATAGATTTTTACTACATTCATGCATGCTTTCACTTCTAGCTTTCTTAGTTTAGACTTGATTATATTCCCTATGTTTCCTCTATTCGAGGGTTTTTGAATATGCCAATGTTCTTTGGCTCTACACCACTTCTATTCATGTATGTCTTGGAAATGTGCCTATGTCCCTTGTGTGCATTTTCTTGCTTATGTATGTAGACATTTAAAAATGTCCTTGTGTGTCTTCTTTTCTCAGATTTAGTGACATGTGCCCAAAATACTTGTATTGTGGCACTTGGCCTATTCTGCATGCCTCATGTGTTTTGTATGTGTCATGGCCAACACATTTGTCTTTACTTGTTACACACAATCATTCTCGATACCATGAGGGACCTCATATATCTAGACTTCCTAATTGGGTGCCATGATAGATTTCATACTCCATACCCCTAGGTAGCTACTTAGATTTGATGTTATACACATTGATTACATCTATCTTGACAACGTAGATATTACATTACATACTTATGATTATATTCTCTTACATTTTGATGTTATGTTTTCACATTGTATTGGATTATCACGTAGTTATAATATATGTTCTGGCTAGCACATATTTTGCAAAGCTATTTCTTTTGAAGATAGTTCTTGAAGGTTAAATAATTATCCTTAAAAGAGGGGGCATTCACAGGGGTTTATCGTAGAGATTAGACTCCTACATTGCATTCATACAACAGTTTTCATCACATAGACTTAGTTTTAGAAAATTAGACATAGGAAAAATGGGGAACTAAAAATAAGTACAGTAACTCAGATTTTAGACTAGATAGACATTAGCACCCAAATATGGACACTAACACCACATGGTGCTACTGTCTAATATGTGGTGCTAAACTTGATAGTTGTTTTTTAGCATCAAAGCTTTTCATTAGCCAAAAGCTAATAAACTATTTGCCTTATGTGATTCATATAGCCCAGCTTTAGTATAAAATAGCAAGGGCATCGAACATTAAGTCCCTTAGGGAATAGAGGTTAGATTGAATCGTTGTATTATTGTATTTATGATTTATTGTTGTAAAATATAATAAATGTTTTTTAGATTCTATAAAGTTATAATTTTGGGTAGGCCAATAATTTTTTTTAAATGATTACAATAAATTTATAACATTTATCAAAAAAAAATATAAATTGATGAATGTCCACTACAAACATATTCAATTTATATAATACTATAGTCAGTTAAGTATCATAATTACACATCCCAGGCATAATAAAAACACCAATGTAGAATACATCAACCATGATAACTAACTAAGTGTGCAAGGACTATTAGTAATGTCCTTACTATCAATATCTTCTCACTTGTTCTTATCAACCTCATTCAATGTTTGCTTTGATAAATCCAAACACCTACATATAGCTTGATCTCTTGGAGGAGTGCCCTTCTAAAAAAATTGAAACCATATATAGCGTTAGTCAAGTAGTGTACATATCCTACTATAAAAACTAAATACCCTAGTATAAATATTAAAAACTCATCAACTGCATGCATATCTTTATACATAAAACTTACATTAGATATTTTATTTACAAAAAGACATGCTTGCATGACAATAATGCATACCAATGAAGTATATTTTAAATCCAAACTAAGTGACATGGGGTGTGTGTTTGTGGGTGTGTGGTGTCAACATGGGTATGTGCATGTGGCCAATAAAAATGATAAATAATAGACAATTTGAAGTGAAGGAAATTTATTTGTAGATACATTCACATATATTTAATTCAATTTGACATATGCAATACAGTAGCTACAATTATATTGATTAAAACACAATCATATAATATAGTGTAGTAGTTACAACTTTACCAAAAGACACTACAATAACTACATGATTAATATCTAAAACAAAAATAAATATCAAAATCCCATAAATTACACATATCCTTATGCATAAACCTTTTATAAGTGTAAGTAATTCAATTTGACATATGCGATGTCGTAGCTACAAAATTTACAGGTTAAAAGGTAGCCATATAGTATAGTGTACTAGCTACACATTTACCGATAGACACTATAGTAATTACATGATTACTATCTAACATAGTAATATTTCACTCCTACCTTCACTCCTTGCCATAATATTCACCATTTTTACATTCTAATGACTAGATCTCTCTAATTCACAAAAAAAAACTGAAATCAATAGCCGATAGGTATCAAAATTTCTCTACAAACCTTGAAAAAGGTGTGTGATACTTAAAATACACAAAATTAATTGCAAAAAATAATCACAAAAAATCTGCATAAAGTCTCATTCAAATAATTTCCTTGCCCAAAAACCATTAGGTGTCATAGAAAATTCAACATCCTATTCAATGACAAATGTATTGATCAAACTCAAAATTAACTTCTTTAACCTCATGTAAAAATTCCATGTGCCTCTTAAGATATGATCCAATAGGAAATTTTAAATTTAGGCTAAAAATGGGATTTTTTTGTAAACAATGAAAGGATATCGATAGATCTTTACGCTTTACATTTAGATGTTTTATCAAAAGTCAGATATGACTTATGGTCAAGTTGGAGTTGTGGTGTCATCACTTTTCATATCATAAGTAGTAAAGGAGTAGGACAAGCCTAAATTTGAGTGCTTGGTTTAGCATAATAACATGTTGAGAGGAGGGGAGATTTCTCTACTTGCTTTCTAGTATCCACTGATATAGTTTCAAAGTGTGAATTTGAAAATGGGGTGAACCGCTTGTTTATAGACAACAATAGTGGTATCTTCTCTTCATCTTGACTAGGGAGTCTAGGCACCATGGGCTTTTCTTACTTACACATATGATAATATTGAATCACATTGTGGTGTGGGAAACCTGTGATGACATATTATCAATAACTTTTTAAACCTTTATTTTCCTTATCTTCTTTAACTTATATTTCACGATAATGTTGAATTGTATTTTTTTAAATAAGTATCATTTTTAATAAATCATGTATGAGTTAATTATGTTGAATTATCATAAAATGCATCAACTTTTGAATACTTCATGGTGCATTTTAATGTTTGAGTATTATGCCTTGCATTATCTCTAACAGGGGATTGTGCCTTGCATAATACAAATAATTCAATGAAATAGAATATTTCCCAATAAGACCTAGAGAAATATTCTTAAAATCATGGGTGTTAAACTCAATAGTTGTTTTTCTTAAAATTATGGGTATGTGCATGTGGCCAATTCATAACTATAAATAATGGAGAATTTGAAGTGAAGGTAATCTATTTGTAACTCCAAGCAAGATGTACAAGAAGTGAGTGACATGACATGAGAGCCTAAATGCAAATATTTGGTTGTAGAAGTTTGTGAGTGCAAAAACATTATCAAAAAATTATTATTATTATTTTCTCATTTCCATCATGATTTGGCAATTGACATGAATTGGCATGAACAGTGAACGGTGAAGACGCGCTATATTAATATATATAACCCTGCCAGGAATTGATTTTATGAAATAACAAAATCATCTTCTAAGTTGTAAGAATAGTAATATGGACGCCCTGCCTCTGCCTCTGGTGTTGTTGACATTGCTCATTTCTACAAAGATTTCGATATCACGTGGGGGAACGATCGGGCAAAAATATTAGAGAATGGAGAGCAGTTGCAGCTGAGACTAGACCAGACTTCAGGTTCTGGGTTTCAATCCAAACAGGAATACCTATTTGCCACTATCGATATGCAAATTAAGTTGGTCCCTGGTAACTCTGCAGGTACTGTTACCGCCTACCATGTAAGCAAACTCTTATCTATCTCTATACTCTAGTTTGTATAAAATCATTGGCATTGCCATTACTGTAAACATTTATGATTGTTATGGATCCCAACCACGACAAAATAGACTTTGAATTTCTGGGTAATTTGTCGGGAGATCCCTATGTTATGCACACAAACGTATTTTCTCAAGGCCTTGGAAATCGTGAGCAGCAATTCTACTTGTGGTTCGACCCAACCACAGATTTCCACACTTACTCTGTTTCATGGACTGCTCACCACATTATGTATGTATCTGTTCTACTCTTGGATTTCCTTTCCACACTTACTTTACTTTCTCTCTCTTTCTCGGCTTAGAAAAGAAGACTGATTCATTAATGGCAACGGTGATTGCAGATTTTCTGTAGATGGGAGTCCTGTTAGAGTGTTCAAGAACAGCGAGGGGTTGGGTGTTCCTTACCCCAAGAAGCAACCCATGAGAATCTACTCCAGCCTCTGGAATGCTGAGGATTGGGCAACCAGAGGTGGCCTCGTCCAAACCGACTGGACCAAAGCGCCCTTTCTCGCCTCCTTCCGCAACTTCAACTTCAAACCACGCACAACTACTCCTGCCCAGGAGGAGGAGGAGGAGGAGGAGGAGGCAGAGGCTTTGGATTCCAACCAGCGGCAGAGACTGAATTGGGTGCGACAGAACTACATGATTTATGATTACTGTGTTGACACCAAGAGGTTTCCCAACGTTCCTCCGCCAGAATGCACACTCAATTCTATGTCCTAGCACTCTCCACCATTCGTTTTACTTAATTTGAATGCCTTGTTACCAGCAGTTCAAACTCTCAATTCTTTAATTCTTTTTCTCACCTGCAATACAATCCATTGCACATTGCACATTGCAATTGCATGTAATGTACTCAACTCTATCAAGGAATGGGAAGTTCCATTGGGGAACCCCTTTCCTATTTTGCATTACAAAAATTCATTCTCTGGATTTTAGTTGTCTTTGTCTTAGGATCCCCGGTCACAATTGCAATGATATATACTTGTCTCTTTAATCCGTTTCCTGCAAAACACAAAGCAAAGCAGACTTACAACTTTCCTCCTTCCTTCCATTTTTTTAACTTTATATTAGTCTAAAAAAATCATTTCTTTCTTTTTGTAGCAGACCAAAAGCATTTCATTTATTTATTTGATAACACAATACTATAAATCCATTTTATTTGAGATGCATGCCCCCTTACACACCTTTTTATTGACTTTATTATTAACGTGTAACTAAATTTTTTTGAACAATATTCTTGACATCCATATTTGTTCAACACATCCCTGGAGCTTAAGATCAAATTTGTTTTAATAATTGAGACTTTGAGTTTGTTGATGAGATTCAACTTGTAGTAACAAATGATGCCTCTCACAAAATTAGTCTTAAGATTTTGCTGCATAAACGGTAGAGGACTAGACGTGGCATGTTAACACAACCATTATTCTATATACAAATATTGGCTTTGGCTTTGTTATTAGGGGCTTCCCCAAGCTTGTTTCTTATGAGACGTTCAACTAATGTTGGAGTCTCAACAATACTTTTACTTGGATTAATATATTTTCCTTCTATTTAGACGACTGTTATAGATTTCAAAAAGATATTTTTCTTCCTGTATTATCTACCAAACATGTCATGTTCAAGATATACTTTTATATATGGGCAATTACATTACTTCATTAGACTAAGGGAGCAATGATGTGATGGTCATGACATTATGATAGGAGAAGGCTTATATAGGCCCTTCACAAAGTCAAAACACACACACATATATAGATAATTAATTAATTTTAGAATGATCCTTCTTGAGTCAAAGACCTAAATCAAATCCACGTTACAATTGCTTCATTTTATTGGTTTGTAGTACTCTATGAATAAATGAGACATTGCATTAGGGAACTTCCATCTTATCTTTGTTTGTTTTCGTTATGCACAATGTGTTAAGACAACCAAGAAAAGTATTCACACCATTACATTGATTAGATTTTTTTTAAAATAAACTAAAACATCAAATCAAATTAGTATTTTATATATAAAATTACTTACAAAGAAAATCAAGTGAAGGTTTAATAATCTCGAAACTCAATTTATAGTGAAATCTAGATTGTTCACTATACATAAATAAAAACAAGAAAGGGAGGAGAAAGAAAAATAAGAGAGAGGAAAGGGGGAATAAATATTTTTTGGACTTCTATAAACATGTAAAACTGTGCCAATAAGAAATTAATATGAAATGATAATTTAAAAACACACACGTACCAAAGAATTATGCAATTCTAAAGCTAATAACTATCATATACCAAAATTATGCATCTCTAGAAACAATGTATTTATTTTTCAAAAAATATTATAAGAAAATACTTTTCTTTATTTACTGGTACATGCTCTTTATATTCTAAAGATCACATGTAAATACCATCCTTCACATTTGATTCTATGAGCTAAATAACAAAATTCACCTTATAAAAAAAAAGAAATATTTTATATCTTATTTAATTTTTAAAAAATAGATATTTTTGGTTTATTAATGATTTAGGAACTAATTCTCTTCAAACATAGGCATATGTCATTAAAATTTCAAAAACCACAACCATCCTTAATACATGATCATCCCAAGTTAACTATAGTAATAGTTTATTTATAAAAATAAGAAACTTGTCCTCAAATTTGTGGTATAACGATTCCTAAGATGCATTTATATATGAGAAACCTAGGTTGATAGGTAATCTTGTGGTGTATTACAAATTTGTTGTCTAATTTAAGGTTGCAGCTATAAGGTTGCTGGTTGACAAATAACCATGTGATGCACTCTGATAATTACAAATTTGTTGTCTAATTTAATAAAAAATAAATAATACTTTAAAATATAAAAATAACACATTGGAAATAAATTTTGTTCAAAGACTCTCAGATGTTGATGCATTTATGTCTAACTCATTATCTTCCACCAAAAAAAATTAGGGTTCTTAAAACTCACTTTATCCAAAATTAATAAGAGGGGAGCTACCACATTATTGTACAAGTGTATGGGAGGATTTTATTGTATAAGTATACATATATCTCGAGAAATGATTAAAAAATTCAAATAACATGATTATCTCTCTGAATTAAAAGGATATTAGATTCCAAAAGGTGGAGGGCGATGTGAAAGTACATTAAGATTGTTCGGTACCATTGATTGCTGCACAAAACTAAATTATCATGTCTTGTTTCAAACTTTAGGTAGCATTAAATGACAATAATTGACATAATAAGAAAAAAGGGTTGAGCATGTGTAATTCTACAAGAATTATAGAATTTGGAAATTAAGACCACTTTGAATTTTCTAATTGTCATTTTTAGTACCTCTCAGAGTTATTATTGTTTTTGCTTCATGGTTTTATTTTGGTTTATGTTACCATGCTATTTAATCATAACAACTTCTGAAATATGTATATTTATAGTTTTTGAATGTTGGTATAATATTTTTTATGTATTTCTTAATTACAATTAACTGTAAATTGAATTTTACACAATTACTTAGCGAAATCATTTCAAATTTTTATGATGTCTATTTTCCCAAAGTTTGGGGACTTTAAACTGTGCTTTATATAACTATTCCTAATGTTTTTAGAATGGCCAAAATAATATTTTACTATTTTCCTTTGATTGACAGTAAACATTGAATAATCTTCATAAACTAGGCCAATGGAAAGCATTTCATCCTTCAAAAAAATATGGATCTTGGTTGATGTTAGGGGGTTTATAATAAATGTGACGATCTGCCAGCAAAAGTCATATGTACCCTTCTAGGCAATGGCATGTCAATTAGATGGCTCTACAATGATTTAGGTAACTCATATATCTGAAAGCTAGAGATATTTGTGGCTCTTCTAGTGTTCATAGTGTTCATTTGTTTGTTATAGAAATGGAAAATGCAAAGCCTAAATTGATAGAGGTTTTGAAAGGAATGTTTTTTCTCTTAGTGAACTAGAAATGGAACTAATTATGGTTGCTCTATTCATTACATTCTTGATAAATGTGGCTATTATCTCTATGAATAGGGCTATTTATTCAATGTCGAACTTGTCTCCTAAAGAAAGGGAAAATTGTAATGATTTGGATGTTAATAAATCCTCATTTCTTCTCAAGGTAAGTTGGTCTCCGTTTTAATTTCTCCCACTCCACACTGTATCATTATTCGATATCTAACCTTGAGAACAAATTTTATTAGCATGCAATTGATTCCCTACATATAGTATTAAGATTCATACTATAAACTATGGAGTTATAAAATTTGGATTCTTTAGACATATGTGCAACATGTTTTAGGATAATGGAGCTCAACAGTTTTTGAAGTTGTACTGTTGGCATTAGGGTAGGGTTTAACTATCATTGAAATATATGTGGGCTAGTATATGATGTAGGTAAAAAGATTAAAGCATCTTTACATTCTGGTTCGATTTGAATCAAGTCTATGCAAATCCGTAAAACTAACAATAAGGGAATTCGAATAAATATTTTAGGACTTTTGAATTTGAAAATAAAAACCTGGTTGTGTAATATTATGATGCATAGCATTGCAATATTGCCAAGTTTAGTAGTGGTGATCATCTCTGGCTCCTCTAGTGTAAGAAGACTAATTATTATTGCCTTTGTATGTACTCTTGATTTTCTACCATAACCAACCACCAATTTTTAGTGATTCTTGAAAAATCTTTTCTCTAGTTTTATTCAATATCACGCAGATGATATTGTCATTTGAATTTCCATTTTCTTTGATCCCCTTCTTAAATTTTACCATCAATTAGAAAATTTATCAAGTTGAAGGGGTGTATCAAATTCTTCTTAATATACATGACACAATTTAAACATTTTTTCTTTTACAAAGTCTTTCATTTCCATAAATTTAAATAATGGATACTCACGTGATTTTCTATTAATTACATTGTTTGATGTAATTTGATGGAAAAAAAAGATTACATCATTTCATGGAAAATGATCATTGTATTGCAATGTATTTCTACCAAATAAAATATTATGGTTTACCTTTGAAAGTGTTGTGAATTTAAATTGAAAGAGAATCCCTACCAATTCCATTTGGGCTTCCTTTAAACCATCTAAAGTGCTTCGTCACTACTCTATAATATCAATCACTTCTCCATATATACCAATAGATTTTAAAAATAGGGGCACGCTTGTAACATCTCTTATTTCCAAACCAAAAAACCAAACACAAAACAGGAGCAGTTCTATTGCAATTAATTTATAGCTCATGCCACACAGTACTTCCAGCACTAACAATTAATAATTTAATTCTTTGTTTTATATATCCGATCAGCCTAATCTCCATACCCCTATCACAATTCACTCATTCACATTAACATGTTTTTTTACACCACTTACAATCCAAATAAAAATCGCATTCTTCATAGAAAATGGTAGCAACCCCAATGACACAACCCTGCGACAGGTACTCAAGCTATAACATGGCCATTATTATTATCATTTTTGTAGTTGAACAACTTTCAAGTAACCAAATGTTGACATTATTAAATTATGAATGTCATTTCATCTTCGTTCAAGATAATTTAGAATAATCATTTGAGAAAGTTTCATGATGAGTGTTTGGAAGGACCGTATCATATTCAAGTAAGAACTTTTTAAACATACAAGTCAAAATTTATTTTTATGTTATTTCTAGAAGTTGTAATAATTAGACATAATTGGATAATTAAATATCTAGAAGAATCTTTACAAAATTGGAAGGAAACTAATCAACACAATAATAATATGTGAGTTAAAAATAGCTCAAGCATTTACAGAACTACAATAGCATATTTAAGTAATCATTATTTTAGTTTTATTGTACATTAACTAAGACTAGATAATTATCTAATATAAATATTCAATTACCACCATGACTAAACTAGAAAGAATTTTATCTCTAAACTTTAAAAACTTATTTTTAGCAATAGGTCTAGTCATTATGTTAGCAATTTTCTCTCTAAAGATAAATGTATTCATTATTATCTAGCTATCGAATGTAGTGGTGATGAACTCGAATGTGTTTAGTTCTAACATGATAAATTATGTCCTTCAACATATTTAGAACAATCTCATTGTCACTAAAAACTAGAGTTGGAGTAGTTTGGTCAAGCTAAATATCCTCCAATAATGTTTGAATCTGCATAGTTTCATAGCCTGCATTAATTATTGCTTTTTACTTAGCTTTAATGGAAGATAACGAAACTATAGTCTGAAGCTTGATATGAAATAAGAAATCCCATGAACCAAGAATGAAAATATAATATGATGTAGACCTTCTTGAATAAACTTAAGACCATTTAATGTCTACATCAGAATTCTCCTTTTTCAGAAAAATGTCCACTTAAGACATCCTTTTGGCCCATCAATTCTTTGCACTTAACCTTAATCATGAATACACAACAATTTGATCTTTTAATATAAGAACACACAAGATTAAAAATACAAAGCAAAGCTTATCCTATGCTAGTTTACTTGATCTAAATATTAACCATTATTTCCTTTAGTAGATCCTTCCCTACAACTTGACTCCTCTAGTGTTTCCCTTTTTAAGCCATATTCATCTTTTGCACTTGAACTTGTTACAAAATAATTAGAAATTATACATACATTACTCTTTTTATATTTACCATTTATTTTTAAAATGGTATTTTCTCATGTACAATAACATTTCTATCAACCACAACTATATTTTTAGAGACTTATAGTGATTTATATGCCTTGTATCGCTCATTATAACCAATAAATCTAACTTTCTATTGAAAAAATAAACCTGCATTTTCCTAGAAATATCATCAACTATTATTAAAAAAACACCAATTTCCATAAATTATAATAGTTCTCATTAGACCATGTAAATTTGTAGATATGTAGTCCAACACTAGTGCCATTTTCAGGACACTAAATCCACATGGTGCTATTATTCAAGTGTGGCACTACTATCCAGGAGAATATATGACATAAGGATCTGGTTGATGACACTCAGACCTATATGTATCTAAATTTTTAGCACTCATATCTTCTATATCAGGTGTTTTATAGATAAGTCTTTATCTACACATATTTATCACTATTTTGAAAAAGTCAAAGCAAGTCAAAATATGTAACAAATAAATGGTTATTTATTACATATTATTTTACTAATTTAGACTACTTAGACCTTTAATCAAACATTGGATTTACAAACTAAACCTTAAAAGGTTAAAACATTTGGTGAGCCTTAATTACTTTGAATATTGCTTAAACCCCTAGTTCTACAAAGGGTTTACCTTGAATATCTAATATGCAAAAAAATGGCACTAGTGTTGGACTAGTGGTTAAGAATAGTAAAAACACGTGATTAAAATTTATTTGACAAACAATGTAAAATATGAAAATTAAAACATATGGAACAATCACATTGTGGCAAAATTATAGAATTTTGGAAGTGCAGTAGTATTTTTTGAAGGAGTGAATTAGCTTTGTGTGAAATCTAGATTGTTCACTATACATAAATGAAAACAAGAAAGGGAGGAGAAAGAAAAATGAGAGAGAGAAATGGGAGAATAAATTATTTTGGGACTACTTCAAACATGTAAAAATGTGCCAATAAGAACCTAATATGAAATGATAATTAATAAAAACACACAAGTACCCAAGAATTATGCAATTCTATAGCTAATAACTATCATGTACCAAAATTATGTGTCTCTAGAAACAATGTATATATTTTTCAAAAAAAATTATATTAAAATACTTTTCTTTATTTATTGGTACATGTTCTTTATTTAGAGTAGATAACATCCTTCACATTTGATTCTATGAACCAAATAACAAAGTGTGCCTTATAAAGAAAAGGAAATATTTTACACACACACACACACATATACTAAATAGATATTTCTGGTTTATTAATGATTTGAGATCTAATTTTCATCAAACATAGTCACATGACATTAAAATTCCTAAAACCACAACCATCCTTTATACATGATAATCTGAAGTAAATTATAGTAGGAGTTTACTTTTAAGAATAAGAAACTTGTCCCCCAAGTTGTGGTATAATGAATCATAGGATGTACGAGCACATGAGAAACCTAGGTTGATAGGTAATCTTGTGGTGTAGTGTAATACTTAGGAATTTACCAATTGACAGGCACTCATGTGATCGAATGTTGTAGGTATAGGGTTACTAGTTGACAAATAACCATGTGATGCACTCTAATAGTTACAAGTTTGTCATCTAATTTGTTAAAAAATAAATAATAATTAAAAATATAAAAATAACACTTTGAAAATAAATGAATAAATTTTATGCGAGATTCATACAATTTACATAGGGTCACCTCTTACCAAAACTACCTTTTACCAATGAAGAAACTAATTGAACAGAAACATAGTTCTGATTATTTCTCCTTGCTAGCTTGCTTGTTTAAAACACTGGATCCTTGCCCTATATTTTTATTAATTTTTACAGAAGGTGGGGAGGATCATTTGGCAATGTGAAAGAGGTTCAATTTCTAAATGAATAGTTAGGCCACTTAATGTCAACATCCCAATAACTAATTTGACCTCTTATTTTCACATGTGGGTGTGCAACATTAAACCCCACATGGGTTATTCTAACTAAGGTGAAGATTCCTTTGGTTAAGACCTAAGTTAAGATTAACACACTAATTACTCTAACATTCCCCCTTAAGATTAACTTGGGGAGAAGAGAAAACTATGAAAATGGGTCCCAACGATAAGGCCTAATAAGGTACCCATGTACAATCAAGAGGAAGGAGGAACTATAGATAATCTCCCCTCAGTGACAACTTCCTTGACCCCTAACATCTCCTTGAGAGACTCGTACTTGGCTTTGGATAGAGGTTTGGTGAAGATAACAACAATCTGGTCTTCTGTGCGATAGTACTAAAGATTGACCACATGGTCCTAAATGAGTTGTCAAATGAAGTGCATGTGAATCTCAATATGTTTAGTGCATTTGTGTTCCACTGGGTTATGAGCAATGTGGATAACACTCTAATTGTCACACCAAACTGTAGTGAGTTGGTTAGATAGAAATTTAAACTCAGACAAAATTTGATGGATCCAAAGAGTCTCCTAGCCTGCATTGACAACTCCATGGTACTTGGCCTCAATCGAAGAGAGAGAAATAGAATGTTGTTTCTTAGTTGACCAAGTGACAGGACTAGAGCCAATATGAAATATGTAACTAGAAGTGGACTTGCGATCATCAACATTGCCTGCCCAATTAAAACCTATATAACCCACGAACTAAGCTGAGCCTCTCAATATATAATCAATGCCATAATTAATCATGCCATGAATGTAGCGAAGTATGCACTTGGCAGCTTGCCAATGACTCTCATGGGGATCTTGCATGAAGCGAGATACAATTCCAATAATAAATGAGATGTCTAGTCAGCTATAAGTCAAATAAAGAATGCTACCTATTAATTGTCTGTACAATGTAGCATTAATGGATGGTGTAGAACACTTGGGAATCAAAGTGACTCTAGATTTAAAGGGAGTTAGTGTTGGCTTGCATTCAATCATGTTGAAGAGGTGAAGCATGTCCAAAGCATACTTAGGCTGAGCAATAATGATCCCTATGTTAGATTGGGAAACCTGAAACCAAGGAAGTAATGAAGAAGGCCCAAGTTAGACATTTCGAACTACTTAATGAGGCTTGACTTGACATCCTTAATCAAATAAGAACTCCCAGTGATGACCAAGTCAACAACATAAAACACAAGTATAAGGCGTTCACCATCTATCCTCTTTTGTGTATGTGGTGGGGTTTAAATGGCATCTGGATAAATCATTAGCAAGTAAAAAATGATCCATTCACTCATACCAATCTCGAGGAGCTTGTTTGAGACCATAGAGAGATCATCAAAGTCTATAAATAAGGGAAGAATATTGAACATACCCTGGTGGTTGCTCCATGTAGATTTATTCCTATAAATCTCTATGCAAGAAAGCACTCTTAACATCCATTTTATGTACTTTCCAACTGTATGATGCAGCGAGTGATAGAAGAAAGTGAATAGAATTCATCTTTGCAACGAGGGAAAATGTCTCTAAGTAGTCAACTCCCTCAACTTGGGAGAACCCTTTAGCTATGAGGCATGCCTTGTACTTGTCAACTGAACCATCAGTTCCATACTTGGTGATAGACCCACTTACACCATTCTAATTTTCTTCTTTTTAGACATTCAATTTTTGGCACACCTTTTTGTGTCATGTCTCCTTCAAGGCCCCTTTCTTAGAGCCTTGCATTCTTTTTTGGAGACACCCTCAAGGCCCCTTTCTAAGTGCCTTGTACTCTTCTTTGTGTCTCTTATAAGGCCCCTTTCTTTGTGCCTTCCATTATTTTCTAGAGATACCTCAAGGCCCCTTTCTTAGTGCCTTGCATTTTTATTTATTTTGTCTCCTTTAAGGCCCCTTTCTTATCACCTTCTATTATTTTTTGGAGACACCACCAAGGCCCCTTTCTAAGCACCTTGTCTTTCTTTTTGCTTGCATTGGCTTCTTGCCTTGCTGTAATCTCACTCAAGCAAGCAAATAATAACTTGAAATCTGATAGTGACATTATTAGTTTTGTAGAGGAAAATAGGGCCCACATAACACAAAATGTGCTCCTCCTCACAACACTTATTGCACATGACTCACTTCTCCATAATTTATAATTTCATATTGCATTTTTTCAATCATAGACTGATCTTATGGAACACACAACCACTACACTTATTCCACATTCAGTTCTTGATTTTAACTTTCGCATACACCCTTTGGATGCTTTACTAGATTTTGATCTATCAGCCACTAAGTCATTTTGTGATCCTGCTACTTAGTTAGTTGCCTTTGTTGCAACTCACAATATTTTTGATCACACTGTTGATGTGCTTGCTTCATTTGAGAAGCACACAACTAGCTTTGGTTCTCGCATACTCTATATGATGGGTTATTCTAGCAGAGATCTTGGAAAGCATGCATAGGGCATTATTTACCCCATCCAGCATGTTCATTAGATTGCTCATGATGGCATTGGATATCGATCAAGTGTTTCTACATCTTCTTTGAGACCATTATGTAGTAGCTTTGTACCATTTATTGTTCACTCCACACTTTCAGAGGACATTGAGCAACATAGTACAACTACATTTGGGCATTCATTAGATATTATATTCAGGCGTGAGAGTCCTAAGTCATCTTGCCCTTTACTTAGGCCTGAGAATCTTGAGTGTTTTTTTGTTAGGTATGTGAGTCCTAACACCTTATTAGATTCACTTAGGCATGAGAGTTCTACATCCGATTTAGACATTTCTTTACATTTATCATTTGTGCACATGGCACTGAATCACTTGCAGGCATCTTCTTCCATCAGTTGTTGTTATTTGGAATAGATTGATGATCAGTTATGGTGGCATCATTGACATTATTTGCATGGACTCTATCAACATGATTCTTCCTTTATTCAGATGCATTTTCTGCATACCATTCATACTGTATAACAATGCTCCTTTTTAGAGAAAATTTTAGGTCTTGTGATGGCTTCTTTGACATCAATTATTTTTTGTGGTAAGTTATTTTTGGGATTTCCAGTATCTATTTGATAGTTTGGTGATTTTTTTTGGGATACATTATACTCACACTGACTTATAAAGTGCTATCGGGGGTTTGCTTTGTACAGCCTAGTCTACCTTAATGTATGTGTACCTTGGTTTGTACACCCTTTACTATTTTTGTTGCTTGTCTCTCCGATCACCACTAGGGCCATCCCTTTTTTGGGAGACCATTTATGTATTCTTTGATACCTTAGTAGTCTGCATGTCTCCTTTCTTGTGAACCTTGTCTAGCATTTTCAGCTATTGTCATTGATCAGTGTTTGAGTAGTGGATTCAACCCACTCATATAGATTTTTTCATCCACTCCACCCATTCTAAATTATGGGGGGTGTGTGTACAGATACTGCTTCTTTGGGTGTTGAGTGTCCCTTGCACCAAATAGTACTCTTTAGTACTTTCAACTACTTCTTCAAGTGTTGAGTGTCCCTTGCACCTCTTACAGACAATTGATAACATATTTGGGTGTTGAGCATCCCTTGTACCTACTTTTGTGATGGTTTTCATCCCATCTAGTAAAATCTAGTTTTTTGAGATACCATTATTTTATCTCTCATTTTCTAGTTATGTGATCAGTGTTTTCTTTGAGTGAGCCTCATATAGAGTACCAGTTCCTATTTGACTTGGCAGTTACAGTGACTCAGCATCCATGTATTCTGATAAGATGGACTGGCTACCATAAGGACATTTATTACTTCATTGTATATTTTTACATGGGTACTTGATCAGACCTTTGTTGTCAGGACCAATTTTATGAGTTTTCTCTTATCCCCAAGTTAATCTTAAGGGGGGATGTTAGAGTAATACTCTTAGTGGTAAGCTTAACTTGGGTCTTAACTAAGGGAAGATTCACCATAGTTATAATAAACCATGTGGGGTTTAATGTTGGACACCCACATGTGAAAATAGAAAGTCAACATGGTTGTTAGAATGTTGACATTAGTGGCCTAACTATTCATTTGGCAACTGAACCTCTTTTACATTGCCAAATGATTTCCTCTCACCTATCCCAAACTATTATAAATACATGGGTAAGGTGCCTCATAGCACATGAGAGGAGATATGATAGTAAATGAGATGAGATGATAAAATAATGAGAGAGAGGAATATGGTGTTATGAGACTTGCTCATTGTAATCTATTGATTCAGTAATAGATAGTTCATTGTGAGCAATGTGTCAATGGTCATGGTTGTGGTAATGAACACTTAGAGAGATCTTGGCTGAGAGTTTTGTTAACTCTGACAAGAAATTTTATTCAAGGACTCTCATATGTTGATGCATTTATGTCTAACTCCTTATCTTCCACCAAACAAATTAGGGTTCTTAAAACTCACTTTACCTAAAACTAATAAGAGGGGCGCTACCACATTATTGTATAAATGTATGGGGGATTATATTGTATAGGTATACATATATTTGGATTAATGATTACAAAAGGTGGAGGGCCATGTGAAAGTTCATTATAATTATTTAGTATCATGGATTGCTGCACAAAACTAAATTATGATGTCTTATTTCAAGGACTTCAGGTAGCATTAAATGACAAGAATTGGCATATTAAGAAAAAAAGGGTTGAGCATGTGTAATTCTAAAATAATTATGGAATATAGAAATTAAGGCCACTTTGAATTTTCCAATTGTAATTTTTAGTACCTGACGGAGGTGCTATTGTTTTTGGCTTTGACTTTTATTTTGGTCAATGTTGCCATGCCACCCAATCATAACAACTTTTGAAATATGTATTTACAATTTTTGAATGTTTCAAGAATGATATAAGGATTTTTTTATATTTCCCTGTTACAATTAACTATGAATTGAATTGTACATAATTTCCTAACCAAATAATTTCAAATTTTTATGATGCTTGTTTTCCCAAAGTTTGGTGACTTCAAACGGCACTTTATTTAACCGTTTCTAATGTTTTTAGAAAGGCCAAAATATTTTACTATTTTCCTTTTATTGATAGTAAATCTTGAATAATCTTCATAGACTAGGCCAATGGAAAGTATTTCATCCTTCAAAAAAATATGGAGCTTGGTTGATGTTGGGGAGGGGGGATAATACATGTAACGGTCTACTAGCAAAGGTCACATGTGCCCTTTTAGGCAATAACATGTCAATTAGATGGATCTAAAATGATTTGCGGTACTCATTTATTTGAAAGCTAGAGATATTTATGGCTTTTATAGTGTACACAATATTCATCTGTTTGTTATAGAGATGGAAAATGCAAAGCCTAAATCAATAGAGGTTTTGAAAGGAATGTTTTTTCCTCAACAAACTAGAAATGCAGCTAAGTGTAGTTTCTCTATTCATTTCATTCTTGATAAATGTGGTTTTTATCTCTATGAATGGGTCTATCTGTTTAATTTTGAAATTATTTCCTGAAGATAGGGAAAATTGTACCGATTTAGACATCAACAAAACCTCATTTCTTCTCAAGGTAAGTTGGTATCCATTTTAATTTCTCCCAATCCACTATATCATTATTTGATAGCTAACCTCAAGAATAGCTTTTATTATCATGCAGTTGATTCCCCAAATATAGTATTAGGGTTGCATATTGTAAACTATGGAGCTATAAAATATGGATTCTTTGGACTTGTGTGCAAAATGTTTTAGGACAATGGAGCTCAACAATTTTAAAGTTGCACTAATAGCATTAGGGCAGGGTTTAACTATCACTGAAACATATGCAGGTAAGTATGTGATGCTAGTGAAAAACTTAAAGCATATTTAAATTATAGTTTGATTTTAATCAAGTCTATGCAAATCAGCTAAACTAGCAATAAGGTAATTTGAATAATTTTTTTAGAGATTTTTGAATCTGAAAATAAAGATATGGTTGTGTAATATTATGATGCGAAGCATTGTAATATTGTCAAGTTTAGTGGTGGTGATCATATCTGGCTCCTCTGGTGTAGGAAGACTAATTATTACCTCCTTTGTATGTACTCTTGATTTTATACCATAAACCAACCACCAATTTTTATTGATTCTTGAAAAATGAATTCATTGGTTTTATTCAATATCATTTAGATGATATTATCTACTGAATTGCCATTTTCCTTTATCCCCCTCTTAAATTTTACCAACAATTGGTAAATGTATAAAGTTGAAGGGGGTGTATCAAATTCTTGTTAATATACACAACACAATTTCAACCTTTTTTCTTTTACGAAAATTTTCATTTCCATAAATTTAAATAAGGATACTCACAAGATTTTCTATTAATTACATTGTTTGATGTCATTTCATGGAATATGGTCATTGTATTGCAATGTATTTTTACCAAATAAAATAATATTTGGTTTACCTTTAAAAGTGTTGTGAATTTAAATTGGGAGAGAATCCTTGCCACTTCCACTTAGGCTTCCTTGAAACTATCTATCATGCCTCTTTACTACTCTATAATATCAAGCGCTTATCCATATATACCAGTATACTTACAAAAATAGGGGAAAGATTGTGGCTTCTCTCATTTCCAAACCAAAAACCCAAACACAAAATAGGGGTAGTTTTGTTGCAATTAAGTCATAGCCCATGCAACACAGTACCTCCAACACTAATAATTACATTTGAATTCTTTGTTTTGTATATTTGAGGAGCCCAATATCCATCCCCCTATTACAATTCACTCCTTCACATTAATTTAATTTTGACACCACTTAAAATCCAACTAAAAATTTCATTCTTCATAGAAAATAGTAGCAACCCTAATGGCACAACCCTGTGGTAGGTACTCTAGCCACAACACAACCCTTATTCTTATTGCTTTTACAGCTAAACGACTTTCAAGTAACCAAAAGTGTAATGCATTGACATTATTAAGATATGAAATCCATTTCATCTTTGTTTAAGATAATTTAGAATAATCAATTAAGAAGATTTCACGATGAGTGTTTGGAAGGACCATATCATATGCAAGTAATAATTTTATAAACATACAAGTCAAAATTTATTTTTATGTTATTTATAGAAGTTGTAATAATTAGACATAATTGGCTAATTAAATATCTAGAAGAATTCTTAAAAACTTGGAAGCAAACTAATCAACACAAGAATAACACGTGAGTTAAAAATAGCTCAAGAATTTACAAAACTATAATAGCATGTTTAAGTGACATTATTTCAGCTTTACTATAGATTGACTAAGACTAGATAATTATCTAATCTAAATATTCAATTACCATCATGACTAGACTAGAAAGAATTCCATCTCTAAATTTTGAAAACTGATCTTTAGCAATAGGTTTAGTCATTATATCGACAATTTTCTCTCTAAAGACAAATATATTCATTATTATCCAGTTATCAAATGTAGTGGTGATGAACTCATATGTGTTTAGTTATGACATGATAAATTATGTTCTTCACCATATTTATAACACTCTCATTATCACTAAAAATTAGAGTTATTGTAGTTTGGTCAAGCTGAAGATCCTCCAATATTATTTGAATCTACATAGTTTCACATCCTGCATTAATTATTGATTTTTACTTAGCTTCAATGAAAGATGAGGAAACTATAGTCTAGAGCTTGATCTGCTACAAGAAATCCCATGAACCAAGAATGAAAATATAATATGATGTAGACCTTCTTGAATTAACATAAGACCACTTAATGTCTACATCAAAATTCTCCTTTTTTCAAAAAAAAAAGTCCACTTAAGACATATTTTTAGTCCATCAATTCCCTACACTTACCCTTAAGCATGAATACAAAACAATTCAAGCTTTTACTACAAGAACACACAAGATTAAAAATACAAATCAAAGTTTGTCCTATGTTAGTTTACTTTATCTAAATATGAATCATTATTTCCTTTAGTAGGTCCTTCCCTAGAACTTGACTCCTCTGGTGTTTCCCTCTTTAAGCCCTATTCATCTTTTTCACTTGAACTTGTTCCAAAATCATTATAAATTATACATACATTACTCTTTGTGTATTTACCATTATTTTTAAAAATGGTATTTTCTCATGTACAATAAAGTTTCTATCAGCCACAACTATATTTGTAGGGACTTATAATAATCTATATGCCTTGGATTGCTCACGATAACCAATAAACATGTATGTTTTACTTTTGCCATCTAAACCACCAATTTTTTATTTAGGAATCAATGTAAAATTAGTACAACCAAATATTAAAAAATCACTTACATAAGGTCTTCTAGGTGACCATGTTTCTTTAGGAGTGAAGTTCAATAAAGATTTACAAGGACATATATTTAGGATGTAAAAAGTTGTAATCATAGTTTATGCCCGGTACCAAAAAGCTACATTCCATATCTACACTATGCACATTTTCATCTCCATAATTTTCCTATTTATGTTTTCTATGTCTCCATTTCTATTTGAAGTGTATGAAGGAGTATATTTCTTGTGTATACCTTCCCTTCTAAAGAACTCTTTGAATTATTTTAAGACCAACTCACCTTTATTATTTGACCTGAAATCTTTGAATTGTTTACCTGATTGTTTCTCTACAAAAAATTTCCATACAATAAAATTAGAGAATAAATCTAACTTTCTATTCAAAAAATAAACCCACATTTTCCTATAAATATCATCAACTATTATTAAATAAAAACCAAGCTCCATAAATTTTAATAGTTTTCATTGGACCATGTAAATGCATAGGTACCTGGTCCAATAATATTTTGGCTCTCCATGTCTTAATAGTACTAAATGAATGTCATATATGTTTTCCCATCTAACACCCTATACACATATTTTAAATTTTTTGAATGGATGGAAATTAGTTCACCACATTAGTATTTCTTAGTTTATTTAGATATTGATAACTGAAGTAACCATACTATAATCATCTAGAAGTGGTATTTGAGTGTTAAGAATGCTACTTGAGACAACCTATTCCTATCTTAGATCTAGACATATCCTTAAGCCTATTGTCATACTTTTCGATCCTTTGTGTGGACCACAAACATCCCTAATCAGCTAAAACATAGTCTTAGACCCTCATTTCTAGATCCTATCCCTTCATGCCCAGTATCCTGCCAGTTAGACATTAGTGCCACATTAAGGACACTAGATTCATGTGGCATTAGTGTCCCCAAAATGGCACTAATCTCATTTGCCCCAACTTTCTTGAATGGATATATTTTCAAAATTAAAACCCTCCTAAGGTCGGCCTAAGTATATTTTATTGTTCGTAAAAGTTATAGAACAAAATAATTGGATACTACCATCTACAACTTCCCTAAACTTAGGTTTTTCAAATTTTCAATCTCAAGCACACTCACGACATTCATTACCGCTATCATTTTAACATCATTTGCACCTGCACTAGTACTTAGGTGGGGAGAACTATATCAAACTTGATCCCTCCACAGAGTATTGGTATATAGGCAAATCTCTTCACAGTGGGGTGTTGAGGATGTCCAGCCTATCCTACTAATGAACACATTTTTCATCTCATGCCTTACTTGCAAGAAGGATTAGGGTTTGTATCATAAATAAGTTATTACATGCACACTATAGAGATTCAAAATTCATACATGCAGTAATAAAACCCAGAAACACAAGCACTGGTGCACCTAGAATTTAGGAGCACTTCTACATAGAGGACACTAGCACCATTTTCATGACACTAGAGCCACATGATGCTACTATTTAGGAGAGGATATAACATAGGGATCTGGTTGATGACACTCAAAACTTTTTATATCTCAGTTTTTGGCACTCAAATATTCTGTATCAGGTGTTTTCTAGATAAGTCTTTATTTACACATATTTATTACTATTTTTAGAAAGTCAAAGTAAGTCAAAATATATGACAAATCAGTGGTTATTTATTGTATGTTATTTCACTGATTTAGATTACTCAACCCTTTAATCAAAGATAGGATTTACATAACTAAACCTTAAAAGTTTAAAACATTTGGTGAACCCACTTACTTCAAATATTTCTTAAAACCCTAGTTCTACATAGGCTTTACCTTATCCCAATTTTTTTTGCACTAAAATAGGGTTACAATTTCTATTTTTATGATTTTTTGGCATAACCTAGCTCATTTAATCAATCTCAAATTAAGGTCTTATTTATTTAAATATAATATATATTTTTTTAAAATAACCCTAATTAAAAAAGCCTAACCCTAGATGCTCTTAGGGTATGTATCCTTCTTTTTCCTAGTTTCATTAGCTGCTTTAAATTTTCTATATTTCATATATTCTATTTTAGCACCTCTATTCCAATTTTTTTACTATGTGCCATCTAAAAAATTTATCTATATTCCATTAAGAGTAAGTGATATATTAGGTGGTAATCCTATAGAGCATATTCATAATCCTACTATATGAGCCTATAACATGGATAAGGGACCTATCATAACACCAGTTATTCATCCCTCACACCCTGATTATGTGGATTTCAATGATAATGCATCTAAAGATGAACAATACAATCAAGAACAAGATGATATAAAAATTGAAAATTCGGACACTCTCCCTTTACTTATCAATGATGACATGATTATCAACAAAGATGAGATATTATAGAGCTTAAGAGATAGAATTTGAGAACAAACCCTTGATCATGCATAAATCCTAGAAGCCATAATGGAAATCAAGAATAAACCAAACAATGGTCAATCTTTAACTCCCCAAGCTAATAATGTTGTTGCACCTATCATGGGGCCAACTCAGCTAGCACAACCTAAAATTGTAATTCAATAACCTTAAGTGATAGCTACAACTCTTGTGTCTACTTCCTCCACTCTAGATGTACAATCCCTTATGTATGAGATTCATACTTTGCAGGCTAAGGTGCTACATCTTGACGAGGGAGCCACTAGGCCATCACATGCCTTGGATTCTAATATTCTCTTGCATATATATTTATCACATCACATAGCGGTAACTCCCCTACTATCTGGTTTCATGGCAACTAAGCTTACATTATAAGAATCTGGAAAGGGTGACCCAGAGCACTATCTCAGAGCTTTTCACATAGCATGTTTGGATTATGTGTCCAACAATTAGCTTATCATGAAGTTGTTTCTACATAGTTTAAAGGATTATGACCTACAGTGGTTTTATGATTTACCAAATAAATTTATCACAAGATTCAATTCTTTAACCAACATGTGTTTAGCACACTTCTCCATCAATATCAGTGGCAATATATCATATGCCCAAGTGTCACAGTTGAAACAAAAATCAAATGAGCCTATCACAGACAATGTCTTATGATATAAGACTATATTATCCAAATTGACTAGCCCCATGGCAGATAAAGAGATTCAAGACATATTTAAACAAAGTCTTCTACTAGCATTACACGAAGCTATCTTGTTCAAGAAGTTTCCTGCCTTCACAAATTTGTGTCACACAATAAAAGAGAGGTCAAACTTTTATCAATGGGAAAACTAAAATATACCAATGGATCAAAATCAACTATTAAGAGTTCAAATAAGCCTCCATACAAGGTAAGGTCCACTGAGAAAAAGAGTGATCAAAAGGCCACAGTCAACACAGCTTTTGAGCCATCTCCTAGATTGGTTTTATCCACTCCTCAGCACTGAATCTTCACCAACCTTCTAGAGTCAATAGCATGGGTTTTACAATAGCTCTTGGAATGCAATGCCATATCTATCCCTCCCATTAAAGAGGTTGATATGACATGGTCTCTTACAAATAACTATGATTTTAATGCATTATGTGAGTATCACAAGGCACCAAGCCATACAACAAATAGATGCATAAGCATAAAACATAAGATACAAGATTGGATTGAGGCTAACATTATTGATGTGGGCACACCCACAAAGGCACCAAAAACATAACAAATAGAAGATAAAGCATTAAATATATTCTCACATCCATTTCCAAAGCACACAACAAATGAGGTAGGGCAAACATCAGGTGTTCACTACACATATCAAGCACATCCACCACCAGCTTCATATCATACTATTATAGAGGAGGCACACCCATTACACAACATTATTGGCATGTACTATACTATAATTCCACCTATACCACTCATCACATTCTCAGAACAAGACATTGTTGATGATGATACATATTTATATAAACTATTTATATGAGCATACATAGATCATCATCCTATCTAGAATGTTATGCTTGACAATGGATCAAGCATTAACATGTGCACTATGACACTTTTAAAACATTTGGGGTACTCATAGCAAGATATTTTCCCCATAGACTCAATCATTAGTGGCTTCAGTGGTCATGTTTAGAGCTCCATCAAGGAGATTATGCTTCCATTATAGGTCATACTAGCACATATAGCCACTCGGTTCCTAGTAGTACCTTGTATAGACATGTTTGATATGTTATTGGGTAGGCCATGGTTACAAAAACTCTAAACCATACCATTTATAGTGAATATATTCCTCAAATATGTACATGCAATCAAGTGGTCAAATTTGAGGGTCTCCCATATGAGTATCCTCTACCTATCCCACTGGTAGTTATAACATAGTCACCAATTACAGTTCTAGCACTATTAATAGATATAACACAATTATTAGTTATAGCTCAGAGTACAATTCCTATGCATACATCATAGAGGTCAATAGAGCCTCCAGTGAAGACCATGCCTACTTCTACAGTATTAACACATACTCATACTCTCACATGGAGACCATTATTAGAGATACCCTTGTGTCATAGATATGTCACAAATTCTAGAGGATCTTCTTCTACTCAATTCATGATGAGATCAGTATTATTGGGTTTTCAAGGTTCTCGGTATAGGGCACATATGTCACCTATAGCTTCTTCTACCAGATTAGTTCCTAAGACCCCTACAATTCACAAGACACCACAGTCTGTGCCACATATTGATACCACCACTACAGATATAGATATAGACATGGATTTCTCACTAGAGCAAATTATGGGATCACAGTTGCCCTTTCACATAGCACACATGATCACAGTTCCCTTCTTTGACACAGGTCACAGTGATGGTAAGTCTTCCATGAGACTCATCAGTTAGTATGGTTCCTACCCTCTTATACATAATTTTTTCTCTATTTCTCCTTTTACATAGCACACACTATCATAGTTCCCTTATTTCACATAAGTCACAATGATAGTGAGTCTCCCATGAGACTCATCGGTTAGTATGGTTCCTACCCTTTTGTACATACTTTCTTCTCTCTTGCTCCTTGTACAAGAAAATACAAAAATAATAAAACATGCCAAAACACAAAAACATTCAAACATTACTCAAAAAACATAAAAATTATAGATTGTATGCATTGATATGCTTACACTTCTTATATTTTCCATATTATGTTAGATATCTTAGTATAGTCAGTTTTATCATAAATATATGCTTCACTTATTTTTGTCAAGTGTTCACAGATTGATTACAGGACTCATGTCCACTATATTGATCTAAACTTTATAACACCTACCCATTGTGGGAATATACACTGATTCAAGATTATTCATTCAATACATCCACCCACTTGGGGGCATCTTATACACAGTTTCTATTACCATGTTTTATCCTTACATTTTATACATACAAGTTTTAGCATTGTTATATCTTGATATTGATCATTACTACTCATACTCTAATTTTTTGCCAACTATCACTAGTTTAGACTTAGCGTATGTACATCCTTGCTCTTATATATATTTGTACTACATTCATGCATGCTTTCATTTCTAGCTTTCCTAGTTTAAACTTGATTATGTTCTCTATGCTTCTTCTATTTGAGGGCATTTGAATATGCCATTATTATTTGGCTCTATGCCACCTCTATTCATGTATGCCTTGGACATGTGCCCATGTCCCTTGTGGATGCTTTCTTTCTTGTGTATATGGACATTTGAATATGTCCTTGTATGTCTTCTTTTCTCAGCTTTAGTGACATGTGCCCATGTCCCTTGTATTGTGGCCCCTTGGCCTATTTTTCATGACTCATGTGTTTTATATGTATGATTTCTTGTACGCATCATATCCATGACATTTTTATTTTCATTTTACACACACAAGTTCTCGATGCCATTAGGGACCTCATGCATCTACCGCTCCTACTTGGGTGTCATGATGGACATCATGCCCTATTGTAGCTATTCAAATTTGTTGTTATACACATTGTTTACATATATATTGTCACCCTTGTGAAATTATAGACACGACATACATCTTACATTACATACTTATGCTTATATTCTCTTACATTTTGATGTTATGTTTACACATTGTATTGGATTATCACACAGTTATCATATATGCTCTGGCTAACACATATTTTGTAGAGCTATTTATTTTGAGGACATATCCTTCATATGTTCAACAAAAACCCTCAAAAAAGGGGGGATTCACAAGTGTTTATCATACAGATCATCTCCTAGATTGCATTCATTGAACATTTTTTAGCACATAGGCTCAGTTTACAAAATTAGACACAAGTAAAACATAGGGAAAAATAAGGAACCAGAAATTAGTATAGTAACTTAGATTTTAGACTAGACAAACATTAGCACCCATATAGGGACACTAGAACCACATGGTGCTATTGTCTAAGATGTGGTGCTACTATCTAGTAGCCCAAGTTTTAGGACAATTTAGATTGGCCAAAATAGTACACCATGTACAATACAAATTTGCACAAATATAGCTACAAGTTTGATAGTTATGCTCAAATTTTGCTTAGATTCATGCTAGCTCAGCTTAGATTCATATCAATTTCTCAAATTGGGTGCATCACACATGATATGACCATTCTCATATTTATTTTAAATACTCATATATAGTCATTACAACTTAGTCTAGAATCAGTATACTCATATATCAGATTGGGGGCATGTACACGGCACATTGTTTCCATATGCTCATTTATACATAAGTTGATTAAGTGGAATGGAAAACTCCATGTCATTATCTACACTATATACACTTGACATCGTATTATAGATTGTTAGCATTTTCATACCTTACTCCATATGTAGTGGTTGGCATTCTTGAGGGGCCCAAAGCCACCTAATGTACCTAAGTGGTTGTAGAGTCGATATACATAGTTAGATATTTATATCACTTTACACAGTTTAGTTTTAGATACACCTATTACAAATGCATTGACATTGATGGATTTATAGCCTACTTGAGCTCTTAAACCACCCAAATGACAAGATTGGACACACTTTCAGTCCAATCCAAGCTAATCACAGGTCATGATCCACCAAACAGGGGTGGGCAATGATGGAGTCAAAATAAAACTGATTTCTTGAGCCACCCACACATGAGGATTAATCAAATTATCATCTCAATCTAATCTATTCAACAATTTGGTCACTATATACACACACATACAGGTTATCATCAATTTCATGCATTGGTTTACGTACCTAATGAGGTGTATTTCTTATTTTTCTCTTTCTCATTTCTTTAATCAGTTTTACTCAGTTACTTCTTTGTTTAGTATAGTCTTTTGATTTTTATATCTCTTAATTAAGGATTGATTTATGCACATTTCATTCTAGGTCATTCTTTGGATCATGCTTCACATACGCAAACCCAACTTCACATACTGAGACTCAGTTTCATGGGAATCACTTCCTAGGTAAGTCCAAGTATGCTTATTTTTTCATTATACTAGTCATTTCACTTTGTTTCATTTCTAACATAAAAGGGGGGCCAAATGTAATCACCTCAAAGTGGTATTTGAGTGCTAAGAGTCTTACTTGAGACAACCTATTCCTAATTTAGCTCGAAACCTTCCTTGAGCTTATTGTTATACTTTTCCAGCCTTTATGCAGACCACAAGCATCCCTAGTTAGCTAAAACACAGTCTCAAACCTTCATTTCTAGATCCTGGCCTTTTGTGCCCAACAACCTACCAACTAAACATTAGTGCCACATTAAGGGCACTAAAGCCATGTGGCGCTAGTGTCCCCAAAATGGCACTAATATCCTTTGCCCTAAGTTTCCCAAATAAATATATTTTCAAAATTAAAACCTCTTAAGGTTAGCCTAACCATATTTTATTGTCTACACAAGTTACAAAACACTATAAATACATGATTCTTAGACTTTTATCCACTAGATGGGAATTAGATATAAAATACATATTCAAACAAGAAACAAGATGAGAAAAATCAAGGTTATTAATCCCTATTTTGTCCTACTTCTGCATACCACCATCTATAGTTTCCCTAATCTTAGATTCTCCAAATCTCCAATCTCAAACACACTCAAGGTATTCAAGATGATTATCATTCTAGCATCACTTGCACTTGCACTAGTACTTAGGTGGGGAGAACTACATTGGGCTTGATCTCTCCTCAAAGTTATGGTATGTAAGTAACTCTCTTCATAATAAGGTGTTGAGGATGTCCAGCCTATCCTATTAACAAAAACACTTTTCATCTCATGCCTTAATTGCAAGGAAGATTAGGGTTTGCATCATAAATCAACTATTACAAGCACAATACAGAGTTTAAAACTTCATGCGTACAAGAACAAAACCTAGAAAAACAAGGGTATTTGCACCTAGAATTAAGGACCAATCCTACACAAAAGATACTAGCACCATTTTTAGGACACTAGAGCCAAATGGTGCTACTATCCAAGTGTCATGCTACTGTCTAGAAGAGGATATGACATAAATATTTGGTTGATGACACTCATACCTATTCATATCTCAGGTTTCAGCACTCATATTTTCCATATCAAGGGTTTTCTATATAAGTCTTTATTTGCACATTTTATTACTATTTTTAGAAAGTCAAAACAAGTCAAAATATTTGACAAATGAGTGGTTATTTACTTCATATTATTTCATTGATTTAGACTAGTAGGATTTACATAGCTAAACCCTAAAAGGTTAAAACACATACCTTTCATGCCAAAGTTTTACTCAAGATAAAATGATTTTTTAATTTATTGAAATGAAACAATTTTATAAATTTTCTTCAAATGCATAATAAATTTCAATAAACAAAGGAAAACAAAATTGTAATTAATGGAAAAGAACAAAGATACCAAATGAAGCTTTAATTTAAAATATATATATCTTCCTCAAATTACATTACCTCTTAGGGGAATAAGCAATGCCATTTTAAAACCTAATTAGATTCAGCTATTAGAATGTGAACTTAAGGACTAAGTATCAATGGATTTTCCCTAGGACCAAGCACAAATAATAATTTGTAAACAATGATACTGTGAACATAAGCCATGGCACACCATCACCCTTTCTCAACAATGACAAAATATCATCTCTGGTCAGAAGTTTGAATCTTATTAGCCAACACAAACCCCAACATAGAATGTCACCATTTATTATCTCAAGAACAATCCTAATGAAGGCAAAAACATCACCAAACTTCACGCTCACATATACAATCAAACATAATATAAGACAACTCCTCAATATAAAAAAATATCCATAGAGAAAAAAATAAGACCTTTTATATGACATGTGTAAGAACGTGAAAGATTTTTATTCTTTCCTTGACTCCCTTAAAAGATACAACAAAATAAATAAAAAATCCAAATTACATGTTTTGTACTCACATATATAGAAAACATGGGTTTGTATAAAATCTTTGAAATAGATTATGAATATATTACTTTCTACCTCTGCCATACAATTTACCAGAAGCTCTTTTTTGCAAATAAACAAGTGATTCATTAGAATTGATTTGCATGCTTGATCACCTCATGGCAAAAAGATAGGTAAGTGGTGTTAGCACTTGGATAGATTTTGTGCTCATCACCAAAAATTTATTAGGGGCATTAATCATACCTTGTACAACCATAAGGTAGATCAACACCACTACTAATTTCATCATTTACGGATGCCCATCAAGCCAATATTACTAATCATTTTCATGTCAATTAAAATATATTATGACACAAAAATATTTAAGAGGAAAACTAGACAAATAAACACATGAGGAAAATAGAAATTAGGTGTCCTATTCTCAAAAACATGAAATTTAGTGTTAAAAAAAGCCACAAAAATTATGCATAAAGTATCGTCCAAAGAATTTCCTTTTCCAAAAAAAATTAGGAACCTTAGAACACTCAAAATCCTATTTAATGATAAATATATTGATAAAACTCAACATTAACTTCTTTAACCTCAAGTAAAAATTTCATAGGGTTGTAAAAATATGATCCGATGGGAAAATTTTAATTTAGGTTAAAAATGAGAAATGATTTTCATAATGAAAATAAATCGAGAGATATATGTGCCTTACATTTAGATTTTTTGTTTAAATTCAAATATGACTTATGGTCAAGTTGAAGTTGTGGTGTCATCAATTTTTCATAAGATAGGTAGTAAAGGAGATAACCAAGGAGTAACACAAGCCTAACTTTTAGTGGTTGGTTTAGTGTAATAATAAGGTATAGAGGAGGGGAGATATTTCTATTTACTTTATAGTATCCATTAAAGTAGTTTCAAAGTATGAATTAGAAATTGGGGTGAACTGCTTGTATATAGACAATGGTAGTGGTATCCACTCTTCATCATGACTAGGTTGTCGGGGCACCATGGGAATTTTGTACTTACATGTCTCAAATTATTATATCACAATGTGGCGTGGAAAACATGTGATGGAATTGTGTTGTCAATATATTTATAAACCTTGATTTTCCTTATGTTCTTTAACTTATATTCCATGGAAATATTGAATTATATTGTTTCAAATAAATTTCACTTCTAATAAGTCATGTATTGCTTCAAAATGTTGAATTGTCATGAAATGCATCAACCTTGGAATGCTTTATGGTGAAATTTAAGGATTTAAAATTTGGTTTTTAATTTCAAGGAAATACCATAGTAATTATTTTAAATGCGCGGGCTCATCTCTTAAAAGGTATTGTACCTTGCATTATATAAATACTTTAATTAAAAAGAATATTTCCTAATAATATTTAAAATAATATTCCTTAAATTATGGGTGCTAAATTTGACATTATTTTTTATCATCAAGGCTTTTCATTAGCCAAAAGCTTATAAATTACTATCTAACATGGTAATAATTCATTCTCAAGCTTATGCTTTGAATAATGCCTCAACTTTAGCTCTCAATAAAATATAATCCAAGGAAGCTCAGTTTACAAAAAAAAATTATAGGATGCTAAAATAAATGCTCAAGGTGTAACGAAAAAAAATATTTGCATAGTCATAGGGCAAGGCTCAGGGTTTATTCTCTCCTTGTAAGCCTCACATAGAAGTCCTCCTTCAAGTTGATGCTTTCTTTTAAATTTTCCCAAAATTTTCCTCTCACCAACTATATTTCTTTCACACTAGCTATAGGCTTACTAAGGAAAATAATTTTATAGCATTTACACAAATAATAAATGCTCTAATACCATATTATTTATGATAGAAGCTGCTAGAATTACAAATAAGTTGTTAATTAAATAACTAGATGAATTCATAAAAACTAGGAAGAAAACTTATCAACACAATAACCTATGAGCTAAAAATAGTTAAATCATCTACGAAACTACCTTAACAATATGTAGCCATCATTTAGTCTTAACTGTAGATTGACTAAAACTAATCATTATTTAATCTAAATATTCTAATAAAATATATATTATTACAAAATGCCATGTGATTTCTAAAAATTAATTTAATAAAGGTAAATAAAGTAACTTAAAAAGGAATTTAAGTAATATCCTCTCAGGGTTAGTGAAGAAGAAGCTACCTTAATCATGAATATAAAATAATTCTAGCGTATGCCACAAGAATGGACAAGATTAAAAACACAAAGCAAAGCTTATCACCTTCATTACAAAAATAAAACTACAACATTAACAAGTTCTAGTTCCTTGAAAGCTCAAAGCTAGTCTTTAATTCTATTGGGAATAAATACAATGAATAAAGTGTTACTCAAGATAAAAGGAATTTTAAATTTATTAGAAGGAGAAAATATCAGATTTTTTTTCCCAAAATCATAATAGAATTCAAAAAACAAAAGGCAAATGAAATTAGATGTAAATGAATAAGATCAAAGATACCCAAGGAATATCTTATAAAAAACAAGTATCTTACCTAAATTAGAATGCCTCCTACAAGGGTAGCAATACCATTTTATACCTAACTAAATTCAACTACTAGATTGTGAACCTAAGGAATACGTATCGAGGGATTTTCACTAGGACCAAGCATAAATAATCATCTTTAAACAACTATGTTTCAAGAAGAAACCATGACACACCCTCACCCTTGATCAACTGTGACAAACAAATTTATCTTCTCATGAGTTTTACTCCCACCACAAACACAAACCCTAACATAGTTGGTTGACCATTTATTGTATAATATCAACAAACTTCACACTCACCTATATGATCAAACATAAGATAAGAAAATAGTTTAGTATAAAATAATATCCACAAATGAAAAAATTAAGATTTTCTCAATGACATATGTAAGAACATGGCAATTTTTTTCTTGCCCTTGACACCTTTTCAGTACTTTTCAAGATACATAAAAACAAATAAAACTACCTAATTACATTTTTTTGTACTCATATAAAAAAACATGGGTTTGTATAAAATATTTGAAATAGAGTGTGAATATTACTTCCTGATATAATTTACCTTAAGGTATTTTCTATAAATAAACAATTGAGTCACCAAAATTGATTTTGTGACCTTGCTCGCTTTGTGGTTAAAAGTTACATAAGCAGTGTTAGCATATAGAGAGGTTTGGTAAGGAAGCCACAAACATAGTTACCATAGTACACCTTGACCGATAACTAAAAAGTTATTGGTGGCATCAACCATGCCCAGAAAAACCACCAAGCAAATCACCACTACTACTAACTTTGTCATTTACAGATGTCCAACAAGCCAATATTACTAGTCATTTTCATGTCGGTTCAAAAATATTATGATACAATAATATATAGAATTAAATAGACAAATAAACATATTAGAAAAATAGGAAGAACCATCGACTGTACTAAGAGCATGGAAAGATACTTGTTCCAATTATGTTGTCATTCTTCACTTTGCTTCCCATCCATAGCCTTACATTTTAGCCAAAATTTTCTTTCTATTTAAGGAAAACTAATACCTCTAATTTTATTACTTCACTCCTTGCCATAATATTCACCATTTTTACATTTTAATGACTATATCTCTCTCATTTAGACAAAATTTCCAAAATCAATAGCCCATAGGTATCAAAATTTCTTCACAAACCTTGAAAAAGGTGTACGAAACTCGAAATACACAAAATTAATTGCTAAAAACAATCACATAAATCTGCATAATGTCTCATCTAAATAATTTCCTTGCCAAAAAAGCATTAGGTGTCATATAAAATTCAACATCCTATTCAACAACAAATGTATTGATAAAACTCAAATTTATCTTTAACCTCATGTAAAAATTCCATGTGCCTTTTAAGATATGATCCAATGGGAAATTTTAATTTTAGGCTAAAAATGGGATTTCTTTATAAATAATGAAAGGATATTGAGAGATCTTTACGCCATACATTTAGATGTTTTATCAAAAGTCAGATATGACTTATGGTCAAGTTCGAGTTGTGGTGTCATCACTTTTCATAGCATAAGTAGTAAAGGAGTAAACCAAGGAGTAACACAAGCCTAAATTTGAGTGTTTGGTTCGGCATAATAATAAGCTAGAGAGGAGGGGAGATATCTCTACTCACTTTATAATATCCACTAATATAGTTTCAAAGTGTGAATTAGAAAATGGGTTGAATTGCTTATTTATAGATAATAATAGTGGTACATTCTCTTCAACTCAATCAGGGAGTCTAGGTACCATGGGCTTTCCTTATTTACACGTGTGATAATATTGAATCACATTGTGGTGTGGCAAACCTATGATGACATACTACCAGTGGCTTTTTCAACCTTTATTTTCCTTATCTTCTTTAACTTATATTTCACGATAGTGTTGAATTGTATTGTTTTAAATAAATGTCACTTCTAATAAATCATGTGTGGCTTAATTATGTTCAATTGTCACAAAATGCATCAGCTTTTGAATACTTCATGATGCAATTTAATGATTCAATACTGGTTTCATATTTCAAGGAAGAAACATATTGAATTATTTTAAATGCTCAAATTGTATCTAACGGGAGATTGTGCCTTGCACTATATAAATACTTTAATTAAACATAATATTACCCAATAAGACCTAGAGAAATATTCTTAAAATTATGGGTGTTAACCCTGATACATATTTTTCTTGTCCAGGCTTCTCATTAGCCAAAGCTTATAATTTATTTGCCTTGGATGATTCTTATAATCTAGCATATGTGTGTGTGTGGGCATGTGCACGTGCACACCAACATGGCTATGTGCATGTGGCCAATAATAACTATAAATAATGGATAATTTGAAGTGAAGGTAATCTATTTGTAAATCCAATCAAGATGTACAAGAAGCGAGTGACATGGTGTGAGAGCCCAAATGCAAATATTTGGTTATCAAAGTTTGTGAGTGCAAAAAAATTATCAAAAAATTAAAAGGGGATGTGAATGTTGAGATGATTCTAAGGTCACCACTGCCATAATGTGAAATTCCAACCATGAAGATATACCCTAATCTCACACAGTTACTATTCTATGTCAACTTATTACATTACACTAATAACTACCCTTATGCCAAAATTATGTGTTTCTATAGATAATGAATTGGTTAAAAACATAACAGGAGAAAATGATTCTCTTTATGCATTGACATATATTCTTTAGATTCTAAAGTCCAAATATAGATACCATCCTTTGCATTTTATTATACAAGCCAAATGATAAAAATTGTCTAAAGGGTACACACACACACATACACACACACACATATTAATGTTTTGTAAATTAATTCTCATCAAATATTGTTACTCAATGTTCAAACTCTAAAAACTATATAACTATCGTATTGTAATGATTAAATAGATACATTCATATGTAAGTAATTCAGGAATATGGTAACTACAAATTTACTAGTTAAAATACAACCATTTAATATAGTATAGTAGGTACAAGTTTACCAAAAGATACTAAAGTGATCATTTGATTACTATCTAATAAAAAAAAAGGGGGGGGGGGGGGGTGGGGGAACAATTTGGAAACTTCTTCTCTTCAAGGACTCGCATATGTTGGTAAAATTATGTCATTTATCTATATGAGTGGATGGGAGGATTGGATTGTATATCTAGAGCAACAATTAAAAAATTCAAAGCACATATTTATTGGGGGTGAGATGAAACTGGAAAGATGTTGGATGTAGTGGTTAAATTTGAACCCATCACAACCCGTCTAAGGGATTTGAACCCATCACAAAGTTCATCAAAAAAATGGCCTTAAAAAAAATTAAAATCCATAAATTGCATGATAATTAAGAAGTGCATAGTCATTATCAAAATGAAAAAATAAGGGTGAGATTTAAAAATCCCTGTCAATCAGTCCTAGGCTCTAGCCCATCACTATGACTACCAAGTAGGTGCTTGTCATTGCTTACTTGGCCGAGTGTGACAAAGAGCGGACTCGTTAAGTGATGCAGGAGCATCATAAACGAATTTCAAAATTATTGTAATTCCTCTAAAAGATTGAAATTAAGGAGAAAATGTAAAAAAATAAAAAAAATAAAATAAAAGTAAAAGTAAAAGTAAAAAGATAAAAAGGTAAATGTGGAGCTGTTGAGGAAATGAGGGGAATGGTTGAAAGATTTCAACCGTAAGATAAATCTTCCCAATACAGAATGTGCTGGTAAAATTTGCAAACTGTTTCTTGTTTAATCCTGGCCCAGATTGGGCGTAGAAGTTAGAAGGGAGACAAAATATAGCAAAAAGAAAAATTTGTTAAGAAGGAGGAGGACAGTGGTACGCAGAACTGGGAGTGATTGCGAAGGTCAAAAGGAGGATAGACGTCTGATTTTATACGGCCCAGTGACCATGGAAGAGATTGAATGCGCTCCCTCTACAGCAGCTTAGACATTTTAAGGTGGGACGAGTGGTAGAACAATTGTAAAAGGATTTTGATTGCCACGTTGATTGGCCATTGATTATCTCATACTCTTCCTTGTAAAGCTTTTGAGAAGAGAATGATTGTTCAGGCGTTCGATTGAATTCTGCAAAGAAGAGCAAGATACCCCTGGGGAATGGAGATCCTCCATCTTTCGAGTGCTTTAGAATGTCTGCTAGTATAGAAGAGGCGTGATAGATTCCATTAGGAGCGCTACTGGCCTGCTGGAAACCAGAAGGGTAGTTGCAGATTATCTTTCATAAGGCGTGCCATATACGTTGTCTGCAGATGATGTCTATCTGACTGATGGCTGTATACAAGCTATTGAAGGTACGTAGAAAAAAAGAAGGAGAAGGAGGATCTCCTCTAGAAGAAGAGAAGAATCAAGAAGCCATTCGACTAGGCTATAGAGTATTTTCCAGTTTTGCTAGATATTGAAGCATTGTTAAAAGCGCAGAAGGTTCATTTGTATAGGCATTGCAACGTATGTAGATACAGATCGGCTTATGCATTTGGAGGGTCTGGATGAAGAAGATAAAGAAACCTAAATTTGGAAAGGACATGCTTCAGCATCTTACTCTTCAGCATGGATTTCCGTTTAAAGTCCGAAGGAGAAGAACTCGTAATGCAGGCATTCGTTTGAACAGCACACTGTCTTTTCTGGGTAAGGAGCTACACGAAGGATTGCATCATTCTGTTCATAAGCGGACCTCTGTTCCTGCAGGTTTCGATTCTTTGAGTGCAAACATCGTTATGTTCCCAAGGATTGGTGGATTGTATTATAATGGTTGCAGTATATGTATTGGTGAAGTTTGCTTTCACCAGTGTTGATGAAGAGGGACTTCTGCGGGTAGTGGTGAATTGTGCACATGAAAACATGAATGAAAATTGGTATGTTATGTATTGAATTATTAATTGTTGTAAATTATCTTAAGTTGGTGATCACAGTCTGTTGAGGATTGTCCTGAGGATGTGAGGTTCTTGAGTGTTTTGTGCGTCTTGCTTTTGTTTGAATGGCTTATTTTCGAATGATACAGAATGATCTCAATTTCTTGCACACTTAATGACTGGAACTAAAGAAAGATTGCAAACAAGACAAGGTCTTGCTGATCACGACAATTACCATGAATATTGCCGCCTCCTTGGACGTTTTAAAATAAATTATCAGGCTTTACAAATCAGACTGAACCAAGAATGTGTCATCCCAGTGTTAACTTTAGAAATTTTAATGATATTTAGTCATTTCCTGGAGGTGTTAGAGGAGAAAATATTTTGTCTATAGCCTTGTTTTGCAGACCAAGGTCAGTTTGCACCATTTGGTATCAGAGCTTGAAGCTCTTGGGGATTTAGGTATTGATCACAAGTTGTTGCAGAATTTGGAATGGTTACAGTTGTGACAAGGATTTGGCAAAGAGATCAACAGGAGACAATACTAGAAGACTCTACTGGAGAAAAGGTATGAATAATTGTGCTATTTGATTTGAGTTATTGTGTTAAGAAGCAGTCAAGTGAAGAAGTTACAGGTGAAGAGAAAGGCAGCCAAGCCATTGAGGCTTAAGAAGAGAAGAAGCCAAGGAAGGCTTAGAGAAGAAGATCCAAGAAGAAGCTTGGATAGCTTGCCAAAAGACTAAGGTGAAACAGACTTAGGTGAGGTAAAGGATGAAGTTTTGAGAAGAGTGATAGAGGGACTGCCTAGAAGAAGAAGATCCAAAGCAAGGTAAGCTTGGATTTGTAATTTGTGTTTGTTAAAGAGTTGTCTAAAGAGTTGCTGCAGGATTGAGAAAAGAATCAAAAGACTAGGATGCAAAAGGCCTAGGTGAGATCACGTGGATTGTCAAAAGACCAGTCAAGGAGAAAGGCTTGGGTGAGACAAGGGATCAAGAGACCAAGGTGGAAAAGACTTGGGTGAAGATCTCAGAGATGGAAGCATTGTTGAAGGCACTGCAGAGCAGCAAGGCATATGAGGGCAGCAAGAGGAAAGCAAGCATCAAAGGTATGAATAATGTTGATTTTAATACAGAAATTGCTAGTTTGAAGAAAGAATTAGCTAAGGTTAAGGATGAGTATGAATCTTGGATGCAGCTGAATAGGAAAACATGGGTATGGCCAATGAAGAAGAGGGTAAAGTGGCCTATAGATCTCCTAGTGAAAAGGAGAAAGAGGCAAAATGAGATTGCCATGAAGAGGGAAGCCCAAAGAGGCAAGAAGATAAGAAGGTTGCCAAGTGGGCAGCAAGAAGGAGAAGTTGAGAAGAAAGTTCTCATTGAGGAGAACAAGAGAGAAGAAAGAAAAGAGGAAGTGCTAGGAAGAGCACTTGGAATGTCCATTAAGAGGATACTCATGGAGACATTATGGTCTCTTGTTTTTGTATTTAATGCTATTTTTGAATGGGTAAATGCAGGTATGAGCAGCCTATTGAAGGTCAAGAGAAGGGCCTTGGAGAATGAAGAGATTGGTGCAGGAGAAGACACCAAGTGCACAAGTGAATGTGCAAGAGAGAGAAGTGAGTTTGCTGTTGATAAGGGAGATGAAGCTGAATTCCATGATGCCATTGAATGTCAAGAAGAAGAAAGAGGACAGCCAAGCACAAAGGAAGAAGAAAAGATAGACAATCAAGAAGCTATGCAAGACAAAGAACTTATGAAGCAGCCCATTAAGGAGGTAAAGTTGAGTTCAAAATTTGATTCTTCTTATAAACATGAAATTGTTGATATACATGTTAAAGAAGCAATTAGAAAAGTGGAGTTTCCAATTAACCATGGATATGTAATGCCTAAGTGGATGGGGAAGCACACAAGCAAGCAACAAGTAAGCAAGCAGGCAAGTTTACCTTATAAGATTGATTTTTCTCATATGAATGTGCAAGAAAATAAAAAGACAAACAAAGTTGGTTTTTCATTTGTGTCACAAGAGCATGGTTACAAAGTGCCAAAATGGCTAAAGGGATCAGCAAATGGTAAGAAGGAGAAACAAATGTGGGTGCCTAAGAAGGCAAAGAATGAAGATGTGAGTGTTGAAGCAGCAACACCAAGAAATCAATGGGAAAAGGTAAAGGATGACACAAGTACTTGGCAAGGTAATGATGTTTTTGAATCATTTAATAATCTTTTTATGGAAAATGAAGAATGGAAAGTGGCTATGAAAACTAATGTACAGCAAGGAGAGACTTCCAAAGGGATGGATGATGAAGAAAGGAAAGAATATGCAGCAGAACAAACAAGATGGCTTCAAGCAGAGATTGAAGAAAGCAAGGAGAGACAAGGTAAGGGTGTTTCAATTGTATTTGATGAGTATATTGATGAAGAAGTTGATTTATGTGAAGACAAACTAAGAAAAGAAGAGATAAGAGGTAAGGGGAAAGTAAGCCTTGTGTGTGATCAGCCCAAATTTGATGAAGATGGTGAGATAGATGAGATCTCACTAAAGGAAGAGTTGAAGATGTTGGAGCAGCTGTTGGGTGATTCAAGAGAAATGAAGGAAGGTACAAGCTATGGTGAAGGCAGCATTGGAAAGAGTGGAACAAGACAAGAGCAAAGCAATGAGACCAAGGCAGTTTTGGTCAAGAAACAAGAGCAGAAATGTAAAGGCAGCCAAGAGGCTTCATGGCCTCAATGTTTTTCTACTAAGGTTGCTTTTGATGTTTTGAATGCAGGTATGGAAGATGAAAACTTTGGAGACACATATGAAAATGAAACATGGAAGTGGGAGATTGCAGCTGAGAAGGAGATGAGGAGAAGAACATACCAGAAGAGGAAGAATAGCAAGATGAGAGACAGAGACTACCAAAGACAAACATTGACATTGACAAGAAGACCATGGGATCCAGGTATAGAATGAAGGCTAAGGCATGGAGGTAGCAGTTCATTTGAACTAAGGTTCAAATTGTTTCTAGAGGGAGAGTATGATGTAGGAGCATCATAAACGAATTTCAAAATTATTGTAATTCCTCTAAAAGATTGAAATTAAGGAGAAAATGTAAAAAAATAAAAAAAATAAAAAATAAAAATAAAAGTAAAAGTAAAAGTAAAAAGATAAAAAGGTAAATGTGGAGCTGTTGAGTAAATGAGGGGAATGGTTGAAAGATTTCAACCGTAAGATAAATCTTCCCAATACAGAATGTGCTGGTAAAATTTGCAAACTGTTTCTTGTTTAATCCTGGCCCAGATTGGGCGTAGAAGTTAGAAGGGAGACAAAATATAGCAAAAATAAAAATTTGTTAAGAAGGAGGAGGACAGTGGTACGCAGAACTGGGAGTGATTGCGAAGGTCAAAAGGAGGATAGACGTCTGATTTTATACGGCCCAGTGACCATGGAAGAGATTGAATGCGCTCCCTCTACAGCAGCTTAGACGTTTTAAGGTGGGACGAGTGGTAGAACAATTGTAAAAGGATTTTGATTGCCACGTTGATTGGCCATTGATTATCTCATACTCTTCCTTGTAAAGCTTTTGAGAAGAGAATGATTGTTCAGGCGTTCGATTGAATTCTGCAAAGAAGAGCAAGATACCCCTGGGGAATGGAGATCCTCCATCTTTCGAGTGCTTTAGAACGTCTGCTAGTATAGAAGAGGCGTGATAGATTCCATTAGGAGCGCTACTGGCCTGCTGGAAACCAGAAGGGTAGTTGCAGATTATCTTTCATAAGGCGTGCCATATACGTTGTCTGCAGATGATGTCTATCTGACTGATGGCTGTATACAAGCTATTGAAGGTACGTAGAAAAAAAGAAGGAGAAGGAGGATCTCCTCTAGAAGAAGAGAAGAATCAAGAAGCCATTCGACCAGGCTATAGAGTATTTTCCAGTTTTGCTAGATATTGAAGCATTGTTAAAAGCGCAGAAGGTTCATTTGTATAGGCATTGCAACGTATGTAGATACAGATCGGCTTATGCATTTGGAGGGTCTGGATGAAGAAGATAAAGAAACCTAAATTTGGAAAGGACACGCTTCAGCATCTTACTCTTCAGCATGGATTTCCGTTTAAAGTCCGAAGGAGAAGAACTCGTAATGCAGGCATTCGTTTGAACAGCACACTGTCTTTTCTGGGTAAGGAGCTACACGAAGGACTGCATCATTCTATTCATAAGCGGACCTCTGTTCCTGCAGGTTTCGATTCTTTGAGTGCAAACATCGTTATGTTCCCAAGGATTGGTGGATTGTATTATAATGGTTGCAGTATATGTATTGGTGAAGTTTGCTTTCACCAGTGTTGATGAAGAGGGACTTCTGCGGGTAGTGGTGAATTGTGCACATGAAAACATGAATGAAAATTGGTATGTTATGTATTGAATTATTAATTGTTGTAAATTATCTTAAGTTGGTGATCACAGTCTGTTGAGGTTTGTCCTGAGGATGTGAGGTTCTTGAGTGTTTTGTGCGTCTTGCTTTTGTTTGAAGGGCTTATTTTCGAATGATACGGAATGATCTCAATTTCTTGCACACTTAATGACTGGAACTAAAGAAAGATTGCAAACAAGACAAGGTCTTGCTGATCACGACAATTACCATGAATATTGCCGCCTCCTTGGACGTTTTAAAATAAATTATCAGGCTTTACAAATCAGACTGAACCAAGAATGTGTCATCCCAGTGTTAACTTTAGAAATTTTAATGATATTTAGTCATTTCCTGGAGGTGTTAGAGGAGAAAATATTTTGTCTATAGCCTTGTTTTGCAGACCAAGGTCAGTTTGCACCATTAAGTGAAAAATGATCAATTGCCCACTCCTAGTCCCATGAAATTCCATTACTAGCATTTATGTGACATGAAATTCTTAGTCCCACATTTTTACTAAAACTTTTAAGTTCTTTTTTAAAAATTAGCTAATGCATTTAGCTAAAACTTATATTTGTAACTTATCAATGCTAATTTACTCTTCTAATCTACCAGTCAGAGCTGGTGGCCCAGGCACCCATGCTAAATTCATTTTAATGCATTGCATTTACCACTAATTGCCAACTACCAACAATTAATAATGGTGATGGGTTGTGGCTATTCTGGGCATGAGATTATAATTAGACCTTAGCATTACTCTTAGTACTCTATCTCTCACAAGTCACAAATTCACAAGGCATTTCTATTGCTCTGCAAGGTTATTTACTGTAGACTCCAGAGTATTCATCGAACTAGTATGCATTTCTGAGTATGTACTGCAAAGTATTTACTAAAGTTCAAAGCAGTTAGATTTTTGGCATGCAAGGTTGTTTACGGACTCCAGAGATTGATTATAGTCTACAGATTTAGGTAAGTATTGAACCTCCCCAATTTATTAATAAAATAAATGAAAAGGAGGTGTTATGATTGGCAACATGGAAAGCAATTTTTAGGGTGGGTTTTGTCTTAGACTCATAACATGATTTTAGGGTTTAATCTAGCTAAGCTTTTTTTAAGTAAATTAGGGTAATTAATTATTTTAAATCTAGAAAAATATAGAGTTGTGTAGGATTTAGAAAGTTATCTTGAATATAGATTTTGGGTATTTTGAGTATTTTAGGGCGTTCAGTGTTGACAAATGTAATTTTGGGTATTTTGAAAGATTATATATATATATATATATATATATATATATATATACACACACACACACACACACACATATAGACATATATATGTGTGTCTACACACACACACACATATATGGTTTCATTTTTATGAGACCAATCTGAGTGTAAATTACCAATCTCGATTCTCATTGTAAATTAGTTGTGTGTGTGTGTGTGTGTGTGTGTGTGTGTGTGTGTAGTTTTATGAAACCAAATTCCAAGCTCACCTTAAATGCCTTATAAAGAGTGTTGAGTGTTGAGTCGCTAACGGACGCAATTTTGGGTATTTTGAAAGATTTTGTTTATATATATAGTTTTATTTTTATATATATTTATAATACTAATTTACAATAAACTGTAAATATATATTTTTCATATATATATATATATATATATATATATGTGTGTGTGTGTGTGTGTGTGTGTGTGTATATATATATATATAACTAATTTACTAAATATATATATATATATAGTAAATTAGTAATATATATATATACATATTACTATATATATATATATATATATATATATATATATATATATATATATATATATATATATATATATATATAACTAATTTACAGTGACTTTATATATATATATATAGTTTCATTTTTAGTGACACCAATCTGAGTGTAAATTACCAATCTCAATTCTCATTGTAAATTAGTAATATATATATATATATATATATATATGAGACCAAATTCCAATCTCACTTTTAATCTTATATATATATATATATATATATATATGAAACAATATAAACTATTATGTGTAATGCATGGTGAAATGCAAGTGAAATGAATGTAAACTATTATGTGTACACACTGTAGACTATACACTTTTAAAGCTCACCTTTCTTTTGTCATTTTAATAATGACTATGCACTTCTTAATTGCCATGCAATTTATGAATTACATTTTTTTTATGGTCATTTTTTAATATGGACTTCTATGATGGGTTCAAATTTGATGACTGAATCTAAGTGTAAATTACCATCTCGATTCTCATTGTAAATTAATATTATAAATTTATAGAACCACTCACTGTAATTATCAATCTCACAGTAAATTAGTATTATTTATATATATGTGTGTGTGACCAAATTCTAATCTCACTTTAAATTAATCTTATATATATATATATATATATATATATATATATATATATATATATATATATATATATATATATATATAATACTATTTTATATATTTAAAACATTAATTCAAAGGGAGATTGGTCTCATAAAAATGAAATAATTTGCAATTCATTTATTGTTATTGTAAGGCAAAGTTTATACTTATTGCATCAACTTATTTATACTACTATATTTTGATGGCCATTTTGTACTTAAATCCTAAAGTTCTCAGTAGTCAGCACTTCTAGAAGAATAAAATTTTGAATTTTGGAAATGATTTAAAACCCTTTCCATTATAAATTAATAAAATATAAAAGTCATGAAAAGGCTTGTCAAACTCATGCCTATTTTATTGAAAGAATGGGAGTTAGAAGAGAAAAAATGTATGATTTGGCAAGAGTTTTTCAAGTTTAATTTTGCATCCATTTAATTGAAAACGTGCTTATTGAGTTAAACAAGTTGAATATAAAGTTTCAAGATGACTATGTTGACATTACTTCCATTGGCACTACCTTAGATATTACTATTGATATGTTTCATATGATATTTTAAAAGAGACATATTTGGGGTAGGTACAATACATATTTCATCTTTTTTAAATCGAGCACAAGGAAGAACTGTTGAGATTACAGATGGAGCAGGTACAATACATATACATCCATTGATATTTGAGAGCTTGCCTGACTCACAAAGATCAGGGACACTAGATGATTGCATTACATTGGAAAAAAGCTTTATAGTGAAAGTTATTGATTCTCTAGATGCACGATTCATATTTTTACCTATATTTAATATTACTAAGTTTTCCAGTCCTCGTAATTATTATGATGAGATAGATGATAGAGACCGTCAAACAAAAAGATGGTTAACATGTTTATGTGAAAAATTTAGTGTTGGGAACTTACCTATTGTAGATACTATCAAATATTTAGGTGAGATGGATGAATTTGTTTGTACTATTTATAAATCATACTCAAAAAAACATATGTTTGAAGCATGGAATCTTTGTGGGGGTGAACCTAAATGGTTTGAAGGGTTTCCACGTTTAATTTAGCTATGACAAGCTATTATTATTATTTCAAGAAGCACAATAGTATGTAAAAGACGTTTCTCAAAGTTAAAAAATATAAAGAATGATGATCAATCTAGAATTTCTTTGAAAACATTGGATATGTTAATGTTTCTTTCCCTTTGTGCAACTCATGTTCTTTATGAGGTAAATTGAAATTCTATTTATGATGTATGGAAGCATATAAAATCACGAAGGCCTATTCCTCTAGACCAATAGATCCATTAGTGAAATAGTTTGGAATAGAAGAATAGAAGAAAACAAAAACATCGCAACAATTGTAGTATCAAAAGAATTTTTTTTAATAGAAGTTAAAACCAGCAATATAAGTTAAATAAATATATATTTTATTTTTGTGTGTTTCAATCGTTCTTCAACAAATTGGAATCCAAGCTTCTATAGTTCATACTTTTAGTGATCAACATTCTATAAGTGAAATGAAAGTTGATTGAATTTGATTTTTTTATAATTTCCCTGCAACAAAAGCATACTAAAAGGAAGTAATTTAGATAAGAAGTAACATAAGAATGTTGAACTTCCTTTGAAGATACTCACTTAGAAAAAGGATGTGGAAAAATATTAGAATGATTATTTTGATGTTATTTTACTTTATTTTTGACATTTTGGAGACTTTCATAATATTTAAATATGAATTAAAACTGTTTATAATCATTAATGCAATATTTACATTTATATGTGTTTTATTATTAGACTATGAACAGGTAATGATAATGCCATTCTTGTTAGATTGGGTGCAGATGCAACAGTAATATTTATATTTATATATTTGTCGATTATAGAGTTTGAATTATTTTGTGAGTGAAAAACCAACCAACATTGAGTTAGGAACATGATTCAAATGGATGTTGTTATCATCTGAATGCAAACTTAAAATATTTTTAAGGTCATGAGACCCTTGAAAGTTTTAGAACTCCTCCAATTGTAAGACTCATTGAGGTTTGAGAATTTGATATGTTTTTTCTTTGAAATGCTTTATTAGGTTTAATGTGTATTGAAAAACCTTGGTTTTGACTATACCTCTTCTTGTACCTATGGCCATTCTACATCACGTTGTTGGTTTTAGTTGTATGTTCCAAGTTGGCTACTGCATTGTTACTTCCATCTCCAAATGATGGTTGGGGTGGGTAGGGATACCCACTAATGGATGGGCTCAGTAGGTGCATGGAATGGGTCTTAGCATATGAAGGAATTACCATGAAATTAACTAGCTAGATATGGAAGTTATGAATATTTGAGTTGATAATGTAAGTGTAACATTGCATAGTTAGATTTTACTCAACCTAGTTATGTGATTTATATGTTTTCTTTTAGCTCATCCTTGGAAAATAGCAGTACATGTGATTTGTATAAAGTAAGATGTTATGAATTATAATTTGTTGTATCATTTTTTGGGTGACTATTATAATATCATTAAAGTGAGATTGGTCTCATAAAACTATATATATATATATATATATATATATATATATATATATATACTGTGAGATTGGTAATTACAGTAAGATTGGTTTTATATATTTATAATACTAATTCAATAATAAGGGCATTAGTAGTCCCTATTCATAGTCTAGTAATAAACATATATAAATTTAAACATTGTATTAATGATTACAAAAAATTTAAAGTGAGATATATTTATAATACTAATTTACAGTGAAAATCGAGATTGGTAATTTACACTCAAGAAGGTGAACAGATTGTGGACAAACTAGTTAACAACTACCCACTCCTAGTCCCATGAACTTCCATTAATGGCATTTACGAAATTCCCAGTCCCATATTTCTACTAAAATTTTAAGTTGTTTAAAAAAAAAAAAGCTAACGCATTCCACTAAAACTTGTTGTAATTTGTCTATATAGATATTTAAATATATATAGTTTTATGAGACCAATCTCACTTTAATCTCACTTTAAATATACATATTATTTCATTTTTATATATATTTATAAGACTAAGACTTTCAAAATATTTAATTTAATATTATTTTACTTTATTTTTGACATTTTAGAGACTTTCATAATATTTAAATATTATTTAAAAATGTTTATAATCATTAATATAGCATTTACATTTATATATGTTTTATTACTAGACTATGAGCAATAACGGCTAATGCCCTTCTTGTTGGATTGGGTGTAGATGCAACAACAATGAGCTAGGTTGGTCTTGGAAGTTTGTTGTGCAGTGGCAAAGGTGATGTATACATGAAAAAATAAAAACATGATGCAGTATGGTCACCCCATAGCCAAACCCCTTATTTTTCTTTTGTGAGTTGAATTGTCTATTTTTCATCTTTTGATGGTGAGATAGTCTTATGTCATTTTTGTGTTATTTGATTTACCATTGTGGATTTTGAATTATTTCATGAGTGATAAACCAACCAACATTGAGTTAGGGACATGATTCAAATGGATTCTATTTTCATTTGAATTCAAACTGAAAGGATGTTAAAGGTCATGAGACACTTGAAAGTTTTAGAACTCCTCTATTTGTAAGACTAGACAAGGTTTGGGAACTTATAATATTTTTCTTTGAAATTTTTTTATTGGGTTTAGCGTGTATTGATAAACATTAGTTTTGAATATACCCCTTATTGTACCTATGGCCATTCTGTATCACGTTGTTGGTTTTAGTTGTATGCTCCAAGTTGGCTACTGCATTCCTACTTCCATCTCTAATCGATGGTTGGGGTGGGTAGGGGTATGCACTAATGGATGGGTTCAGTACATGCATGGAATGGGTATTGGCATATGGAGGAATTATCACGAAATAAACCAGTTGGATATGGAAGTTATGAATATTCAAATTGATATTATAAGTGTAATATTGCATAGTTAGATTTTATTCAACTCAATTTCATGATTTAAATGTTTTCTTTTAGCTCGTCCTTAGAAAATAGAAGTACATTTGATTTGTATAAAGTAAAATGTTGTGAATTATAATTTTTGTACCCTTTTGGGTGAATATTATAATATCATTGAATAAATTCTGAAGGTTGCATTTCCAAAATTTTATTAAGTATTTTATTTTTGTGTGTTTGAATCATTTTCCAATAAATTGAAATTGAAGCTTATATAGTTCATATTTTAGTGACATACATACTAAATTTACTCTTTTAAATCAAAGGAAAACTATTTTTTACAACTTTTCATCACTGAAGTGTTGGATGCATTAATACCCTTATGCTTGATATTAAGGCCATCACTTCAAATTTGACCACTGGTTGGATGCCCTGTGATAGAGTATGAGTACTAGGACTAGTGTTAGGCATCAACCACTATCCTTAAATAGCTAAGTTATACAGAAACAAAATTATTATTATTATTATTATTATTATTATTATTATTATTATTATTATTATTATTGCCTACCCTAATGTACACTACCTTACCTAGGGTTTCTGAGATGTTCCCCATTTCCACCATGATTTGGTAATTGGCATGAATAGTGAACATGCACTATATATAACCCTGTCAAGAATTGATTTTATGAAATAACAAAACAATCTCACTCTCATCTTCTAATTTGTAAGAATAGTAATATGGATGCCCTACTTCTGCCTGTGTGTTTGCCTCTACCTTTGGTGTTGTTGACATTGCTCATTTCTTCTGTAACTCTTACATCTACTAAGTTCTACAAAGATTTTGATATCATGTGGGAGAAGGATCAAGAAAAAATATTAGAGAATGGATAGAATTTGTAGCTAAGTCTAGACCAAACTTCAAGTTATGGGTTTCAATGCCTTGTTACCAGCAGTTTAAACTCTCAATTCTTTAAAAAAATTTGTCACTTGCAATACAATCCATTGCACATTGCAATTGCATGTGATGTACTCAACTCTATAAAGGAATGGGAAGTTACATTTGGGATCCCCTTTCCTAGTTTGCTATACAAAAATTACTTCCTTGGATTTTTGTTTTGGTTTTGTCTTTAGATCCCAGGTTACAATGGCAATGACAAATACTTGTCTCTTTAATTTGTTTCCTATAAAACACATAAAGTAGAGCTACAACTTTCCGCTTTCCTTCCAAATTTTATACTTTATATTAGTCTTAAAATTTTCAATTCTTTCTTACTGTAGGAGACCAAAAGCATTTTCATTTCTTTCTTTGATAACACAATACTATAAATCCATTTTATTTGAGACGCATGCCCCCTTAAACACTTTTTTATTGACTTTATTATTAACCTCTATAACTTAAAATTTTGGAACAATATTCTTTACTTTTTTATTATTTGAGTTCACATGGTTTCATGACATGTACTAAATATTGCATTGTACTCAAGTTAAGTGGAATACAAGGAAACTTTAGTTTAAAGCTTGTGATACCATTAAAAAAAACTCCAAAACCAAGAGTGAAAATATAACTTGTATACCTTCTCAAATCAACTGACATATTTTTTATATAGAATGTTAAATTCAATATTCCATTTGACATATTGAAGTACTATTTTTTCAATTTTTTTTCTTGTGGTTTAGACATGAAGTGAGAAAGACAACTTATTTTAAAACACAAATCCATTTAGGTAATAATAAGATAAATCAAACTATCAACCAATTCCCAATACATTATTTTATTGAATGGTTATGAATTAATGTTAGTTGTTAGTTTTATCCCAAATTATGTTGGTGTATATTTTGGAATATAATCATTCATTCTAAATATGTTTAATAAATATTTTGAATATTTAGATTGTGATACAAAAGTTGTATGATCATATTGTCTAAATTTTATACCTAAAAAAAAATTGAAGTAGACCTATATCTATCATTTCAAAATAACAAATGTCAGCTTTCACCTGTTGAATTAACCTATTAAATTAAGTTGGAACTACTTCTGGTGATCGCAAGTTAAACACCATGTCATTGCCAACTATTTTTACATAGAGATTCAGTTCATAATCAAATATTATAAAACCATACTCTAATATATTTATCAATATTTAAATACCAAATTTGAGGAACCTGCTTTAGTCCATACAAGGAATTTACTACCCTACAAACTAGATGCTCTTTTCCAAGAGCCTGAAATCCCTATAGTTGAATCATGTACACTTCTTCTTCCAAGTATCCATTCAAGAAGATAATTTTAGCATCTATTTGATATACCTTCCATCAAAATTGAGTATCAATAGCAATGATTAATTGAAAGGTTTGAGTATTCATAGTAGGAGAAAAAATATATTCATAGTCTACTACTATTCCTTATACATATCCTTAGACGACAATAGGAGATTTATACTTGTTTATAGAACCATCTAATTTAGATTTAAATCTCCTTAAAATCAATGGATTTCTTAATTTAGGGTAAATTTGATGACCCTTGATTTTCATTCTTTATCAAAGCCTCATATTGGACCCATTTATAGTGGATTCCCATTCATGCTTCCCTTTGGCCTCTTCAAATTTATTCAAATAAAATACCTATGAAAGAGATGAACTTAGAGAAAAATTTATCTGCTCACTATTTTGTACCACTTGTTTCCACAATCTCATAGATCTTCCTTCCATTGTTTGTGGAAACTTGCCCTCCATACATCCTTCTCTAAAGCATAGTATCATTTCACTTCCTTGTGTTGGATTGATTAGACTGTGAATCATCATTTCTTTCACTATATCCCTCCCTATAACTTGAATTTGTTGTTGTTTTCCTCTTTGAGCCCTATTCATCTTTTGCACTTGAACTTTTTATAGAATCATTAGTAGTTATCCACACATTACTAGTTTTAGAATTACCATTATTTGAGAAAATTGGTATTTTTTCAAATACGATAACATCTCTATTTACTAGAACTTTGTTTATAAAGACATATGGTAATTTATATGCCTTGAATTACTAACTCTAGCTAAAAAAACATGTATTTTTTATTTTTGGCATCTAAACCGCTGATATTTTCTTTAAGAATATATGCAAATTTAGTATAATTGAAGATATAAAAAGCACTTACATAAGGTGTTCTACCAACCTTTCTTCTTAAGGATGTAAATAGTTATATTTGTAGTTCTGCCCTATACTAAAAAGTTATATTCTAGCTATGCACCATGTATAATGTCATCTCCATAATTTTCCTATTTCTCCTTTCCACATCTACATTTTTATGTGGAGTGTATGGAGTAGTATATTGCATGTGTATACCTTCCCTCTTGCAAAACCATTTAAACTGTTTTGAGACCAAATTACTTCCATTATTTAACCTTAAATCTTTGACTTGTTTACTTGATTATTTATATACAAAATCTTTCCTATCAATAAAATTTGAGAAACAATCAAACTTTCTATTCAAAAGATAAACCCACATTTTCCTAGGAAAGCCATCCTATTAACAAGAAACAATGAAGTCTAGAAATTGTTAAGAGTTTTTGTTGGACATGAAAATCCTCATGTACTAGGGCTAATACTCTTTTCACTCACCATGTATTACTAGTATCAATTAGATGTCATATATTGTTTCATATTTGACATCTTATACACACATTCTGACTTTCTTGCATAGATGGAAGTCTATTCACGATATTAGTCTTTCTTAATACATTTTGAAATTGATAATTGAGGTGACCAATACCTTTCATGCCAAAGTACACTAGTGTTTTCAATTGATGTTAGTAAACATGTTTGTGTTGTTTTGGGATCAACTAGTTTATATAACCTCATTTCACCAATTCCAATAATAATTACTTTGTTATCATGAAGAGTAGTTACCATACATTTTTTCTATGAAACTTTACAAAAAGACTAGATGTTCTAGTAGTATCACTATTATATATTACATTGTTGTTAACATAAAATGCATATCTAACATTATAAAATGTATATCCAAAATCATTTGTTAATATAATTTCAACATCCCACATCCTTTAATAAAGTGAGTCCAATTGTTACCTAAGGAAACAAATTCAGTAATATTATTATCTTCAATGAAATTAACATCCTAGTATCTATGACACGTATAGTGTTAGGATGCTCCTTAGTCAAAGTACCTAGTTTAAGACTCTAAAAACTAGTCTCGAGATGTTGCAAAGGCAAAATAACTTGGTCCCTTCTCTTCATCTCTAGTTTCCTTCAACAATGTTTGCATATTGTGATTTATTTTGATCACTTTGTACATATTTTTTCACCTCTTCCAAAAATCCTACTTAAAGTGCCCAGGTTTCTTGCATTAAAATCACTTCCACTTTGGTTTGTTTGACCTGTTACTACTTTTTTAGGATACTTTACATGAACCACTATCATTGAACTCTCTTCCCTTTCCCTTGAGCCATGTACTAAATGAACTCTTTATAGCAACTAAGGTTGATGCATCTATTTGATCTTTCCTTCACTCTTTTTGAATGATAAGTGTTGAAAACTTCTTGAAATCAAGAGTTTGTGTTTCTCTAATCAAAATCAGTGACTCCACAAATGAATTAAAGGTAGAAGGTAAACTATGCAACACCAATGAAACCTTACCTTGATCATGCATTGGTTTCAAAATAGTAGCCACTTGATCACAAATATCTTGTGCATGTAGGAGGTACTCATAAATTGAAACTCCATCGTATAGCTTAGTAGAAAATAACACATTTTTCAAATATAAAGATCTTGTAGCTTTTGACGTTTGATATTTTATAGTCAAAATTTTCCACAAGTCATACTACAATAACATCTCTAGCCTCTGGTACTAAATTATCATAAAATAATAGTTTTATCAACATTATTGCCCCTTATGTCTTTTATCACAATCTTCAACATTATTTTCAAGTATTTTATATTTAATTAACATAATTATGTCAATATTTATATACTCACACACAATGAGTATCTTGTGACACCACAAGATGTAGTTTTTCCTAGTTAATTTAGTGAATCAAGCAATGATAAAAGTTGAATACTAAAAATTTCACTTACAAAAAGACTTATTTGTCCACTAAAACATTCATGCCCTTTTTTATATTTCTAGAGCTACAAAATAAATGTGCCAAATAAGGAGGTAATGTTGAATTATTTTATGATCCAAAAGTTATTTATTTAATATTTTTAATTAGTTTGTTTTTAAATTTATATAAGTTGGTTACTTAGGAAAGTTGGTTTGTCCTCGTAACCACCCACAAAGATTTTTAAGATTTCACCTTTCTTTGTAAAAATTCATCTTGAAATAATATATTATAAAATTATGTGTCGAAGAATTTATTAATAATGTAATTTTCAATTTTCTCTCCCATCCCTGAAGCCAATAGTGGTATCAGAGCCAGATGAAGCTATGCAAGAGGATTGAAAGAGAAATGCTACAAGGTAGTCCTGTACAATGCTTCAATTATTAATAAGTTCATTTATTTTTTACCACTAAAGGGCTAGTGTGATGTAAGACAATTTTTTTAATTAATCAGTGCAAAGTCTAGAGGAGTTCACACCATTTTGTAGTCCCCTTCATTGCCATTTGTTGAACACTTAGTAAATCTCAATGATTGGTTATATATATATATATATATATATATATATATATATATATATATAATTGAAACAGTTCTATATATATATATATATATATATAATTGAAACAGTTATATATATATATATATATATATATATATATATATATATATATATATATATATATATATATATATATATATATATATATATATAACTGTTTCAATTATATATATATATATATATATAGAACTGTTTCAATTATATATATATATATATATATATATATATATATAACTGTTTCAATTATATATATATATATATATATATATATATATATATATATATATATATAATTGAAACAGTTCTATACATCCTCTCTTGCTTCTTTCAAGTGTACAGTTTAAAACAAAATAGAGCAAAATTGGTTCTATAAAATTTACATTTTTTATGTGACTCAAATGCAATTATGATCTTCGTGGCTTCCAAAATAAAGGGTGCATTAGGCATTGGGCATCGCAGTCCCATCAAAATGTGGCTTGATAGATAACTCTATGGAGTATATATTGACAATAAGGTGCAACAATACAAAATAGTGCAAACACTATAAAGCCAAAACAATGGCGCAATAAAGTTTTTTTTATTTTTAAATGGGACTTCAAAATAGTTATGTAAAGTACTTGTAAGGAGAAAATCCATTCACCTATATATATACACAGTTGCACAATGGCAAGCATTTGTTTTATGCATATGGAATGAGTAAGGGTTTTTAATTAAACACTTGATTTTTTGTGGGGTCCATAAGAGAGCCAAGAAAATTTATCTTTATTTACCCAAGGGAAAAGCCAATAAATTATGTTCTCACATGCAAGTAACAATATATACATCGAAAAAGATTTCAATGTAATTTATTTATAATTGTTTCCCATCTTGAAAATTAAGGATATGTGTAATATTTTGCCCACATGTTATTAAATTGGTTGATGGGGAGGTGGATAAATTGATTTTGTTCGTCTCTTCCAAAAGGAGAGTTCCAAGGCTCAAATCCCTTCCAATTTTTTTTGAGGGGTCAAATCGGTGATATAAGGGTGTATTTATGATTTCTTGAAACAAATTTTTGATAATCATTATTTTATTTGAAGATAGTTGTGTGACTAGGTGATTTATAGGTTTTTAGATGTTTTAGAAACATTAGAATGGTTAACTTTGTAATTTGAAGTGTCTTTATATTATTTTTGTAACAAACATATTCAATGATGTATAAAGGTGCATTTTTGGTGGAAACTGACACCTTCCTCATAAAATGTTTCACAATATCACTTCACGCTTGTGTTCTTGGAGATAATATCATCCATTACATGTCTTAGGATCCTTTTTATTGACATTATCTAAGTGACAATTAGAGGTTGGAGGATCCATTGGATGCTAGGGAATAATTACCCTCTCTAGTTAGCTATTTGCTTGAAGTATGGGTTCAATGCTTAAATATCAATTTTTGGTTTGTATTCTTGCTTTTAGTTTCATTTTTGTCTTTCTATATCTGATATTAATGGCATGAAGTAGATAGAATTAGTTGTTTTTATTTCTCTCGATGCATAATTTCTCACCTCTCGCTTGATAGGGGGAGAAGATTTAGGCATTGGTTGGACTTTGCTCAATTGTCGATGACAGTATGAGTTGATAAGGGTTACTAGCACTAGTAGTGTTGAGTAAAGGATGTCAGTTTTTATTGGGCATCATATGTGCCATATAGAGTATGGGTTTATCATTTGGATGGGTTCCTATGTGGGACCTTATGTGGGTTGATGTAGCTGGATATGCTAGATCATGTTCTACTATAGTACGGTACGATGATCACCGAGGATGAATAGGCCTTGATCATGTTCATCAGCTATATTTTACCACAACTTGTAGGGGTAGGCTTCTTTATGGAGCATCATAATTTTTGGTCAGTGCTAAAGGTACAATACACCACTTGCAATTGTCATAGAGTTCCTTTGATGACTTCAAAGTCATTGCTCTAGGTCATTCATCTATTATACCCCTTTGGATCAAGGGGAGTTTGTTGGATTATTTTATGATCTAAAATCTATTTATCTAATGTTTTTAATTAGTTTGTTTTTAAATTTAAATAAGGTGGTTACTCGAGAAAGTCAGTTTGTTCCTGTAACCACTTATGAAGCTTTTTAAGCTTTCACCTTTCTTTATAAAAATTCATCTTGAAATAATATATTATCAAATTTTGTGTGGAAGAATTTATTCATGATGTAATTTTCAATTTTCTCTCCTATTTCTAAAGCCAACAGGGAATACATGCCAAACTGAGAATGAAAAAATACATGCTTGGGAATAAAAGATGCCCACATTATTAGAAGGCACATTCAATTAGTAAATATAAAATATAACATAATAATAAATCATGCTCAAACTCAAGCTTAAAACAATTCAAAATCTGATTTTGAATGATGCCTTAGCTTCTACTCTCTATAAAATATACTCCAGACAAGCTCGGGTTACAAAAAACATTCATACGCTACTAAGAAAATGCTCAAGGTGTAATAAAAATAACTTGTGTTTGCATAGTCATATGGCAATGATTAGAATTACTTCCTCAGCCCTAAGCCTCCACATAGACATCCTCATTCAATTTGATGCTTTCTCTTAATTTTTCCCACAGTATTACTCTCGCTAATTGTATTTATTTCACACCAACTATAGGCTTACCAAGGAAAATAATTTGGTAAATAATGCATGTTCTAATACCATATTATTTTATTGATAAAAAGTGATAAAAATTATAAATAAGTGCTTAATTAAATAAGCAGGAGACTTCTTAGAAATTAAGGAGGACATTGATCAACATTAAAACCTGTGAGCTAAAAATAGTTAAAACAATTATAGAACTACAATAACAACAAATAGTAATTATTTAGTTTTTATTGTATATTGATTAAGACTAGATCATTATCTAATCTAAACATTCTAATAATTATTTGTTATTACAAAATGTTATGTGAGTTCCACAAGTTAATTTTATTAAGGTCAATAAATTAATTTAAAAAGGAATTTAAGTTAAATCCTCTAAGGCTTAGTGAATAAGAAGCTACCTTAATCACAAAAATAAAATATTTTTATCTTATGCTACAAGAATGGATAAGATTAAAAATATGAAGTAGAGCTTGTCACCTTCATTACAAAAATAAAACTACACCATTAATAAGTTATAGGTCTGAGAAAACTCAAAGCCAGTCTTTAGGCTTGATGGGAATAAAGGAAATGAGTAAAATGTTACTCAAGATAAAAGGAATCTCCAAAAGAATAATATAATTTCCAAAATAAAAGGCAAACAAAATTAGATTTAAATGGATAAGATCAAAATATACCAAGGAAACTCTTTTTCAAAATACTATGTTCACCAAATTAGAGTTCTTCCCAAGGGAATAGACAATGACATTTTAAACCTAATTAGATTCGGTTACTAAAATATGAACTTAAGGACTAAGTATCAAGAGATTTTACTTAGGACCAAGCACAAATGATCATTTTTAAACAATGATGTTGTGAATAGAAATCATGGTACAACCCTAGCCCTTCTCAATTATGACAAAAGATCATGTCTAGTCATGAGTTCAACTCCCACTATCAACACAACCTCGACATAACTAGTTGACAATTTATTATCTCAGGAACAATCCCAATGAAGGCATAAACATCACTAAAATTCACACTCGCAAAAATTCAATCCAAAATAATATCCATATAGCAAAAAAATTGCTATGACATTTTTAAGAACATGGCAAATTTTTCTTCTTACATTGACTCATTTTCAAGATACAACAAAACAAATAGAAAATATGGGTTTGTATAAAATATTCAAAATAGAGTGTTAATTATACTTCCTACCTCTACCATATAATTTACTTGAATACCTTTCTACAAATAAATGAGTGAGTCACCAAAATCGATTTTGTAGCCTTGCTTTCCTCATCACTAAAATCTACATAAGTGGTGTTAGTAGATAAAAAGATTTGATAAGGAAGCCACATACATTTAACTACCATATTACACCTTTATCATAACCAACAGGATATTGGTGGCATTAACCATAACCAATACAACCACTAGGTAGGTCACTACTACAATCAACTTTGTCATTTACAAATGCCCAACAAGCCAATATGATTAATCATTTTCATTTATGTTCAAAAATATTACAAAAGAAAAATATCTAGGGAAAAAATCAAATAAATACATAGGTCTTAGGAATATAAGAACCACCGAGTACAAAAAGAACATGGAAAGATGCTCGTTCCACTTATGTTTTCATTCTTCACTTTGCTTCCCATGCATAGCCTTGCATCTTAGGTCAAAATTTACTTTCTATTTAAGGCAAACCAACACCCTTGCTTAACATCCTAATATCCTCTCTTCACTCCTTGGTATAATATTCTCCTTTTTTACAATCTAATGACCATATCTCTCCAATTCACACAACATTTCCAAAATAATATCTGATGGGTATCAAAATTTGTTTCACATACCTTGAAAAAGGTGTCCTAATCTATGAAATTTAGTGCTAAAAAATTAATAGAAAACTTGCTTAAAAGTTGTGTCCAAAGAATTTGCTTGCCCCAAAACCATTAGGTATTGTAGAACATCCAGCATCCTATTCAACAACAAATAAATTGATAAAACTCAACATTAACTTCTTTAATCCCCTGTTAAAATTTCACATACCTATAAAATATCATTCAATTGGAAATTTCAAATTTAGGTTAAAAATGGGAAAATTTGTTCATATTGTAAGCATATCGAGAGATCTTTACGCCTTACATTCAAATCTTTTGTTCAAAGTCTAATATGACATGGCAGAGTTAGAGGTTATGGTGTCATCGTTATTCGTAGCACAAGCAACAAAGGAATGAATTGAGGAGTAGCAGAGGCCTAAATTTGAGTGGTTGGTTTAGCATAATAATTGGTTAGAGAGGAGGAAAGATATTTCTACTCACTTTCTAGTATTCACTGAATTAATTATAAAGTATGTATTAGAAAATGGGATAAATTGGGTGTGTATAAATGATGACATATCACAACATGGGGTGAAAAACCTATGATGACATTGTCAATACTCTTTTGAACCTTGATTTTCCTTGTCTTCATTAACTTATATTTCATAGCAATGTTGAATTGTAATGTTTTATATAAACTTTCCTTCTAATAAATCATGTATGCCTTTGAATTGTTGAACTGTCACAAGATGTATTTGCCTTCACATATTTCATAGTGAAATTTAATGAATGTTTCAACTTTTAAGGAAATAACATATCGATTTTTTTTAAATGCTCAGGGTCATCTCTAACAAGAGATTTCACCTAGCATTATATAAATACTTTAATTAAATATAATATTCCCAAATAAGATTTAGAGGAATATTCTTAAAATTGTGAGTTTAAAATTTGATAGTTGTTTACATTTTATCAACGCTTTTTATCAATTAAATTTTATAAATTATTTGTCTTGGGTGATTTGTATAGTCCAATGTTAGCACTGATTGACAAGGGTGTCGAGCATCGTGTCCTTGAAGGGAATAAAAGTTAGATCTGATTGCTAAATTATTATATTTACCTTTTTTTTAAATATAATTATTTTTTAGATTGTATCCAACTGTAATTTTGGGAAGTCATTATTTTATTAAAATAATTATAATAAATTTATATTATTTATCAAAAAATATATAAATTGATGATAGTCCAATTCAAACATATTGAATATTCTATAATATTACTAATGAATTAAGTGTCAGGATTACACATCCCATGACATAACAAAACACAAATTCAAACTACATCAACCATGTTAACCTACAAAGTGTGCGAGCATTGTTAGTAATGCCCATACTATCAAAATATTCCTATTTGTTCTCGTCAACCTCATTCAACTTTGTCTTCAAAACATTCAAACACTTACATACATCTTGATTGTTTGGAGGTGTGCCCCTCCCTTAAAAAATGAAAACCATAAATAATGTTAGACATGGAGTGTATATATCATATCATAAAACCTAAAAACCATAGTATAAATATTAAAAACCCATCAACTATACATATCCTTATGTATAAACTTTAGGTTAGATTAATTTAACAAAAAAATTGACGTGTATGCATGATAACAATGCATATTAGTGAAGTGTATTTCAAATCCAAACTAATTGGCATGGTATACATTGTGTTTTTTAGGGACCAACATGGGTATTTGAATGTGTCTAATTATCATTATAACTAATGGTGAATTTGAAGTGAAGCCAATCTCTTTGTGGATTCAAATGAAAGTATAAGAAGAAAGTGACATGGTGTGAGAGCCCAAATGAGAAGTATAAGAAGCAAGTGACATGGTGTGGGAGCCAAAATGGAAATATTTGGTTGTGGAAGTCTAAGTGTAAAAATATTGTCAAAAAATTAAAAGGGGATGTGGATGTTGAAATTCGAGCTAAGGTCTCTATCACCATAATGTGGAATTCTAACCATAAAGGTATAATAACCTGATGACACACACTTTCTTACATCCCAATTCCTCACTAAGCAAACTATTTGATTATTCATAGATATTTATAGCTGACAAACTTGATTTGGTTATTTTTAACTAAGCTTTGAGATATATGTTGTTACGGGATAGTAGGATATTGCTTAGGTGACATGATTACATTGCTATGAGTTAGTGATAGTGTATATGTTTACATTAAAAAAAAATTGATTTGATATTTCAGTTACATTTTATGACATATATATATATATATATATATATATATATATATATATATATATATATATATATATATATATATATATATCATGATGTTATGGTCTAACTACCTGCTTGTTATGAGGTTGACACAAGAAAACTCATCCTTCAGGGTGTGACAGAGGGAGAGCATTGTCAGAGAGGGTGACGTAGATCAAGATGTTGAAGGACAATAGAGAAACTAGTTAGAACCATGCACACACCACAATAGAAAGTACATGTTAAATGCATAGTATGGATGGTTAGTGTTAGCACATTCCTTATGTTATCTACATTTAGGTAATTGTATATATGTGTGTGTTAGTCCAGATTTATGCTTAGGAGATGTAATCTTATGTGATTACGTGTTGTTCTGTGTTTATGATGCATCAATGTATTCTTGATTAATAATGTTTTGTGAGAATGCAGATTTGTGTGAATAAGTATCTAGAGTTATCGTATGTAGACCAACTAACATATCTTAATAATGTCAAGAATATAAGCTAATTATCATAATGATATTCAGAAATATCATTATCAGGTTTAATGGCTTAAAACAGATAATTATCATTACTAAAATTATGTCATAAATTATTAAATGTGTATTAATTAACTTTTGAAGTTAGAAAAATAAATAAAATTTAGGAATTTCTAATAAAATGAAAAAAAGGGAAAAAGAATGAAAGGTCTAAAATTGGAGAAAATCAGAAGAATAGTAAATTAAGAGAAATATCAAGTTTTAAATTTAATAAAATTAAAAAGAAATAAATTCATAAAAATAATAAAAGAAAAATAAATAAGAAGGAAAAGCTAAAAAGAAAAGCTACACCCTTTTTCTCTTGAAAAGAGAATAAAGATAAATAGACTAGAGAAGGTATTCAGAAAAAAAAAAAAAAAGGAAGAAAAAGAGAGGCACATATACATAAGAGAGGAGACAGAGAAAAAGAAGCATAGAAGCATTGAGAGGAGACACATTTCGAGAAGGTGTTTCTAGGTAGGCATTGCACTTAAGTTATGTGTAATGATGTAAAATTAAAGGTCAATTTTCATGAGTTATATATATATATATATATATATATATATATATATATATATATATATATATATATTTTTTTTAAATCGTTGTTTATAAATATATATGTAAATATAGAAGCCGCATATCTATTTTTAGTGCCTTGTGCCTGCAACTCATCCCTTTTTAATAACCTTATAGTGAGTAGATTAAAATCCGTAGGTTCCCCTCCTCGCAAGAGGATGATTGCATCAAATTAAGTTTCCTTACTTGGTAAATGGTGTGTTCCCACCATAATTAGGATGTGGTCAAAGATTATAGATTAAAACTAAACCAAACTATTCAAGCTTATATAGCGAACCAACTGGGAATACCTAATATGAGTGATCAATGAAATAGATTTTATGACTTAGTATTAGAAGGAGAGTGCATATCCCAGCCTATGAGTGGCGATCTGGTAAACTATGCGTGGAAATCTGGTAAAACTAAAAAAAAGATACATCTTTGATTGTAAAATTATGACATACTAAGTCACCAAACCAATTTTATTGAGGCAATTAGATCAGTAGTAAATATAGAAAACATCTTTATAACTGAAAATACGCGATCTGAAATAAGTCTGATGATAAATGATAACTAACTATAGTAATTATACAATGAATTAAAAGACAAGTATATATTTATTGCAATGAACTACTTTATAAGAATGATGAATTAGCACATTCATGCAACGATTCAAAATAAGCAGGCAACAATTCAAAATAAGCATGAAACAACTTAATCATGCTTGCAAAGAAAGTCCATATCACTATATTTTAAGTTCTTAGTATTCAATATTTAATATATGTATTTTGCATTCATGTGGTATAATGAGACATTAACATAATATACTATTGTGAATCAGAATATATATATATATATATATATATATATATATATATATATATATATATATATATATATATATATATATATATATATATATAGTCATAGCTAAATAAACTTGATATAACTCTGTTATATGCTAGTCTCCCTACATACAATAAATTACCCAATATATAGAAGGTGATCTGTGTTGTGTGTGTGGTGTGTGTACTAGAATAAATATACATATCCAGTAATCAATACACATTATCTAACTTAGAATATTTTCATATTGGGTATATGAAAATAGTTTATGCATAGTTCAAAATTAGTCTATATAATTATGCGAATCACATTTTCATATGGCTAATTATATGATTACCATTCTCATAGCGGTATTGGTTATAATATCATTATATATATTTTCATATATTATATGTTGTGGCTATGAATATATATAATTCACCATTATAAACACGTTATATATTGTATATAATATTATATATTGTTAATTAACTTTAACATATTGTGTCATAATATTATACTATATACTAATAATTAATATTATGTATAGTGTATAATTAATAGTAATACCATAACGTATAATATAGTTATATATAATATAGCATATAATGTTTATGAAAATAATATCATGATTACCATATATATAGAGGTATATGTAACATAATTATATATTATACCCATTAATACATATATGGGATTGTTACATGTTGTATGTAATCTATACATGCCCTGGTATCTAATGTGTGGATTATACCTTTATCATAGACTGTATTATGAAATGTGTATCACAACCATTACTCTATGAGGCATCAGGTTTCAAATGTCATTATGCTATTACTTTAGTGTATTCAAATGATCTTTAGGGTGTGGTATTAAAGTAAAATATTGATATGGCATCATAACCAAATATAATCTATCTGTATTAAGAGGATTAGGTGATGCGGAGTTATGCACGACTTGAACATATGTGGGTGAAAATTTAGTAAGATAGGGATAAAAACTATGGAGTATTTCTTTATTAAATCCCTTATCTTATAAAGATTGTCAATATAGTTTATGAACAGGAAAATATAATGATTGTTAAAATCATATAGAGTTCTTGACTCAGAAATATAGTTGACTTGATATATTTTTCATATATCGTTTGTGTCTTTAAATACAATACATATTATGGAATCATATTTATTCATGGAATTAAGCATCCATATGAAAACAATCCCTAGTAACAGAATTAAGTATTTAAATGAAAGATTATAGAATAACTAAGTTATGAGTTATTTGACTCTTTGAGAATAACATAATTAAATTGTTGAATTATATTTACATATAGTAATGCAAATTTATATGCAGTACATATTTTTAGTATATTATGTGCAAGTTTTTAGACATATATAGCATATAATACTGTATCGTGATGCATGCTTATAAGTTATGTTTCTTTGAATGCTAGTATACAGTTTAAATGTAGGGTATAGCTGGGTGGTATAATCTCATAATTTCTTGATTATTATTTTTGAGTGTGAGTTGTTTGATTCTTGAAATCATAAGTTTAGTTATGTGTAATTATGTAGTTGTGAACTATGATATTATGGGGTGTCATGAAATACTATAGTATAAATGTATGTTATACCTGGGTGGTACAAACTATAATTGATATACCTAGAACTCACTCATATGTTCGACAGATTAAATGTATGTGTGTTGGTTATTACTATGAATAGCATATAAAATGACAGTTAGTAGGGCCTTAGTTATGCGTGCATACAACCCCTGAGAGTATAGTGAATGTTATAATGGATTATTTTATGTCGATGTGAACTGAGACTTGCTTTGTTATGTCTATTTATTTGAATAGGAGCTTATGTCTCCATGTATTTATGACTACTTTATTATGATTGATTGTGAAAAATCAGTAGTTACATCTTAGAACACTAGAGTATGATAATATGGGTTATCATAGGAGGTAGTATATTTGGAAATTAATTATGGTAATTAGAATCTGCAGTTAAATATGTATTTTATCTAGATGGTATAAATTGTGGTCATTATTTCTAATATGAGATAGATAAAAATGTGAGATTCATTCATACGTTTGATGGAATATATATATATATATATATATATATATATATATATATATATATATATATATGTTACTCCTATGCTTAGCATGTTATGTGATATGATTGCTAGTAGGATGTAAATTGTATGAGTCTTTTGGTTATATTATGATAATCAATCTCGCATTACTGATACTAAGTAAGGAGTGAGACTGATTTCACTAGCTTACTAGCATCACAATGACAAATGAAGACAATCTAATCAAGTAATGTGTATGAATTTTGACTGATTTATAGATCGTTATTATTTATTATTCTTAAAAACTTTGGTCAAAGTATGTTTAGTGAGATATTATCATTTTATGAGTATGATTTACATGTTTGTATGATATCTTGTAATAAAATGGGTTTTCTATGATACACACATGTTTAGTTTTAGAAATCATACATCACATAGGTACTAGCTTATCTCTTTGTATTCCCGTGGCATCACTATCTACTTATCCATGAAGGGAGGGCCATTCCCTAATGTCATGTCCCGTTTCCAAAAAAATTAAATGGTGGCCAAATTTCTCCATTCTCATAATTATGAGAAAATAATTAAATAATTGTGAAATAATTATTTAATATTGTATGGTCCACCATAATTCATATTTTTGAAAATGGGCCATTAAATATTAAATATGAATAATATTCTCCTAGTGGGCCATGTGGCATGTTTGAAGCACTTTTAGTGGAGAGAATCTCGGGGTAGAAGTTACAATATAGAAACTCTATGACGGTTGTAAGTGATGTGGAAGTGGAAAATATTTTGGGCAAGTGGATAAAGGTGGTAAGATGATGTTTATCTCCCCAAATCAAGGAATGAGATTTTGGCACTCAAAATCAAGGAATGGAAAATCTTTGTGTGGAAAAAATCAACAATGTCTAAAAAGGAAACTATGACATAGCCTTGGTGTGATTTTGAGGAGATGGAATATGGAAACTTTCTATTACCTATGATAGAGAAAGAATATGGAAATATTCTATTTGGAATGTTGGGAATTGTAGACCAAACATTATTTAAGATGGGCAGCTTTATGAGTGGGGATCTTTTGCCATTATAACTAATTTCTACATACTATTGCACTTATGCTTCAACAACAGGATTCAAGGATGAAACCCCATGGGTTTTTAGTGATCAGTGAAAGAAACCTCATTGGTTGTAGAATCGGAGGATGAAAATCCTTTGGTTCATGAGGGTGATCTCATTCAGAGGTTGCATTAGAGCTTCAAAAGTTGTAGATTCAACTATTTTAGTTTTGTGTGTGTTACAAGATTTTCTTCAATATGGTTCATTGCCATTCACAGTAGTTGCTCAGTGTGTGTGTGAGATAGAGTTTTAGATTTCATGTAATGTACGTATTTTCATAAAATCTTGATTTGCTCGAGGATTTGGATGTAGCTTCCATGAGTAAATCTAATATATCATTTGGTAGTGTTCTTTGCATGCAATTCCATTTTGAGAGTTTTCAAGATCTAGTTATTTCAAATCTATGTTTTGTACTTTTCTAGTTGTAATAAAAATGTGCATGTTATATAAAGTGGGTGCATGTGCCATTCATGTGTGTTAATCAGTAAAAGTAGTTTAGATTTCTTTTGTTTTTAGATAAAAAATTTATCAGGGTTATTATACCTGATGGGATTAGTGTGAGGGATTATTGGTTTGTGTTTGATGTGGAAAAGTGTTCAGATGATGTTCTCGCTCCCTATAAATGTACTACTTTTGAGATGACACTTGCGATTGCCACAGATACTGAAGAGTTCAGAGAGCCATGTATCTTATTTATGTATATTGTATTATATTGTATTTATTATTGAAAATATTATCATGAAGAGCTATAATTACCTATTTACTATGGATTGACAGTAGTGGTTGTATATGTACCAGTAGTGGCTAGATATTTGTAATTACTTTCTATATTTGTATTATGATGTGCTTCTTATGATGATAGTGATCATTGATGTATGATGTAATATGAGTCATTTATAGTTATCACTTAGAGCATTATATATGATCTTTACTTAGATTCTTATGGAGTAATCTGTGTACAATATATGTGTTTACTTTTTTTTAAAAAATTTACATGTTTCTAGGTAGATTCTAGTAGGGATGTTACACACTCTTATTCTATGTCAACTTATTACATTGCACTAAAGAAGGAAAGGATGTGTCTAATCTTTAGCTATATAGTGTAGCATACTTGTACTTGTTTGAAATTATAGTTGAGGCGATTAAAAAAAATCCCCATTTCTTTAGTTTATATAGGAAAAAATGTAATTTGAAACATAAGGATTAACTGTAATGTCTCCAAATAAGACAATTAAGACAAATTAGGGTTTTCCAACAAACCCTAATGCAAAACTAAAAATAATATGAATGTTGCACTAAAAATCAACAAATCCTAACAACAATAGATGTTCAAATTTCAAGCAATAACACTCCATAATAACCCTACTAATTAGAAAATATGCAACTACCCTAAAATACCTCTTTTTGTGGCAAGATGGGATGATGATGTGGCTGGAATTTTGCTGTAATAATTTTGATTTTTAAGATCTTTTTACAACTATTTTTTCCCTTCCAATTAGCCTTGAAACCCTTACACAAACTCATAATACATATGCTAAAAATACTTATAATTTATTAGGGCTTCTAAAGAACAAATTAGGGCTGCCAATAGTCAATTTAGCTCCTCCAAATAAGTCGCCACACTTAGAAAAATAGGAGGCACAAATATGAAATTCAAACCCTTGTTTTATTCCTTCCACAAGGTCTCCAAGTTCCCCAAATCAAATCAGCCCACTTGGAAAAATATTAAAATATTTTTTTGAATCTAAACTAAATTATTTTCCTTCAATATTAGAGCCCAAAAGCAATCAAACAACTTGCCCAAGTGAATCACTCCACTAGGAAAAATTATGCAAATAATTTTTTGAATTAATTCCCTTATTTATAGCCCTCAGTAATTTATTATTTGCTTTCATCAACTAAAACTTTAAAAAATAATATCTTCCAGAATATTAGAAATTTTAATGCAAATGTTAGCTCAAAATAATCACAAAAATAGTAGCTTTCAAACAAAATTAGAATAAAAATTTTCCCTCCATAGGAAGTCTCTCAAAAGTAGTTTCGAAGTTACAAAAACTCTACTTACAACCTTAGATTCTCCCAAAATCAACAAAACTCTTCAAACTAAGTTTCTCCACCTCTTTGACCTGTAAATCATGAATTTATAGCTCTCTTAAGGGTTTGAAATAATTCCTTAATAAAGGTGGTGTCCAAAAACACCTTTGTAGATCCATTTGCGTAAGACGATGCAAAATTGAAGCACAATTACAAACCTTGAATAGAGTTATCATATGTGGAAGAGTGGAGGTTTTCGTCCTCAAAATTTTTCGTACAGTTGAAAGTTTTCATCTTCAAGTCACTTGTTCAAGCTTGACATACTCGTACAAAAATTTTAATATCCAAAAATGCATAATCTTCAAATAAACATCTAACCTTCCTTTTATATCCATGCCCCAAGTGTGGTGCCCAAAATAAGAGAGAAACTCTCTTTTTTAAAAATATTAAAAGAACCTCCTCATAATTTTGCTTTAGCCTTAAGTGCCCATGACCCTTAAAAAGGCCCCAACTTAAGTGAAAATTAGATTATTATTACTTTATTTTAAGTGTTTAAAAATACTTTTTATTTTAGTAATAATATTATTTTAATTTCAAAATGGGGACATTACAATCCTCTCCACCCAAAATTGCTTATCATTAAGTAATTGCAAAAGCTATGGAGTTGTCCCCACATTCTTCATGATGCACTCACCAACTGAAATTGCTTCCCACTAAAAATAAGTTCTAATTTGAATTCCCAACTTATTAAATATGTGTCTTGGAGGCTTCCCCCATGAGCTAAAAGTGTCATGACCACCTTCCAAAGACTCCCAATAGCCCCAAAGAAATAACACATGACATACCAGTTCGCCTTTGATGTATATTCTCATAGTGATCAATGTGCCATCACAAAATGTTCTTAAAACTTGAAAATAAGTTACAATAATCTCATCTTAAAACATACCTTGAGTGAAAATAGAACATAGATTCAACCTCCCTTGAGTGTGTCTCAAAAAATGTGACATGCCATTTCTCTTTGACTTCCTTTTAACACCCCCTTCATGCATAGGGAGAACATTAAAATGATTAAATAAAAGCCTCAACCAACTTACAAGATAGGGTTGCACCTCTCATTATTTATCAATCCAAAAGCATGTCTCATCATGAACATTTTTAGAATAAACCATAGGCTAGAATTTATATAAAAAAAAGATTTCTTACCTTCTACATGTTACTGTACCTGCTACCCCAACTCAATTTTTTTTTATTGATCAAATTCATAATTCATCCATGTACATATCCTTTCTATCATGAGTTGAAGAAGGCACCAATTTTCCATTTTTTTGTCCTCAATAGGCTGATGTACATGACTCTCAAACTCAGAAATTTCTGAGAAAAAAATCAGACCTTATACCATTAATTTTAGAATTTTCCATAGGCTGAAAAATGTCAACAAAATTGAATTTGAAGAGGGTTGAAGGTGGTATATGTAGTGAATCATACTCAAAAAAAATTTGAGTGTCCTTGTGACCAAAAATCCTCTAACAACTCACCCCTTTCCATGTTGTCCACGACTTGGGCCCTTGCCCAATACCAAAGGTGTGTCAAGTCTTCATAAATGCCTCTAAAATCATGCACATACCTTGGTGTAGAGGGTTGTCCAAAGTAAATTAAGGACTGCCCTTGCCAATCAAGTGTTCTATCATCCTCTCCTCTCCATGGAACACAAAAATTAGAATTATGCATACTTGTCAAAGAGGTAGGAAACTAAATTTCCCTCAGAGCCATTGATTGTCCATAATCAAAATTTGTAGCCTCTTGCCATGGCCTAAAAATCAAACTTGTATCACTCAACCATTTTTTCATCTCAATCAATTGCCCTTATTTGGAAATCTCCACATTCTTAGTATTTCTATTGGCTATAACAATTAATCTCCCTAATGTTCCTACACATAGAACAAACAATTTATTAAAAATAATGGTGTTTAGTAACAACTTTTTTATTGCCTTATCAAGCTCAAGGATCATGAAGTTCATCCCTTTTTGATGCCTCAATTCTTTCTTGTAACTCCCTACCACCAGGATTTCAAAAGGTGTGTTCATGTCTTTGACATGATTTGATCCAAAACTCAAAAGCTTTGGTTGAAAGATAATTCAAGAAACAAGAACAACACAATTGTAATAATGCTATATCTGAGAAGAGATATTTTATTGATCAAATTTGCGGACCCAAACATATGCCTATCTCTGAGAAAAGATGTCTGATTTCCATTTCAGGTTACATCTTCATTTATACATGTTTTGAAGGTAGGAGGAGGATGTGGAAGGTCACCAATCTCGAGGGAGATTAAGTGGTTTAACTTCTACAATTTACAACAATACCAAATTCGAGGAATTATTATTTTTAGAAACTTACTATTTTTAGACCGCACTACTAAAATTGAAATTTGGGGCACTTCCATTTATTTTTAAAAAATCCACTAAGCAAAGTTTGGTACCATCTCATGATGTTCCCCTCATTCTTAGCTTTCCAACGATTCAAATGATGAATTAAACAGAGCTATGGTGCAAAAGTTGTGGTTCCCAGAAGTTCTGCCACCAATTAGGGTAGAACCATTGCCTGAATTGTCACCTGAAATGTTGCTCAGATATTGTCTTTTCCCTCTTCAACCTTCCCCTTATAATGGCTAGAAATCCACTCATACATGTGTGAACCACTTCTAGGATGTTGAGGTGTGAGAGGCACATTTTCCTAGGGTCAATACTCATCATGACAATAATAAACTTTGGGAAAAACAAATTGAAATATGAAAAACAATAGTCAATGAATTACCAACAACCCTTGCAATGACCCATGGGTCATAACACTTGTCACATATCACCACCTTTATGATTAACCAAGTTGTTCCTTTGGTAAGTCCACATAAAACACAATATAGGTGGGTTATATAAGGACTATAACAACCATGAACTACTTGTTCTTCCTTCCAAAACATTGATATATACCTTGCACAATTTGCACCTTGTGACCCTTCATAACAAGCCTTTATCACTCCAACATAGAACAATGTACTACTTCTTATGTCATGGATATTGGAGTGTGTTTTTGTATATGGCAATTGAATTACAAATGTTGAAGTTAAATTATTGAAAATAACACATGCCTCAACCCTTGCCATTTGATGTACCTTCCCACCTTGCATTCTTCCTCTACTTACAACCATTTCATGTAACATATAACATAAATAAAATAAATTGTGATGTTTACCACTTTTATGGATTGTTTACATGCCTTTTAACATGCCCTCCACCTTGTTTCTTTTCTTGGTATGATCCTCATGAGGACCAAAATGTTGTGGGAGCATAGTAGGAGGGTTATGCCACACTTTCTTGCCATGAAAGTCATTAAATTTCTTACCTCTATGTGTTGTTCCATAAATTATAACAAGTTGGTAATGAGCATTAGAATTTGTATTGTTGATCTTGTTTACCCATTTCTCCGTATTAATGTACAAAATGGATTTTACTTGGTTTTTGAAACTATCATATTGGTGTTTAAAGAACTCACCTTCCCTTTTGAACTCCCTTATGTGTTGCCTAGCTTGGAAGGCTATCATCTTTGCCCCCTTTGCCCTTCTTATCCACTCATCACACCTTCCTTGGGTCCTTGGCATAAGGCACAACTTTCTTCCCCTTGGTTAAGAGTATTTTTCTCACTTTTATTTGGCATAGATAATGTCTTCATGAATGGTACACCTTCCTTGCTTACCTCTGAATTTCCATAGTTTCCTTCATGTGATCCCTCATGAGGGTTTGTCCCACTCTCTTTTCCTTCTTTTTACAAGATTTGTTCCTTATTACAAGTGGCTTCCCCACTTGATCCTTCTTCCATGGTGCACTTTGAGATTACTTCTCTTGGTTCAACCACCTCTTTGTCTTCTTCTTGCAACCCTTATTATTTATCAAATTTTTGGACACTTTCATTTGGCTGCCCTTAACTTTATGATTTTATGGATTAAAAGATTCAGTCATTGGCTGCCCCTTCAATAATTGAAAACCCTTCTTTGGTTGTGCCAAAAATTCCACCTTTTCAAATTGTTTGATGATCCTTTCACCAAGTTCCTCATGAGTTTTAATGAGGCCATGCCCTTGTGACTTCTATCCTAGATGCCACCAATCATGGGCAGTTCTTTCCAGGTATTGTATGATAAAATTTAAAGCTTGTTTCTCACCTCTAGGTTTCAATTCAAGGTAGTCATTAAACTTGTTTACCCACACTCTAACTGAAGTACCTAGATATCCATCAAAGGTAGGAAGAACAATCTTCCCTAAGTTATCATGTGTAGCTATGTACCCATGGAGCCCTTTGCCTTGTCTCAAAGCTAGCCATTCTTTAAAGCTCCTTCCCTTTCTGTACTGAGGTGCAAGTGTCAAATATTCATCATAATTTTCCATTAGATCCCAATGAATCAAAGATTGGGCCTTTATTTCAAGGGGTTGATCCCCTTTCATATCTTTCATCATTTAAAGGGGTGTAGCCATAGTTCCTACCAACCGATCTTGACATTGAGTGATTCGGTCCAACCTAACCCTGTCGCTGTCACTATTTGACAAATACCTTTCCATCCAACAGTTGGCTAAGAAATTAGCTCTAATACCACTATAATATCCCCAAACGGAACAATTAAGACAAATTGGGTTTTTTCAACAAATCTTAATGCAAAACTAAAAATAATATGAATATTACCCTAAAAACCAACAAAACCTAGTAATAATAGATATCCAAATTCCAAGCAATAACATTCCACAATAAGCTCAATAATTACTGAATATGCAACTATAATAAAGTACCTCTTTTTGTGGCAAGATGGAATAACGATATGACTGAAATTTTATTATAATAATTATACATTTTAAGATCTTATTATAGCTACATTTTTCCTTCCAATCAACCTTGTAAGCCTTGCACAAATTCACAATAAATATGCCAAAAATCCCTACAATTTATTAGGGCTTCCAAAGAACAAATTAGCGTTGTCAATAGTAAATTTAGCTCCTCTAAACAAGTCACCACACTTAGAAAAATATGAGGAACAAATCTAAAATTCAAACCCATGTTTTATCCCTTCCACAAGGTCTCCAAGTTCCTCAAATCAAATCACCCCACTTGGAAAAATATTAAAATAATTTTTTGAATATAAACTAAATTATTTTTCTTCAATATTAGAGCCCAAAAGCACTCTAACACCTTGCCAAGTGAATCACTCCACTAGAAAAAATATGCAAATAATTTTCTGAATTAATTCTCTTATTTCCAACCCTCAATAATTTCTTATTTGTCTTAATCAGCGAAAACTTCAAAAATTCGTATCTTCTAAATTATTGAGTAGCTCATTGCAAATTTTAGCTCAAAATGATCACAAAAATAGTAGCTTTCAAAAAAAATTAGAATCAATTTTTTTTCTCTATGTGAAGTCCTTCAAAAGTAGTTTTGAAGTTACAAAAACCCTAGTTATAGCCCTAGATTCTTCCAAAATCAACAAAACTCTTCAAACCAAGCTCGCCCACTTTTTTGACCTACAAATCATAAGTTTTCAGCGCTAAAAGGTTTACAATAATTCCTTGATAAAGGTGGTGTCCAAAAATACTTTTGTAGATCTACTTGCATACAATTATGCAAAATTGAAACATAATTACAGCACTTGAATAACGCTACCCTATGTGGAAGAGTGGAGGTTTTTGTCCCCAAACTTCTTGGTATACTTGAAGGTTTTTGTCCTCAAGTCACTTGATCAAGCTTGATATACTTACATAAGAATTTCAATATCCAAAAATGCATAATTTTCGAATGAACATCTTACCTCCCTTTTATATCCATGTCCTAAGTGTGGCACCCAAAATAGGGGAGAAACTGTTTTTTTTTAAAATATTAAATTAACCTCCTCATAATTTCACGTTAGGCATTAAGTGCTCATGACCCTTAAAAAAGCCTCAAGTTAAGTGAAAATTAAATTATTATTACAATAGTTTAAGTATTTAAAAATATTTTTTATTTTAGCAATAATATTATTTTAATTTCAAAATGGGTACATTACATTGAACCGTCTTGCCACGCCCGCTCCTCTCCTCCCCTCCCTGCTGATGAAGTTGGAAGCCACAAGATAAATGTCTATGTAATAATGCTCCCGTATATTTATAAACGTCTCAAATTCAAAATAGGGCCTTATTAATGTACAACACAATACACAATAGGCATAAACCAAAAATACATAGTGTGAGAAACCCAAAACAAGGGTTAAAAAGGCCTACTCAAAAACTATACATTATATGATTCTAAATAAAAGCCCTAAACTTGATGGAAAACATAAAAACAAAAAAAAAATGAGAAATGAAGGAAGAAAAAATAATAAATAATCAAAAATACAAAATACAAAAAAAATGTGCAAATAAAATCCGATAAAAATTGACAAACACAAAAATACTATAAAATCATAAAATTCTACAACTAATAACTACCATTGTACCAAAATTATATATCTTTATACACAATAAATTGATTTAAAAAAAAATAAAAATAAAAAAAACCAAAAAAAACAAAAAAAAAACATGATAAAACAATTTCTCTCTATGCATTTTGATTCTAAGAGCTAAATGACAAATGACAAAGTTCACCGGAAGGGGAAAAAGAAAAAATAATTATTCTTGGTTTACTTAATATCTTATGAGTTACTTCTCTTCAAAAATTGCCCTTTGGTGTTTAGATTCCCAAAACTACATAACCATTGGGTTTATAGATTATTATCCTAAATAAAAAAAGTGTCCTCTAAATTATATAATTGGTTAAATAAATACATTGGTACATAAGTAATTTAAATTGATATATAACTATGTGATATGATAGTTATAAATTCACTGAATTTAAAGATAATCATATAATATATTTTAGCACCTACATGTTTACTAAAATATATTATAAGAATTATATGATTATTATTCGATAAAAAATTAAAAAAACTTAAACTAAAAAAATTTATATATATATTTTGGAAACAATTTTTTTTCAAAAATTCTTATGTGTTGGTGTGTTTATGTCTCACTCATTTTTTTTTTTAGATAAATGTAGAGTTGTAAGAGATTCTTTGTTAGAGTGTAAAGACAAACTGAGAATTGATAATTTCACTGTGTTATTTGAAAAAGAAATTTTTTATAGAACAAGAAGTTTTTTAATCAAAATTCATAGTGAGAGTTATCATCGAAAAAGGATTAGAAATTTTGTATTACTAGTAAGACATGGCTTATGATATATTAATATGAACAAATTTGTTGTACTTAATTTTGTAATATTAGTAAAACAATTTTTGTATTAAGATGTATTAACACGGAACAATTTAATTACAGCTCTTAGGCTTCAGTGTCATAGACACTGCCACTGCTCCAGATTTTCTAGAACGGTGGGTCCCATATTATTTTTCTTATTCAGTAACTGCAAAAACAAATGATTTGCTTAAAAATGAGGAGCAACTATTGTTTAGAGGGGCTCTGTTTATGCCCCTATTAGCGGTGGGGGAGCAATTGCATCTCCCTCCATGCAAATCTTTTCCCTATGTCATAACAAGTTGCAGTTAGATAAAATTATAATACCTTCCCTCCAAATTACAATTCCTACCTCCTATTTTTTTTTCACAAAGAAATAAAGAATTACATAGATCTGTTATATTGCAAAAAAATTCCTATTTTTACTCCGCAACCAAAATTCACTCTGCGCTCTCTATGAGACCATAACCTTAATCCCATATATTTCCTTGATAAATATTATTAAAATATTTCATTCCTTCATTCAATCAACAATGTTTTTTTTATAATAAATATCCCCTATTCCTGAAAACTATCTCAATTTAAAACCCTGTTAAGATACCTCATACAAAGTTCATTTTCATTCATTGATTCAATCAATGGAGAAATATAAGTGTCCCCTGTTCCTTGAGGCGTATCTGAATTTTAAACCATCTTGAGATACCTCATACCAAATTCATATCAGTACTTTTTATTCTTGTTGAGATTACGAGATTTTCTGATAGATTGATTTCTGTTTTTTTAATCATCAAACTCAATAACTTAGTCCGAGGCTTCCTAAAGGCGATGGATTTACAGGAGGATTCGGGCGGTATTTCCGTGAAGCCTGCTTCCAAATGGGATCAATTGCCACTAGGGGAATTGCCCCGCAAAGAGAAGAGAAAAACCTTGAAGAAGCTCAAGAGAAAGGCCTTGAGAAAAGACGCCGCAGAGAAGGAGCGGGCGGAGCAGGAGGCCTGCCTTAATGATCCGGCGGAGCAGCTGAGGATTCAGTTGCAGGAGCAGGTCGAGGCCGAGGCTCTCGAAAAGGCCAGGAACGATTTCGAACTACACGAGAGAATATGGCTTTTAAATTACCACGAAGCCCAGCGGAAGCGCCAGGAAGACCTTGACAAGAAGCTGGTATTCATTTCTGTAATGCCGCTGTTTTTATTTTTTGATTTGGTAAATTCTACTTGTAGGGTGTTGTGACCTAAAAAAGCTAAAACCATTCTCCCTCAACTGCGGGTTTTTACCCAATTTCAGTACTTAATCATGTCTCTTGTATATTTGAAAACGAGGCCTCAGTTTGGGAGTCGCGATATTTTATTACTTTGCTAGCCCCTGTTGTCTCGAGTCTGGGTAAATTAAGTGCTTTCTGTAGCAACCGGGACATGTACCCTGCCTGGTCGGTTGGGATTATCTTCACCCAGAAAGTTGGATACAATTTTGTACCCAATATCCACACCTTATCATTCCTCCCGGAGAACCTAGGGCTTCACTTTGAAAGCTCCAATGCTGTACCATTTGAGCTTATTCTATTTGAGGGGACCTATTATCACTTGGTAAATTTAGGATTTGTTTTGAGCTTATGTAATGCTGTTAGGGCTCTCTTACACTCACGCCTCGCCTGCTGGTTGAGGGGCTTGTTTAATCTCATTCCTCTCCCAAAATGAGCATTGGCTTAAACTCGCGTTCTAGTAGAGGGGTTTGCTTATGCTCACCTACCTGCGGAGGGCTTATCTTACCATCTTGCCTTCCTTTAGAGGTTATCTTACGCTTCCCTACTGGTAGAGGCATTCGTCCATGCTCACTCCACTCCCTACTTCAGTAATGGATACAGAAAAAACGAGGAACCAACATTGTGCATCACTGTTTGCAGTCTGCATGAATTTCATGCAAATCTTGTGAATGCTTTGTAACGAGCACATCTTCTGTGTTAATAGCTCACCTAAAAGACACAAATTATCCATTTTCAAGGTTGGGGGTGAAAGGGAGAGGATAGAAGTGGTGTTTTTTGCCCTACATTCATGTTATCAACCTGGTAATGTAAGCAATAATTCATCTCACCTGTACAGGCTCAAGAAGCAGCTGAGAAGGAAGAAGAAGAAAACTGGGAGTATATTGAGGATGGACCAGCTGAAATTATCTGGCAAGGAAATGAGATAATTGTGCAAAAGAAAAGGATCAGGGTACCAAAGGGAAAACCAGGTGTGAATGTAGTGGCAGAGGTAAGTAATTGACCAAGTCTCATGAATTTTAGCTGTTTGTTGTGATATTTTTCTTCAATTTAGAAAGCAAATTTTATCTTATATGGTGCAGCCATTGATTCCATATTTTTCTCAAATTCAACCAGTAATGGGTGGTGATACTATGTGCTTGATTCTAATCATCTTTGTAATTTAGGAATGGAAAGACATTGAATTCGTTATGTAATTAACCACAGGATTCAAATCGACCTATATCCAACCCTCTTCTACCTCAACGTGATGCCTTTGAAGGTTACAAGAAACTAGAAACTTCAGACACAGGCCTCAGGGTATTTGACGGTGTTGAACAACAGATACCTAACTTTGGAACTGAACAGGTATCTCTGCTTTCGCTACTGTTCTACTAGACTGAATTTTGTAATGGGTCTTGCCTTCCATGCATATGTATCACTTAGTCTTCTGGATTGTGTTTTTCCAATTCCACTTTTATTGTTTGTAACAGGTCGTAGTGCCAGATATTATTGTGTTCAGATTCATTCTATATGAATTTGCATATACTGGCTTACTGGCAGAGTTTGGTTATCATTCTTGATCTATTTGTATTCTTGATGCCGTGGCAGCCAATGCTTTATGAAATATAGCTCTTTCATTGGTATTAGGTTCTAATTTCTTCTGCCTCCTCACCATTTGATATTGCGATAGATTCAAGGTCCTATAGGTTTTCTTTTCTTTCTGAAGCATGGTCCTATTATTTGTACTTAGTTTCTGATTTCTTTGCCCATGTTACTTTTATGTACTGCTATAAAATCAAGCTTTTATAGTTTTTTTTTTTCTACTTTATACTCCAGTATTTGTGGTTTTAAATATTTTTAATTCTTCAGGATAAGTCTCATTGCCCTTTTCACATTAAAACTGGAGCTTGTCGATTTGGAGCTCGATGCAGCAGAGCTCATTTTTATCCAGACAAATCATGTACATTACTCATGAAAAACATGTACAATGGCCCAGGTCTCACATGGGAGCAAGAAGAGGGGCTTGAGGTTTGTAACCTTTATGCGTGCATGTTCCTGTTTTCATATCCTGTTGAATATTTCATTTAACTTGTTCATAACAAGATAGTAGCATTCAATGCTTAGTTCAGGCTTGCCCTGCCATTTCAGTCTGCTTATCTGTAGAAAAGTGTTCATAGAAAATATAGGAAGAAAAACATGCAAAGAGCTAATAACATGTATGCAAAATTTGCATAAATGGTATATAGTTTCGTATCTCATGGTTCAAACTTTACTTCTATTCTTTGCTGCTGTGTAGATTTTATGAGATTATAAAAGTCATACAGTAGGGGAGTGGTATTGTGGTTAGAATGTAATGAATTTCCTAATTAGTAAGCTTTGTTCTATGAAGAGACCCACTTGGTGGATTATGGAATAAAAGTTGAGGAACTCTTTGACCTTGAGACTACTTCTGGAGAAGATGCATTTAATTATGATGTCATTATTGTGAAGACGATAAAATACTTATAATCTAAAGAACATGTAAGCCTACTTGACAATTGGAATCTCATTGGTGCCGACATCCTGCAACAGTAGCATATAACTATTAAAAAAGCATGGTTTGTTTAATGTATCAATAGAAATTGCAAGTATTAATAGTTTTGCATATTATTAAGCAGCTGTATTGGATTTAATTTATTCTCAACTCTGGACAACCTTGAAAAACAATGCGTCATGCACTTGGTAGTATTTTGCACCAAAACATTTTGTTTCTTCTAGATTATGTTCTGTTTTCATTTTTGTTCTTTGCAGGTTATTTTTTGTTATTTTTGCTTTGTAATATCTCTGTCATGTACTTGATTCTGGTAATGTCTAGTCTATGGTTAAAAGTTAAAACCTGTAAAGTCTCTTTCCTTTGACATATCTCTCCAGAAATCCATTTCAAGGTTCAGTGCAAAGGATATCCATGGTTTTGAGCATCGGCCAAGGCTGGAGATGCAGACATGTATCCTGACTGTAGATTCTTATGGAGGTTTAGTCGATATAAATATTGTGGTTTCTGTGGTTTTATTATGTATAGCTTATTGAGTGAATATTCAGACATATGTTTATTTTTTTAATTTGTAATTCTTCTCTCCATCAATAAAGCTGCAAAAAAAATTCTAAATACATTGGTTGCAGTGTATCAAATTAAATTGTTTCTGTAGGGAGGGGTTTCTAATTTCTTCTGAATTGATCTCCTTTGGATATAAAGTGATTGTTAAACTCTGAATTCAATATTTTTTACTTACTTTAGAAGAGAGGCAGATCCTTAACTGGTTATAGGTGTTGGGAAAATACCATGAATGGTACTCAGATGGCATTCTATGTAGTGTATGTTTGCATGGTTGATGATGCAAAAGGTTCCAGCTGGCTACATCAGAGGTTTGGCTTCATTGGCAGCAAACAAGAATTCAAAATGAAGGAACATAGTAGATGAATTTGAAACGCCTAAGAGTGTTGAATATGCTTGCTTGCATTTTGTTTTAATTTTGCTATCTATTTTACTCAACTTAGTGCATGCTGGCACTACAACATTTTAAGGGAAACTGTTTGGCTATTATTAGGGCATTCCATTGGATGGGTTTTCCGCTTGTCAATTATGCTTTGTTAGTCAGTCATTTAATTGGTTTCTCAACCAAAAGTTAAAGTCTGTTTTCTACTGGGAAACATGTTGGAGACATTAGTGGATTTTGCTTTACACATTAATTGTTGAATGATTAACCTGACTTGATTGGACAAATTCTGAACCTGAAATTTTGGTCAGAGTATTTTACAAAGCTAAATACATAAATACTCAGATTGCACAGATTGAATACACACAATAATAATATTGTTCTATTATTTTATTCAACATACACACACATATAAGCTTTTTCATCTCCTATAGAATAGGAGAGCTATTCTATCTCCTACAATTGCTCTCCTTTACATAGACAAGTTGTTCTAACTACTCGGAATACAATCCCTACAAACAGTCTCTCTATTCTCATGTACAACCAATATAATACTCACATAAATAACCCACAAACTATACTAATGTCACATTAATAATATCACAACAATATTAATAACTCACTATGGAGTACAAATTCATAACATTTCCTCCCTTAGTGCGAACATGGGAGAAGAGACTTATATTCTGCAAAAGCTTATCTCTGAAAACTTTTTTAGACTAGGTAACTCTCGTAAAGGTGTAGTTCCCGAGTTGAATTCCTTTGTTCTTGGACCACTTTTCTGAACCGAATTCTGAATGTCTAAGATTCAGAACTGTAGAAAAATTCATGTTGAGTTTACCTTGAAATCTTCTGCTGCCCTTAAAAAGCAAGCTTCTTAAAAAAACGAATCTTTGAATAATGTTAACGAAATGGGAAATTTAGTTTTAGCACACCACATAAAACAAACTGCAAACAAAAATGCCACTACATCACAATGTGGCCTCATTGTTAGTGGCTGACGAGAGGCACTATTTGGCCTACTTCCTCCGTTTGCCTCCAACCTTTGTTTAACTTAGCTGAGATAGATAGCTGGATGGACGATGAAGCTTAGTTGCATGTCGTTTCTTACTGTGAAACTCTTACAAGATTGACATATTTGACACAAGGACGTCGGGTTTGCCCCATAATGCATCCATTACAAGGAGTTTTTCTAGTTTGACTCTATGACATTGCCAATGACAACTTACAAATAACATACCTAAACAAATCCAACATTAAAATAAATAGACTCAAGATCCTAGCCCTATAACACTTAAAGACATCAATTAAATATGACTCAAATCATTAAACCCTCTCAACTATCATTAATACGACCTTTTGCAAACAATAGACACTACTAAACTTATAACTTTAGACACGAAAAAAGCCTTATAAAACCTAATGACAACCATATAAATGTCTAAACTCATTAACAAATTTGAAATTACCAAAACTATATAATAAAACTGCTTTGACATCCACGATCCAAAGTGTATAAAATCCAAACAACATATATTATAAACTATATAATAACTTAAAATAATGACACAATCTTAAAAAAATAACTAACCAAACTTAATAATAATCTCCACGTGAGTGAGAGCGAGGCGGATTTTTGAAGCCATATGAATCTTAATGATTGTGCCGAGTTGACCCAAAGATATATATTAAAAATGACAAAATTGTGTAGGAGCCTTTGTCTTGCATGATGATGAAGGTGCACAATGATGCAAGAATCTGCGTATAGGCTGAATGGCAGATCTGAATGATTCTGAGTAGATCGACTGTTATAGCTGCATAAGTGCGTGACAATGTAGACGTTAGAGATCAAGACTAGCTGAAAGAGAAGCGTAGACGTGATTGCATGGTTCTTTCAATGTTAATAAAACTCTTCACAGGATGCTGTGAACAGAAACGTCTTGGCTGCCAGTAGGATCTTAGAACTGAAATGGAGCAAGAGACCTGAAATTATCAAAAATAACTTTGTTCAAGATGCATGTAGTAGTGAATGAAGTCAGGCTATACAAATATTTTGATCAGGCAGTTAACGCATGGAGAACTGGGGAAACAATGATTGTGACGTAGGAGATGATGCAGAGTTGTGCATGGTCACACCAAACTATACAAAAAAAAACTTATTTTACACAAACCTATCTTAGAAGACCAATTTCACTACTATTTAACTCATTTATCAAATAAGGCTCACATATTTGGGGCAACAGTGCAAGCTATGGCGTTGTCATCACAGGAATAAAACCAGACTGCTCTGATACCAAATTAAATTTTGGTCAGAGATTTTAAAAAGCTAAACACAAAAATACTTAGACCGCACAGATTGAATACATACAGTAATAATATTGTTCTATTATTTTATCAACATACACATGCATATATAAGCTTTTTCATCTCTTATAGAATGCGAGAGCTATTCTATCTTCTACAACCACTCTCCTTTACACAATCCCTACAAACACTCTCTCTATTCTCATGTACAACCAATATAAAAATATGACAAATACATTATTTCACTCACATAAATAACCCACACACTATACCAATGTCACATTATTACCACTATTACCACTAAAATCACAACAAAATTAACTCCTCACCATGGAGTACTAATTCCTAATATTACCACTAAAATCACAACAAAATTAACTCCTCACCATGGAGTACTAATTCCTAATGTTACCACTAAAATCTTATAATATTTCATCTTGTGAAACCTCATTTTGAATGCTAAAATTTCATTGTTGTATTTGGCATAGATAATTGATCTTTAGAAATACCGTTGAAAATGATAGTTTCCTAATATATTAAAGCAAACACAACAATGTGAGTAAAAAAATCTGGAATATAGGATTTGCTTGCTTTGCCTAGCGATTTGAAGCTTACCTCGAATATGTGATCCAAGCAATTGGTTATATCTTGTGTTTCAATAAATGGAATTTATTTCGGAATAATACCATTTACAAAATGATCCGTATGTTGATTATTTTCATTTGAATATTGTTGCTGTGAGTGTGTTGCAGTATACAGATGAAGAGGTGACCCAACATTATGATGAATTCTATGATGACGTGCACACAGAATTTTTGAAGTTTGGAGAACTTGTTAATTTCAAGGTATCTCTTTTATTCTTACTACTTGCCTTCTGAAGCCGGTTTTCTGTCTTCAAAGTGATTGCATACACATTATACTGATGATACTAATTTGATTTCTGTCACATTCTTAATCTTGCTCTTACATGCAAAACTATGCATAACTTTATTAATTGTTACAGCTTCAATTTGATATTTTGAGAACTACAATCCTGAGGGAGTAATTTTTCTTTACCATCCAGGTTTGTAGAAATGGCTCATCCCATCTTCGTGGGAATGTCTATGTGCACTATATGTCTCTAGATTCCGCAATTGATGCATACAATGCTATAAATGGCCGTTTTTTTGCAGCAAAACAGGTATGCAGTATACTCTCATGCTGGTGTTTATTTTCTTAGTGGTATGTTGGAGTGTATTGGAGCATTGATGAGCCAAAAAGACATCACAAAAAAGTTGGGAGTCTTCAATTGCTTGTTAAGGTTGTTTTGTGTTCATCACAGTCTTGAGTTGCTTGGATAATTGCCCTTACATTGCTTGTAACCGCATACACCTTTTTGCTTACCAACAATTTCTCTTCTAGGACACGTTAGCACATCAATCTCCTTGAATGCATGTCCCAAGGAGTGCATTGGGATCAGGGTGGGCCAATTCATGGTGCTTTGTAAGAGATTCCTTGATGATCATTTGTTATATCTGCCTTCATTCATGCTATGGCATCTTCTCATTTGTCCTCTGAGAGTTTTGGTTTCCCCTTTCAGCCCCTCTTCTTCTTGTTTTCATGCTTCTCCTAGGTTGATGATGTTTTGTAGTGCTCCCCCTTTAGCTGATGTCATCGGCCGTGCTGAGGAAGTACAATGTCTGTTGGACATTTTTCTACTTCATTGACTGGGTTGATGAAGTACTATGTTTGCTAGACATTTTCCTATTTCATTGGTGGCGTTGATGATGTCAACTAGGTTTGAGTTGTGGCTTTTTGGGTTTTGAGACGTATTTATATGGTTCCTTTGTTATTTCTCAAAAACAAGACATCCAATCTGCTCTACTCATGCATGCAAATCCACCTTAGCACGAAGAAGAGGAATCAGGGCTAATGAGCTTACTCTTGAGGAAAACTTGTTTGCACAAGGTCTTTGAAGATATTAAAAAAAAGTTGAACCAACAAGGTACACCTAGTTTTTAGAGTCCCCAACTATTAAAGGATTCGTAGGTCTTTTTCTTTCCATCTTGAGCTTCACCTACAACATCTCTCACAAAGTGCCATTTAAGCTAGGGGAAGATTGATGCATAGACAAGTCAACCCCAAGGTAAGTGTCTTAACCCTATACTCTTTCTTTACTTACTTTGGTGGATATAGTATATTTGTATATTATTGTCTTCTATGCTTAGATTAATTTATGCTTGTTAGCATATTGTTATCTTTGCGTTATTTGTTTTTTTATTTACACCCCATGGTGATCGTCTAGTGACACCCTTACAATTTTTAGTTTAGATACTTCATGGTCACCGCCTAGTGGCACTATCTTTCCTTTGATTACATTAGTTTATACCTCTTGGTTACCATCTAATGACACCTTAATGCTTGTTAATATATTGTTATACTTGCATGCTCTTTGTTTATTTACATCTCATGGTTATCATCTAATGACACCGTTACAACTCTTAGTTTAGATACCTCATGGTTACCACCTAAAGGAACTCTCTCTCCTTTGATTACTTTAGTCTACATCTCTTGGCTAAGGCTAATTACACCCCTTACAACTTGCTTAGCACATGATCATTGTCTATGGTCCCGTACTGCTTTGTGGAATAACGTATTGTATGTATGTTGGATCTAGTATGGTCTTCTACCTTTTCCTATATTAGAGAATCTTTATATTGATGACCATATTTATCCTACATATAGTTTGGCGAACCTAATGGGAATCTTACCCCATCGCTCTGTTGGGTCATCTTAATGTTTTCTTTCCTAGCTTCTCAGCCTTGTCGATTTGTCAAGCACCCCTTGCTTGCCAAATTCTCGCCTTCCTTTTAGCTATGAAGTTCAATATCCATGATTTATTTTTCTAGCTTCTTAGCTTTCTACATCTTTTATCTTTTCAATCATGTCATGCAACATGGTCTCAATCAATCGGGAAAATGACCATGATGATCCTAATGGGAGTTGCTTAATCAAATATCTAGATAATAACATCAGCTACACCCCCACCAAGGATGGAAATCTGAAAAGGATTGCCGAATTGCCTAGAACAAACCTTGCACCAATAATGGGAGCAACAAGCAATTTCGCCCTTCCCAATGCTCCTAGTGCAATTCAATGTAACATGGTTTCTATCTCTTTAGAAAGTGGACAAGAATGTCCCAATAAACACATCAAGGGTCTCAATACAAACACTATGTACACTCCTAAGAATCGAAACCTCAAAAGCTTTTAAAAACAACTCTGTTGTGTGCTTGCACAACTTGTCAGGGTAAAAACAAAGACCCTCTTTCTTTTGAGCTAATTTTTGTCAATATATGTCATGATTATGTTTTTTCATAGAAAAATGGTTTAATATAACCAAATATTCAATAATCATGATGTTCTTCGCAGTCTATCACTCCTTTGTTTTAGATCGTTTCTATCGCATTTGCCAGACTTTATCTTATGAATACGTGGGCTTGAATCTTTGTTTTATGCGAACAACTGGTTTCAATTCCTGTATTAATTAACATCTTGCACAAAATTCGTTTGGCAAAACTTAGCTGTCTTGAGAAATCTTTACTTAGTCGATTTCTTGTTTCCTTGTAGTTTTAAAGACTTCTCGGGGTCCCCCAAATTCTTCCACACATCCAAATATCGTCGACACACGGCTTCGAAGGCAAATATTTTGAAAAAACGATCAAGTCCTCTTAAAGCCCTGAGGCCCCAAAATCGTGCCACACGACACTATTCTGGTGACCCAGCTTGACGGAGATTTGAAGGCATTAACAAAGGCTCGGAACCTTGGGGGCATTAAGGCATTAACCCGAAAGCTCAGGGGTTGATTGACATTGGCAAAGGCCCGTGTCCTTGAGGCCTCGAGAATATACCACGTGGCACCCTCTCAGAAGCTCGGGGCCTAGAGCGATTACAACATTAACCCAAGAGCTCGGGGCATTGGCGGCATTAGTCCAAAGCATGAAGAGCTCAGAAAGCTGAGAAGAAACCACGTGGCCACAACAATAACAAAGGCAGACAATAAAGTCAGGGGACGATGACAAGCTCCCAAGTGGCAAAGTGGGCCCTTTCAGGTAAAGCCAATAACCTAGTGAAGGAAAAGGAAAGCAAAGCCAAAAAAAGAGCCATGTGGCAGTAATGGCGTCATAAAAGCAACGAAACTAAAATTGATTGCTCATCTGGCTGTCAAGGCCATCAAATCTGTGAATGCACTATGCATTCAATTCATGGTGGAAGATCCAGTTGTAGAGGTCCATTTTAGACAAAGAAGAGCTAAAAGACAAGTTTTTCCTTCAACAGGAATAAACTCTAACTGCAAGGCACGGCTCAATTGGAACTCTGTCAGAATCTCAATTGCATCTTCCAATCATCATTGATGTTTGTAATCACTCCATTAGTGGGTTGAGCTGGAAGATAGGACCATGAACTTTTCGAATTGTCTATTTAAATGGGCTGCATTGCCATTTTTAAGGGTCGGGACTTTTGGGGTCGAAGCATTGTTTGGATTGTGCTAGGATTGCACCTGCCTTCCCTTGGTATTTTCACCTTGACTGTGCGTCCATGGGTGGTCGGCATTTAGGCATTGAACTATTGCTGGAATTGGCCTGGATAATACCAACGTTTCTCCATGACTGAGGCCTAATTTGCTTGCCAGGGGTTATTGATTGTAACATAATGTTTTTAGAATGCTGAATACAAATTTTGTTACATTTTGTTCGTTTAATTCTCTAAACTTTTGATTTAGCTGGTTAATTGGTGCTAGGATTGTTAATGTGCTTACCTGCAAATGATTGCCTTAGTTATGTTATGCCATAGCTATCATAACTAGTCTTTTCGATTTGTTCATGTTTTATTTTAGATTTCTTGCATTCATCGTGTGCAACAGCTACAAAGTGCAAGATAGGCTATATTTATAATCGATTCAATAGATCAATGGTTTTCACGATTGTCCTTAGAAGCTTGCCCACTCTATAAGTTTGTGCAATTGCTAGACCAGGTATACAGTGGTATAACTGTGGTCAGGAATGCTTTTCAATTCTGTAGTGCCAAGAAGCTCGTTTAGAACAAAGACACCCACCCTTACTTGCCCTATCTTCTTGCTCCTTTTTACTTTTTTTGGAGTGATGTCCAACTCTAGGTTAGGTGGTGATAGGAGTTGCAGTGAAGTAGATTCCGATTGTTTAATCAGTTGAATCAAGTAGACAACATGATTTAGGCAATTAATAAGCAAACAAGCAAATGAACATGAATGCTCATATCAATTAAACCCACGGTGGTAATAGTTATAACTCTCAGAGCGCAAGTTTATATTGGAACTGCTCAGCGTTTGGACCACCAGCAAGGTCCTAAAATTGATGGGGACATTTCGTCCCATGTGCAATTATCTCCCGTTGTCTCATTAAAACAACTAATCTATTAACGATTTCTTTTGCGGGTCACAAATTGAGACCAATAGAAACTGGTGCTAGGAGGGCCTTGAAGGAATATTTTATTGATTGAATCTTGATGACCGTTCTTGCTTGTTAGTTTTTCTTTTGATGGTTGTTTGTTTGAAAGCAACCTGAACCCCACTATAAGGATCACAAGGCCCAGATTTAAGTTCTTACCCTTCTTGTTTCACTTGTTGAGGCATAGGAGGAATAGAACCCTAGGGATAAGCTTGTTGCGCATATTATTCTATAATTTTGCAGCCTATCCCTAATTCATTGAATCTCAGGGTTATCCTCATGTCTTGGCTTGATGAATTAATGATAAACATCTCGGGTATTCAGCATGAATTCCCTGAGGATCCCTTTGTGTTTCTTCCTAGATTTCGAAGCAACCACAATAGAGCTGCTGAGGGACACTTTACTACTTATAGATCTGCTATGCACATTTTACATGCCAAATATGAGGATGTAACCTGCAGATTGTTTCCCTTCACTCTAGAAGTATATGATTGGGTTTTAAGTTTGGCACTTAATTCCATCACTAGCAATGATAGTCTTGCAAATCAATTTTTGCTGCAATTTGGAAGCTAGGTGGCAGACCCGATCTTCATGTTGAATATTGCACCTAATGATCATAATGATCAAAACCCTATCATCATTACAAAGGAAGCTGTTCAACATGAGCAAGCTGATCCCGAACCTGCTACCCCTCCAGATTATGACATAAGTGAAGCGGAGGAACGTATTCTAGCCATTAAGGAGGAAATCTTAAAGTTGTGAGAACAATTGGAATACATTTCAGATAAGGATAACGATGATGAGGTCCTAAATTCGGAAGGGTCCAATCAGCATATGCTAGAAGAAAATGTAGAAGATCAAATAATACATATTCTTGTCTCAGATGATCCAAATCTTCATGAATTAGTAGCTATCGAACCTTTTGTTCCAAAATCACCATTCTCAAGCCTCAGGTAAAAGAATTCTTTGTTTGTGATTGGCAGGATCATTAGGTAAAAGTTTCTAATACCATGGGTTATTTTCAGAATCTTGAAGTAGATGAATCTCACACTTATGATTATACTGATTTTGTTTTTGGAATTGAAGATAGTGATCATTACGAGTACATGTACGTAGATCTTTTGAGTTTGGAGGAGAACAACTTGCTATCTCTTGTAGTCAGCTAGAGGAAAAACCATTCAAAGAGCTGGAGCAACAAGTGGAGGAAGGTGCATATTCTGCATTTGAAGCATCCTTCTCATATGCTCCTGCTCATATATGTGCAAGGCCGTTTCAAGATGGCGAGGAGCTCCGTAGCAGTAGTTTGGCTTCCCTCATCATTAGAGGAAGATGAATGTGAGCAAATCAGAGATGCCTTGGATTGCTTATGCCAAGCAAAAGAAAGCCAAAGCATAGTGGGCTGTTCCTTTAAGGAGAACGAGTTGAAAAAGCTTGAAGTTCATTCATTCTCTCCTTAGTTCAGCCTTGCCTTCAAACCAATTGAAGGCAACCATTTGTTCTTCTCAGCAGTATAGGCATTCAATAAGGAAGCTCAAGTATATAATGGCTTGAATGAAGAAGTCATGCCAATGGAGATGCAAGCTGAATATGATCTAACTCAACCAAGCTCTTTGCATACTCCAACCGTGGATGACAAATCTAGGAGGTATTTGATGTGGGAAGAACTACTTCCATACCTCCAGGATGATAAAGACAAAGAAGAGGACTTTGTCGAAGCCTCCATTACAGTCCAAAGGCAGCCAACAATTGACATATTTACGAGTTGCAACAAAGAAGATACCCTTGCTAGGCTGGATGTTTAAGACATTTTGGTATGTATTAGCTCCCAACGTCACTCCTCACAGTTCCATGGTTAGGCTGAGATATTTTCTTCGTCCTATCGCACATGCTTTCAACAAATTAGATGTAAGCATAATGCTGGACTGCGTATTTTGACTTTTCTTGAACTGCATGAAATGAACATTGACAATTCTTTATGGGATGGTGTTTTCCATCCTAAAGGACAACATAGAAAAAAGTAGCTATGCCCTTTGCCCTTTTCCAAATCTTGAACAAATCAGGGGTATAACTGATTCAAGCATGCATCTGCTTGGAAAAACCTATTGTAAATACACTTCTCCTTCCTTTTGTTTTGTTTTTTGGTTCTTTCTTTCTTGTCCCTTGCAGCAACTTAGTTTCTCCTTGCTTGATTTAGAGTAGGTTTCCTTTTTTCTGTCTTTCCTTGCTTTGGTTTGGTTTTGTTTCGTATGGGACTATTTTGGCCCTATTTTACTTCAGCATCTTGGGTTGTTCCCTGCCCTTGTCATCCCATTGCAGCAGTTAAACCAATAATTGTTGCTGGCTAGATGGAAGAACCTTATGGATTTCTCTTTCCTTGTGTTAGTGCGCTGAGGAACCTCAAATGGTGGATGTATAATTGAGATAGTTGTTTGAGCTTTTAAAGTTAGAAAGTACAAAGTCACGTTTGAACAATGGCATAGGTTGCTTTAGTTTTATTTTATGCATTTTTTGAACTTTGGAGAGCTGTGATTTTAAACAGAACACGTGGATTTTAGAAATTTTTTTTCTTGTCAAAAGCCATGAATTGCACTTAATTGAACATCTTAAGTAAAGAAAAAACACTGAGCTAGTTTAGGCTTGTCTTGGTAATTTGAATTTTCTAAGTTTATCATTTTACCCTTGGCTTGTCCCCAACCCTCAATGGACTGAACATAGAAATCTTTTCATTATAAGTTTTTGAAAGAAACAAAATAAAAAATGCAGAAATCTAAAGTCTTCTTCGAAAGGGTGATTTAGGTAACCTCCATCGCAGGCTTTCCGGTCTGGCTGACAGTGGAGCAAGGCCTTGAGTGGGATCAGAGGTATCTCTGTCTGGGCTATAGATCCCTGGTTGGTAGCAAAGCAATGCCCATGCCAGTTCTCCCAAGCTAAATTTCTAAATCTTTTCCCTCTCAGAAGTTCCGATTGTCTAAGTAGGTCTGAATTACGTTATGTGAATTTCGGAGCTATAAAGGAATTATCACTTTCACACATTGATAGCTTTTAATAGAATTGAAACTTAGTATGCCACAGGGTGAGGCAAACTTTAGTGCCTTCATCTTTCTGATTTTATCTGACGAGAATTGTTCACAGTTTATACTTGTGTTAAGATATGGAGATTTGCAGTGTAACTTTTGGAGTGTTTTAACTAGATTTTTTGGATTATGAATGGTTAACAACATTCTCCCCACATAAGTCGTCATTTGTAACATGCCCCATTTTTAGGTTGAAAACAGGGACCCTCTTTCTTTTGGGCTAATTTTTTGCAATATATCTCATGATTATGTATTTTCATAGAAAATTGGCTTAATATTTGCAATGCTTCTTAGCCAAATATTCAATAATCATGATGTTCTTCACAGTCTATCGCTCCTCTATTTTAGATTGTTTCTATGACATTTGCCATAGACTTTATCTTATGAATACATGGGCTTGAATCTTTGTTTTATGTGAATGATTGGTTTCAATTCCTATATTAATCAACGTCTTCTTGCATAAAATTTGCTCGGCAAAACTTAGCTTTCTTGAGAAATATTTACTAAGTTGATTTCTTGTTTTCTTGTAGGTTTTGAAGACTTCCTAGGGTCCTCCAGATTCTTCCACTCGTCCAAATCTCATCGACACACGCTTTTGGAGCCAAATATTTTTTTAAATTGACCAAGTCCTTTTAAAGCCTTGGGGCCGCGAGATTGCGCCACACGGCATGATCTTGGTGATTTAGCTTGATAGAGAGTTGTAGGCATTAACAAAGGCTTGGAACCTCAAAATCTTGGGGGCATTAAGGCATTAACCCAAAAGCTCGGGAGTTGATTGACATTGGCAAAGGTTTGTGGCCCTGAGCCCCGAGGAGACGCCACATGGTGTCCTCTCGGAAGCTTGGGAGCTCAGAGCGATTACAACATTAACCCAGGAGCTCGGGGCATTGGTGGCATTAGTCCAAAGCATGAAGAGTGTAGGAAGTTGAGAAGAAGCCACGTGGACACGACAATGACAAAGGCAGACAATAGAGTAAAGCCTGGGGACGATGACAAGCTGCCAAGTGGCAAATTGGGACCCGTCGGGCAAAGCCAATAGTCTAGCGAAGGAAAAGAAAAGCGAAGCCGAGAAAGAGCCATGTGGCAGAGATGACATCACAAAAGCGACGAAACTAAGATTGATAGCCCATCTGGCCATCAAGGCTGTCAAATCTGCGAATGCACTGTGCATTCAATTCAATGATGAAAGATCAAGTTGTAGATGTCCATTTAAGACAAAGAAGAGCTCAAAGACAAAAGTTCTGCCTTTAATGGGTATATACTCTAATTGCAAGGCATGGCTCAACAAACAAATCTGTCAGAATCTCAATTGCATCTTCCAATTATCATTGATGTTTGTAACCGCGCCGTTAGTGGGTTGAGCTGGAAGATAGGGCCATGAACTCTTCGAATTGTCTATTTAAACTGGTCGCATTGCCATTTTTAAGGGTTGGGACTTTTGGGGTCAAAGTGTTGTTGGGATTGTGTCAGGATTGCACTTGCCTTCCCTTGGTTTTTTCACCTTGACTGTGCATCCACAAGTGGTCAACATTTAGGCATCGAATTGCTGCTAGAATTGGCCTAGATTACACCAGCCTTCCTCCCACGCCTTCGATCTTAATTGCTTGCGACGGGGTATTGATTAGAACATCATGTTTTTAGAATGTTGAATACAAACTTTGTTACGTTTTGTTTCTTTTAGTGTCTTTAGTCTCTTGATTTAGCTGGTTAATTGGTGCTAGGATTGTTAAGATGTTTGTTTGCAGATGATTGCCATAGTTATGTTGTGCCATAGCTAACATAACTAGTCTTTTGGATTTGTTCATGCTTTATTTTAGACTTCTTGCTTTCATTGTGTGCAATAGCTACAGAGTGCAAGATAGACTATATTTATAATCGATTCAATAGATCAATGACTTTCATGATTCTCCTCAGAAGTTTGTCCACTTAGTGGCTATAAGTTTGTGCAATTGCTAGACCTGGCACACGGTGGTATAACTGTGGTTAGGCATGCTTTTCAGTTATGCAATACCAAGAAGCTTGTTTAGAACAAATACACTCTCTTTTCCGCTCTATGTTCTCTCATTTTTACTTTTTTTGGTTGATGCCTTGTCCTAGTTTAGGTTGTGATAGGAATTGTAGTGAAGTAGATTTTGATTGTTTTATCAGTTGAATCAAGTAGACAACAGGATTTAGTTTATCAATAAGCAAGTAAGCAAGCAAATGAACATGAATGCTCATATCAATTGAACCCCCTGTGGTAATAGTTGCTACTCTCAGAGCACAAGTTTATATTGGGAATTGCTCGACTCTTGGACCACCAACAAAGTCTTAAAATCGATGGGAACATTTTGTCCCATGTATTGTTATCTCCCTTTGTCCCATCAAAACAGTTAATCCAATAACGGTTTCTGTTGCGGGTCACAAATTGAGACCAATAAACTCCACATTAGTGATTAGAACATCAAGCAATGCTCCCCCTCCTTAACAAGAACAATTCTAGCCAAAATCCACACACTAGATATTCCGTAAGTGCTTGTCAAATGTTGGATTAAATGTCTCAAATGCAAGGCACCAATAATGATAACATGGTCCAAATGCAAAATCGCCTTTTGCAAATGGCTAGTCAATCTCAACAAATTACTTTGGGACTACCTAATAAGTGCCCTTCCCGCCCCACCTGCCCTGCTCCTTCCCTTCCCTCATGGATGCTAATGGGAATCCTATTCCTTAACCTTAAATTCTCAACAAAATGCTTCAAACTGTACAAAGTGAGCCTTTAGCTTCCAACATTGCAGTCATGGACATTGGAGGTATCTCACCAACTATCACATGATAGGTCCACCTATCCCACTTTACATCTCAAAATAGTTAGAAACCTTGACAAAGAGTGGATCAAAACCAACACATGCAACTACCAAGCTTTTAGGAAAAAAACTCTAATTGGGGATGCGTCAAAATGGTACAACTAACTCTCACTCCATTCAATTTCCAAGCTAGAAGATCTAGTCAACACTCTAGTCAAAGAATTTCAATATCATGATCTTCCCCAAAATAGTCTTGGCAACTTCATCAATGCCAAGTAATTAGCTCACGAGTCCGCCCATGATTTCATCAAGCGACGAAAGTCTTTGGCACATAAAAGTGATCATAACATGAATGAAGATAACCTCTTCGAACTCTTTAAAGATAACCTCTTCAAACTTTTTATTACCATTTTAAACTCTCAACTCCAATACAAAGGAAGGTCCTTTTCTCTTGAATGACAAGAGTACCTTATGAACCAATTTGAGTCTCCTCAAAAATCTAATGAGGAGTCTTTTAATACAATGACAAATGCTTACCACCCAAGCATCTCAAAGCAAACCTCCCCAAACATGTAAGTTGGAAGAATCATTTTCGAGCAATCAAACCCATCTTGCCTGCCCTTGCGTCTCCAATAGCTCAAGCAAAGGAAGCCAACACCTTGACCCACAAATCTTGATCCTTCAAAACCTCTACATCCATTGTATAACTCTAACAAATTTTATTGGTGGCATGCTAACACAGGGCATTCTCAAGAAAATTGTCTTGAACTTCATAAACTCGTTTCTAATTTCATATTGGGTGAAATCTTCAATCATATGAAGCTATAATTCATGAGCACTGTGCAAAGTATCTCTTAACCTCAAAAGAGCCCCTACACATGAACAAAATCAATATTTTAAATCTAGAAAACCGCAACAAATTATTAATCTACCATCATACATATGAACCACTTTGTTGGTGAAATTGAAGGAAATTATGATCAATGGTACACCCATTCACAATATCTTAACATGGTAAAGTAAACTATTGATGTAAGCCCGCACACAAAGATCTTGTCATTAAGCCTAAGAAACCCTTTAAAGAGGAATTACTCTCTAAGATACAACATTTTCAAAATCAACAACTAATGAAGCACCTACTCAACCAACTCAGTCTCAACTTGAGGAACAACTTCCTCTGGTCATCAAGTCTCCCTGAGCATATCCTAACACTCAACTTAAATATGGCTAGGATACTTCTCAAAAATCAAATCAATGGAACTTTCTAGAAGATTTCAACACTTTCCTTGGTAAAATTCCTCTAATGGAACTCAAAGAACATCGTCCTACCATAGAAAATTTCTCATGCAACAATTAGAAGATATAGAAAAGACTCCATCACATATCCAACATGACCAACCTAATCAATCTCCTCAAGATCCAACACCTACCAAAGTACATTCAATTGAAACCATCTATCATCTTCAACCAAATAACAAGCTCTCTATAGAGTTTCCCATAAATGATATGATCAATGTGATGAAATATTCTTCTGAGCTGATAATGCCCCTCTCTTCATTAGTGTCATGATCAATGATGTTTAAGTAATGAAAGTACTTGTGGATGAAGGTTTGGGTATTAATATTTTTTCTCCATGGTTAATCAAGACCTTAGGATATTCCACAAAGGATCTTAAAAAAACAAGACTTTAATTGCCCTGGATTTGACAAGAAAAACCAAAAGCCTCTTGGTTGCATTTGGCTTCCTCTCATTGTAGGACCCAAAACTATATGCACCAAGATCATGGTTCTTGATCTCACTCTTATAACCTATTCTTAGGTTGCCCTTGGACCCACAACATGAAAGCAATCACTTCTTTTCGTAACCGATGACTAAAGTTATTCATAACAAGCATGAAGCGGATCCTAACCCATGGGATCTCAAATTACCAAATTTTAAGAGAGAATATTGAATCCCTACATCTGGTACAATTAATATTGCTCTCTTACTTGAGTTCATCTACATGCATCCTGCTTGGCATGTCAATATTGTTGATTCAGATGATGATGATGAGCCAAACAATCTTCAAAACATTCGAAATGCAACTAGACCACCCTACATCTTTGAATGGCTTCCTTTGTCTCTTCTACAACATGATTTATACCTACCTTAATTTGATGAAGATAGTGACAAACAACCTCCTTGCAATACCAATGAGATTTCATATGATGAAGAATAACTTAAATGCAATAACAATGGGGTTGCTAAACTCTTTCAAAAACTACTATTATTCTCTCCCAGAGCTTTTAGTCCAATCGACAAATCTGCTAGAGATACTTCTAATGAGCATCAACAAGAGCTTAATCAAACATGTACAATTCAGTTGTCTTATAATGAAGACCATGTCATTTCCCAAGATCAAGCGAGACACTTGGATGTCCTTCATTATGAAAAGACCCTTGCTAAAATGCATGCTTTTAGTTGTGATATCGATTTAGTACACCTATCTTATGCACTTGACGATCCTCAATTTAATTCAAGTGATGATGAAGGTTATGTACGTCCAGCCAATCCACCTTTGGAAGACCCCAGATGGGTAATCCAACAAATCTTAGACCTCTTCACAAAAACCCACCAACAATCATTTTCCAACATTCTTACTGAAAATTCATCTTCCTTTGAGATCATCAGCCAGGTCGATGATTTTTAGACAAAAAACAGACAGCGTTGACGTTATCGACCTGTCATGATGATCAGTTACATGCAACACAATGCAATGCCATCGGCCAATTCGACGATGCACAAACACTTGCAAGGTAGCAAGACTTCATTGGCCAAATCCATGATGTTCAACCCAAAGCAAAAAATTCCAATGACGTTGGCTAGGTTGTTGATGTTCAAACCAAAGCGAAAAATTCCAACGGCATCGACTAGGCCGATGATGTAAAACATAAATCAAAATCACCTCCTATAGATCCAAAAATTACACTAGATGCCAAAATTATTGATATGAGACAAATTCACATAGAACATGACAACAAAGGTAATCGTTACGTCAACTTTGAGGTTGGCATTTCACATCATGGAACATTCCTTCACCTTACCTCACACTTGGGGATATCGTAAGTCACCTCACACTTGGGGATATTGTAAGTCATCTCACACTTGGGGACATCATATGATGCCCATCCTTACCTCAACTCACACTCTGAGGCATCTTCCAATGCTCATCATCATTATTCTTTTAATATGGAGGGCACCTTATGATGCTTGCCCTTTCTCAACATCACACATTCACAAACAAATCCAACTTCTAGAATTTTTCAAAGAGCCAAACGATTCTCAATTTTTGAAAAAGTATTACCCTTGATGTATGTTCTTCATAGTTTATATTTTGTCCATGTTTTTTATTTTATGCTTTTAGTATAGTTTATATTTAATGTTAGCACTATTTGCAAGTTTCTTCTAACTCTTGTGTTGAAGCTTATCTTACTTTATCACTTTATTATGCCTCTGGGCTGCCCCCTCACACATTTATGCTTATGAGATCCTACCCACCTCACCTACTTTAGCCTTACCTTTGGGCTCCCTCTTTCCTAGTGTAAACTACAATGACAGTTAGGGGTGTTGGGGTAGTGTAATAGTGTGAGATGTCAATAAAAATGGCCAACCTTATATTTGATGTCCATTTGACTGTCATAGTGTAGTTATGACCTTAATTTTGACATCCATTTGACCTTCATTGGGTGGGTTCGACCTTGAATTTGACTGCCATATGAGAGTTTTTCTTCTTGCTTGGAGAAGGTGAAAAAAATCATGATATCTTGGGCATACTATGGATTTTGGATTCTTTTTTTTCCCTTTTTTTTCTTGATCACAACACATGGTGAAGCTAAATTAAGGTCATGTACTACTAGGCAATAGGCAATTTGTGGAGAAGGAAATGAAGTCATTAATTAGTGTGGTTTCAGACAAATCCAAGATAGGAGCCTCAAGATTGATATCTCTCAGCATTTTTATTATAGATATATTTAAGAAATGTGTACATGTCTAATTATGCCAATAGGTGTAACCTCAACGACAACTAGGGGTGGTGGAGTGTAGTAGTGTGAGATGTTAATAAAAATGCCCGACCTTAAATGTGAGGTCCATTGGGCTGGTTATAAGGCAGTTTCGACCCTAATTTTGACTGTCATATGGGAGTTTTTCTTTTTGTTTGGAGAAGGTGATTGAAAAATTGTGATATCTTGGGCTATGGTGGAGTTTGGAGCCTTTTTCTTTCTGAAAAGATTTTTCGAGACCAACATAGTGGTGGAGCTAGATTGAGGTCATCTATCATTAGGCAATAGGAAATTTGCAGAGAAGGTAATGTAGTTTGTAATAAGTGCAATATGCGACAAATCCAAGATAGGCGCCTCAAAATTGATAATCTTTTGGCGATTTTCAGACATATATTTAAGATATTTGTACTATTAAATTTCATGTGGAAGAATTCAATTATTTAAAATGTGATCATTGGGTTAATTCCACATTGGTAAGCCTTGTGAGACAAAGGTGACTTATGAGGCATTATATGCTCTAAAAGCTTTTCCAATGGGGAAAGAGATTAGAGGATGAGAAGCACAAAGGGTTAGATTACATTCACCATTCCTGCCCCCTACTAACTGTTGTCAACCTGGAGTTGCACCCTGATCGAAGACGTGTTGAAATGGCTAATCCTCACTCCTGTTGAAGCAATGAGATCTTTTCACGAGGGTGGGTGCCTCAATGGTGAGAACCTTTAAAGAAGGCTGGTTTTTGTAAGATGTATCAGTGAGGATCTCAACTTCTACGCTACAAATTGCTTGGGGAAAAGGGGAGAAAGAACTTGAAAAGAAATCCTAGCTAAAGCGGTGATACACCTAATTTTCTTGATCCACTCAAATCGAGCTTTTGAGAACACTGATTCAGACAAGGAAGAGGTAGATCTTCAACTCTAATTGATCAATACACAAGTATTTCATGAAAAGGTTTAATCTAATGATCTAAGCTTGAGGGAAATGGAAAAATAGGCTTGATGAAAGGCACTAAACAGCCACTAATATCCACTGTAAACTCAACAGAAGACATTCAAACATAGACGTGACCTGCATAAATGACCAGGTAGTAACTAGGTACGAATCCAGATTTGACAAAGAAAAAAGAAAATATATCACTTAGACAAATATATAACAATAGTACACTATACTAATTGTTGAAAACTGAAAAAACACAGTCCTCTTCTTATTGATTCTGAAAAAGGTTACGGTACAAACTTTGGCAAAAGATTGCTTGCCAAAAGGGGGATCCCTTTTTTACAAGGCCGAAAAGCCATTAATATAAAAAATTACAAAAAGCAAGAGATTGACATTGGAAAATAGAGAGGGAGTAAACTCAATCCAACTCAACCTTTACAAAAGTCTATTTTGTCTTTGCATGAAAATTCTTTGCGTTGAAATAGATAGTGGCTAATTTTGGCAAGTCAAACTCTTATCATGCAAAAATGCTATGTCCACCTCCAAATATGGACTTCCTCTTGAGTTGTTTGATCATTTGAAAGCATGAGATAAACAAGAGTATGCATGAAATCCACGCCATGCTAAAATTAGAACTCCAATTGAAACGTTGGAAGCTAAGTTGGAATGTTTGAAAGCATGAGTTGATTTGGAGATAAGCTTGACTTCAACAACCAATCAACTTAAGCTTTGACCGGTCAACCGAAAATAGCCCTTGCTTGCATGTATTTTATATTTTGGTATCCCTGTCTATTTTTGGCGAGATTCTATTTTCTGATAATCTTATCTATATTTGGTCTATTATCCTTGTTTCAACCCCTTAGCCTAATTCTTTCGGATATTCTGTGTGGCTTAATTTTTTCGGAATTCTTGTTTGCAATTTCCTTCGGACTTTATCCTGCGGACTTCTGCTTCTTGCCCTTGGCTTTAATTCCTTTGGTTTTATATTCCTCATGTTTTCCTTGGATATTCTTTGTCTTATCCTTGCTTTAATTTTCGTCAGATTTTCCTGCGGACCTAAAGTCCTTGGTCTTCCCCATGGTTTTGTATTCCTTCGGAATTCCTATCTATTGGCTTTATGTCTGCAGATTTGTTCTTTGGTTCCTTAGGATCTTTTCCTTTTGACTTCTCTGACTCCCTGCAAACTTTTTCCTTGCCCCTATGACTTATTCCCTGTTGGAATTTTATGTTGACTCTTCTTCTTTGGTCTTTCCTCGGACTTTTGTTAGTCTTATTTCCTTGCTTGCAATTTCCTCGAAGTATTCCTTCGAACAAAAAGTCTGAAGGAATTCCTTCAGACTTTTTGGTCCGAAGGGTATCTTCCTTCCTTTTCTTTCTTTGCCTTGCTTCTCATTTCTTCGGGTTTTTTGAAGGGCACCTCCAAAGTCTTCCTGAAGGGCAGGTGCCCTTCGGGACTTGTCCTTTTGCTCCTTTTCTGCCAAGTGAATCTCTCGCAGCTCTTCTAAGTGAGCCTTCCCGAAGGGTACATACCCTTCGGTACTTTTGCAGTTGTCCTCTCTAAAGGTCAAGTGCCCTTCGGCACCCTGCAGAGTGTCCCTCTGGGCAAAAAGTCAAGAACTTTCCCAAAGGGTATGTACCCTTTGGGACTTCTGATAATAGTCATTTTCCTTCGTGGACCTAGCCCCTCGGTTAAGTCATTTGTCATATTCCCGAAGGGCAAGAACCCTTCGGGATTCTTGTAAAGGTCCCTTTGCTGCCTATGCCTATTTCCTTAGGACAAAAAGTCCGAAGGAAAGAAACTTTGATAGTATACCCCGGAAAAGTTGGAGCCGTTCGGAAAAACTGTCCCTGAATTCTTTCTACGGATTCCTATCAATTGATTTCCTTCGGACAAAAAGTCCGAAAGAAATAAACTTTGTATTATCCACAGTCATTTTTTTTTTTGGGCTTAGTTATACTCCTCTGAGAGCTCTTTCTTTCGGACAAAAAGTTCGAAGAAATAGTCTTCCTCTTACAACCCCGAAAAAATCTTTGCTTAGACAAAATAAATAAACTTACAGCTTGTATGTCTTGGCTTTTAGCTATACGTGATGCTTAGAAGAGGAGAAAAACCCTTTCAAACTGATGTAGATGATGTTTTTTTAAAAGAACTGTATGCTTTATATGATGGCTGTAGGAGTCCATCAAAATTTACATGGCCGTAGGAGACCTTTTCGTCATCATTTGCATGGCTGTATTTGTACATTGCGTTGGCTGTAATCAAGAAAGCTCGTTAGAAACCTTTGAATGACTAAACTTCACCTGGCTGTAGATGGCCACTTGGGTGGCTGTAAAGGCATATTTAAGGACTCCCAAAACTGATTCATAAGACAAACTTGGCACCATAGCAAAGTTTCGAATGGTAGGGGTGACAATTTGCCCTGTGGGGGCAAAATTGTCAACACTAAAAAATGCAAGGTGCTTGTGTGCTAAGTGGGGGTCTCCTTGATTTGTGATTATTACAAAAAATACACGAGGAAAAATGTCATTACGGTAAACACTACTCATGGAAGTCATCTTGAGACTACTTAAAAACACATTGGTAAAAATTTCACAAGAAAAAAAAAGAATTTAATGAAAATTTCTGTGAATGCCTTCAACTACATTCATTAGATCTATAGGCTGCTCTATAGAACCACAAAAAATTGAAGAGAAATATTAGTAGAATCAACCAACTGTTGAATGTAGTGATGATGGATTTCATTACGTTTGGTGTGTGCATGAAATAAAGGTGTCTTCACCAACTTCAATAAACCTTAGTTGTCATAGAAAAGCGGAATAGATGTAGGTTAAGAAAGTTGAAAATCAATTAGAATCTGATGTAGCCAAATTGATTCACAACTGGCATTAAATGTTGCTTTCTATTCTGTTTCAGTGGAAGATATAGCCACAATATGTAAAGCTTGCACTGCCACAAAACAATTCTTGAACCAAAGGAAAAGATGCACTCGGTGGCAGACTTCTGAGGATTCATTGATCATCCCCAATTAGACCCTGTATACCCTGTCAATCTAAACTTTTCTACCCTTTCATATAGGATGCCAAAGTTAAGAGTTCCCTTGACATATCTCAAAACATGTTTTGTTGTTGTCCGATGAATGAGCTTTGGTTGAGACAAAAACCAAGAAAGATAGCTAACAACGAAACATAGATCCGATCATGTGGACATAAGATATATCAAGGTGCCCACCAACTGTCTGTAGAGTGATTCATTGACCGGTCGTGAATCATTATGGGTTGACAACTTTAGGCCGACCTCCATAGGTGTAGAAGTAGGATTACAATTTGTCATTCCAAACTTCCTCTAAAGATTTGTGGCATACTTGACTTGAGCTATGAAAATGAGATGGTCATGTTGCAAGAATTCTACACCTAAGCAGTAGTTTAGGAGGTCTAGATCAATCATTTCAAGAGCAACACATGATTTTACTCGTTGAGCCTTGGAAACATTATCGGTGTTCCACCCAAAGTGTTTACTGCAACAACCCTCCGATCAGGTACTAGAAAATCTCGCCGTGTTTTTTGTTTTAGACTATCATTGCTCACCATGACAAAGAGAGGGTTAACTAATCACACTTCCGCTATTAGATGAATCATTTAACTAGATTCATCTTAACTCACATTTGAGCATTATATTCAAAACCTAACCACAACTTGGATCCATTTGATAAAACATGAAGACAAATTACTATGTGTTAGCCTTGGTACTCTTATTAGCTTCAAGGTGAATACAAATTCGATACCTCTATGGCTGAGAACATCAACATGCTACGAGGCAAGGATAGATTAAGTTGCCAATCTTGCATGCAAAATCATACAACTTTTCAATCTAAAGTCTTTTAATGTCAACAAAGCAGGGAAGACGGTAACCACCACTAGCTCAGATCCACCCTAGATTTCCAAATAAATTTTCTTTAAGTTAATTGACTTACTTTTGGAGTCATGGATAGGACCCATTCAATATTGCCAATTAAAGGGTCTTCCTATAAGAGGATAAGAGCACTCATCTATACAAGAAGAGTCAAGTCGATATTGATTCATCAACAAAGTAGATCCAAACTCTTATTTTTGAAGTTTGCTCCAATTCTTTAAAAATAGTTTCAACCTTGAAGGCTTTGGGATCCATTCCCTCATGAGCATTAAAATAATCTCATTGGAATCTAATCTCATTCCTTGGGCATCAGTATGAGACGAGCAAGGAGTTGAAAGAACAATCTATGCATACAAACGAACATAACTCTTATATGGTAAAACCCACAAGATCATTGTTTCTCTACATGAACTGGTTAGTATAAAGTGATCAAATCCAGCATTTGATCTAGAGTTATTTCCAACTCAAGCTTTAGACTGCTCATCATAAAATAATCACTTTAGACAAAAGAAGACCTTTCTTAAAATAAGGGAGATAGCTCCACCCCTACGACATACCAACCGAAGGCCTATCCTATTATCATTATTCACCACCACTTAAGCTTATGAAGGGGTAGGTCAAGCACATAATTACCAGGGGACGTGGGGGTACAAGTACTGGTACGGGGACAAAGACGCCATTCAAATCAGGGTATGTGAGTAAATGAATAAGGGTAGGGCTAAATTGTATGTAAATGTTGTCGTCAAAAAATGTGGGTACGGGGACTGATACGTGGTCCTTGTCCCTAAATTGGAGTTACCTGGCAACAATGGGACTCAAGCATTATATCACACAGTTATTATTCAAGCTCAAGATATCGAAAGATTTTTTAAATTAAGGATAATAGCTTCAACCATCACTCCAAGGTCCTTGGTTTTAGAGGCAAGGTTATAAGTCCTTCTCGAAGGGATGCTAACACTAGTTCACTCTTTACCTAGGATTTAATCAAGTCTGGGGTCCAACAAACATAGGCATTTATTTTCATAATTAAATCAAGCATGAGACAGCTATGCAATAATATTTAAGGGTTACAATATTAGCTCATCTTTTACTCATGATCCTTCAATCGGTTCTTATGAGAAGGAAAGGAATCCTTAATCTTTAATCCCAGAAGTTACTTTGCAACAACATGTGTGACACAATAATTCCTTTCCAAACTATTTACCCAACACAAGTGAAAGTTCATCCAACTATTTACGTTACAAAAGTATAACAATCGTCCAATACATATAGAGCAAGATAAACAGTTCTATACAAGTACAATAGCCATGGAAGGTCCGAAAACTTTATTTTATGACAGCTGGGAGACGACAACCCATGTCTTGATTCTTATGCAATAACACATACATCTGCTACATCAATAGTGGTAATTTGCTGAAAGGACAATCTACTCAAAGATTAAAATGCTCCACAAAAGTATTACCAAGGATCACCGAGAAAGGGGAATGATGCCGCATCACCAGAACAAGACATGGACATAAAAGCGGTTTACAGTTTGTGATTTCATTTCCTTGGAAAATGGCTAATATTAAATAACAGAAAAGAGGCACAACTCAAGTTACATTCAAAGGATGTTCCACAACAACAAGGTACTCAAATTTTTTTATAGCCTGCATTCTGTAATGATAGAGAAATGGATTAGCAATTCTGGCATGTGGTTCCTTTTCTGGACAATATTCCATTGATTAAACCAACCTCAAACAAAATAAGCTTGAGAAAAGACTAACTTTTCAAGGTAAACTTCATGCAACCTATTCTTACTGTTAATAACCAGGATCAACATAAACAAATTGAACAAAATCATCATCAAGTATTTCCACCAATAGCTTACAAATGAGTAACACATATCAATGTTTTACCCACTACTCAACACAATAAACCATATAATGCACATTTGTTCTTAAGACCAATAGTATTAAGCTTTGCCAATTGAAATACATGGCGTAAACAATCCTAATAAATATACACACATACACTCTAGCAATTACAACTTAAGACCATTAGTATTAAGATTTGCCAATTGAAATACATGGCGTAAACAATCCTAATAAATATACACACATACACTCTAGCAATTACAACAAGCCTTCAAAGTCCTTCCAAACACAAACCAGCCTAATTTAAACCATTACTTAACTGAGTTAAGGGCCTATTATGGGGTTCATGTCTTTAAAATACAATAACTGAAATAGAAGGCAAACAATGTGCAACTGAAGCATTTCATGCTGTTAAATGCAATTACTCAAATTAAACAATCTCTAAATATACCTGTTTACCAAAACCAACCCAAAATTACTCTGCTCAGAAAACTATTTGTGATAATAGCATTAAAACAGTAAGCATTCTAAATCAACAACTCATACTAGTAACCATTTTATCCATCATAAGGAAGCAGTCAAAACTTGGACAAAATCAAGTTCATATGCCATTAATACAGATAGCTGTTCAATATGTATTTACCTCTACAAGTACTAACACATTCATTTGGATTTAGCTCTATTCAACCACATTATCATACCTTACTAGAAGAACATATCAGACACCGATGCAAAAACAAGATTATACTCTATCCTTTATCACTTATTTACATCTTTAAAACACTTGCAAAACATGGTGATATTAAGAGCATTTTCCCCTACATAGAGGTCAGTATTACTGTCACGGTATAGGTAAACATCCTACTAACTTAATAATCGGTTTCCACTATCTTGGGTTAGTTTACATATGACCGATTAATGTATTAACACCTAGGAGACGACATATAATATAAAGTATACAGAACGTAGTGTTTATTGCCGGCTATATAATCCATGCATAAAACTGCATTTAACTAGAGTAGACTACTAGCCTAGCAACCATTGTTTACAATTGTATTTGTATAACCAAAACACCTACAATCTAATCAGGCCATAATTCCTTCTATTAAGTATGCATAACCGTTTTGGTTAGTCTTTGTAATAGTTTTAGCATACATTAAAGGTAGAACACTCGAATAATGCACAATACGGAGACCATTATTCACTGTCATATGAGGATAATAAATGTTAGGCAAACAATGCGCACATTCCATTTTCATGTATGCGAAATCATAATGGGTAGAGGATATTACAACTTAAGCATACAACCAAAACCATACCTTAATACCCTGGAAGTATACAATAATGGAGGTGCAGCTGTACCTTTTCGTCCAAGGTACAAACAAGAGCATGAAATTATAAAAACATACAACCTGTCCAACTACTAACTCAATCGGATTCAGGTTAAACACATTTCCTAATCAATATACAAAGTCATTTCATTCTACTTCCATTCTGAAGTTACATTCAATTCATACTTAGAATCAATTTAAGCAGCAAATCAAATTGGGAAATTATACTAACCAAATCGATGTTGCACAACTTAAGGTTTCAGCATTAATTCCTTCTCATCAAAATAATCATACAGAACTAATAACAAAGCTGTTATATATTTGCATATATCTAGGGCATGTTTACTCTATGCAAGAGGAGCGCACAATTTTAAATGTTCTGTAATTGAAAATAAATTCCTTCAAGTAATTCACCACTTAGACTGTTTACCATCTACATCACACCCTTATTTGTGCATGCATTCCATCGCAGAGGAAAGCAATATATCCAACAACTAAAAACAACCATGGCACAATACAAAACAAAATTAAATGATTAGCAATAGTGGCTAAGCATAGAAAACCCCCTAAATTAATTTTACCATCAGCATTCGAAGATACCCAACTAGGTTCATTAGCAACCAACTAGGGTTTAACCCTTTATAACACTCACAGTTTGTACAATCTGCCCTAGGCTGTAATAAAGAACAAAGTAAGCACAAATTCCATGCACATAGCTTAACGTCTATTCCCATGAGCATGCAAATCTGCCCTTGATAGTGGTAAAAGGATAAACAGCAATCCAAACATTTCTGCCCTAGCTGTGGCAAAAGAACAAACACAAAACTCTGCACTTTTACTCTAACCACGACATGGGCTTGTATGGGTATAACTGTATATACCCATGTGGGTCTGACTCAGTTAGATAGACTATTCAAGCGCTTACAAGAATTAATGCAGATCTAAATGCAGAGTATTGATCGGAAGAGAGACAACATGTCTGTTTAAAATCAGGTTGATATGTCCAGAAGCAGGTTTCTAACAACAGCCGCCAATCTGCTCAAGCCTTCCCAATGCGTGATGAGAAAATGTGAGCTCCATGCCTCTTGAAACCCTATTGCATGGGTCAGATGTCAATGGTGAAATGAAAATGGCTCCAAGGTCTTCCATGCCCTTGACTATTATTTTCTTCTCATAAAGTGTTTGATAGGCTTAGCATCATAATTTGTTTCCAACAAAATGAAATTCGAAATAATTAGATTGTTTGACAGTGCCACATGTAGATTTAATCATCACTAATGACTTAACTTTGACCAAGTCCCATGTCCACCATGCATGATAGGACTACGTGAAAAGATATGTATTGCTTTAGCAATATTTGGAGTATCAAGAGATCAAGTCACAATTGGCTTGGTGCCAATGATGGCCTCTTGAATTAAACATAACTACCAATGTGATCTCTCCTTTTAAACAAATGTTAAGTTGAGCAATATATCAACCGCAGAAGTTATACCTTAAGAGTTACATGACAATGCATTCCCCACAGGTTTTATCGACACCATATAGCAACATTAACATGGGTCAAAGGAACACTTAAGAAAACCACATGCTAAAACACTCACAATAACCACATATTAAAATTATCTATAACGAGCACCGAGAATGCTAATATGATCGTCATGACTCAACCATTTAATGATATTGAGATTCAAGATATCTGGCCTCGCTCTTGGGTCCCAGTTGCTCCCGCTTGAAGGCCTAACCATCTTATTTAAAGAACACACTCTTTGCAATCAGCTATGAGTTGATGATGGCTGCATAATAAAGCTAAAAAGATTCAGCATGACAGAGCAAAGGACACTTCTCTATAATTTCTATTAGGGCTTTACCAGAAACAATAGAGTCAACATGGCAACAGATAAAACTAATCATGCAGAAATCAACAAGCAGACAACAATTATATCAATTATTCCATAGAACTCTTAGCAAGCATGATAACAAGAAGGAACTGAAATAAATAAACCATATCAACAGATCGATCCCTAATCATAGAGAAACTACTATTAGTTAATGTTTTACGGTGCTGATCACTGGCAGGTGCCCTCACTCTGGCATAGGCAAAACGGGATGTAACATTTAGAGTGTTGTGTGATGATTTGCTTGTCAGAGTTTGTAATCATCCCACCAATCCCTGACATTCTTGGATTCTCCAAATTAGAACCATCAATATAAAGCTTCATTAAAGGGGTATGGGGCAGACCTAAGTGAGTTTGGGGGGAACCTTGAACTTGGGGAAGGTGTAATCATTTTCCAATGAAGAAGGATACATCGGTCTAGCATGTTAGAGATTTCTGGAGAATTGGATTCCAGTCTGGTAGTGTTAATGTTAAAGAATTTTTTTTTAATAATTTGTGCGGTGGGGTGGGATGGGATGGGGTGAATTTGGCAATTGGAAACTCGGGAGATTATTTTGCCTCAGAATGAGAGCGAGTGACAAGGACATGTCGGTATGAAGGGAAGATCAGTGGATGAATATATCAGAGATGGTGGAAGGGATGGTCCAAGTGGAAAATAATAAATGGGCTATATAGTGCCAAATCTCCTGAGCAATTGTACAATGGATGAAGAGACGTTCAATTGTTTATTCACAAGTGAGACACTTGTGGCACCTTGAGGGCCCATGCCAACCTCTAGCATGTAGGGCCTTTGCTGTGAGGATTTTCCTGTGCTTGATTAACCATAGCAAGGCTTTGAATTTCAACCAAGGTTTGAGTTTCCATATTTTGGTCCATTGATGATCCATGACTCCATTTCGTTGCAGGCTGGGAGAAAAGATCAGGGTACATTGCCTGTGCTCTACATTGTCCTAAGAGTTCCCCTCTCTAATGTAATTGGTCTACCTGGGCTATTTGTAGAACCTTCTGAGGGTTCAGCTCAGCAGTTGGGTGTTTTACATCTGTGGGGTAATTGTTTTGAAATGGTGTAAGGGCACCTCAAGTCCATGTGGCAGCCCTTCTTGAATTAAGAGGCGATTAATAGTCTTGGAGTCATATCAACAGTTAATCCAGCATGGGCGATTTTAAAGGATCAATTGTGTTCAGCCAGCATTGTGCAGTCTATATGGATTCATATAACTCTTTATGCCTGATTGGAGTTGTGTTGGATTACAAATGTCATTATGTTCAAGCATTCATATTGGTAATGAATTTGAGCATAGCACATAAAATGTAGCATTCAAAGTCTTCCATATCATTTAGTATATTTGATTTCTCATTTATCTTGTTATAATTTAACTGGACATGTGACCACTGACAACCCATTTAAGTATCGAATGCAAGCTTTAATAGCTTATAAATTTTAACCATTTACAATTTTTGTAACTCATTTTCTATTTCTTAGTTTCACAACTATTGCAGTATAGCATTCAGCCAACATTGTGAACTCTATATGGATTCATATAAGTCTTTATGCCTGATCGGATTTATATTGGATTACAAATGTCACTATGTTCAAGCATTCATATTGATAGTGAATTTGAGCATGGCACATGAAATTTAAAATCAAAATCTTCCATACTATTTAGTATAATTGATTTTTCATTTGTCTTATTAGAATTTAACCGTACATGTGACCACTGACAACCCATTTAAGTACCAAATGCAAGCCTTTATACCTTATAAATTTTAACTCATTTTCTATTTCAGCTTCTTCTAGATACTTCATATAGATCAACAGAGATATCAGTCTTTGCTAAAATGGTTCACTCATTGAGTGCATATTTATATGTTTGCTTCCGTTATGATTTCAAATTCCTCTTTTAGTCACTGTTGAACATAGCTATGGATCTCTCCCTTAAAAGGTTTTGACATCCTGTGGACGAATATGGTTAACTTCATTAATATGATATAGTTTATCTTTCTGTATTCATGTCTGTATTACTCTTTTATTGTACTTTAATCATTTTGAGTCACTTCAACTGAAGATGGCTCACAAAGATTTCATTGTGTTGTCTAAGCTGTGATGCGGACTCTTTCGGAGACACAACCGTGTTTATGAGTGTTTTTGCTGTGGGATGATTTTCATCTTATGTCAATGGATAATGTCCTTGAACAATGGAAGACATCAAGAAAATAATTTTTATGCATGTCATGAGAAGTTAGTTTGGTTATTTTGGTCCTTTTTTATTAGACTCCACCCAAGTAATTAAACTAAAATTTAAATTGATCCTGTTTTTGAACTATTCTGTTTTAGGTAAATTGCGAGTTTGTTGCAGTTACGAGGTGGAGGGGAGCAATATGTTCGGAGTATATGAAGTCTCGACATAAGGTAATACATAAAATCTGTGCTCTTTAACAAGATCATTTCCTTCTTTTAAGTCATGCGCTTCATATTGGAACTGAACTATGTTTTTACACATTACAGAACTGTTCACGCGGAAGTGCTTGCAATTTTCTTCACTGCTTTAGTAATCCAGGGGGGGAATATGAATGGGCAGATTGGGATGGAAGTCCTCCAAGGTCCTGGCTGAGAAAGATGGACATGTTGTTTGGTGGCTCGAGGGTTGATCGACATGATCATCAGAATCGGAGGGATCGAGATCATTGGCATTGTTATGGACATTCTGATAGAAGAATCCAATCAAGAAGTGATTGCAGGAGCTCATCTAGGCAGCACAAGTCACATGAAAGGGATTTCTATAGTAGTGATAATGGTGGAGGAACACCGATAAGAGAGTGCTCAGGTGGCAGAACATATGGTAGTGAAGAAGAATGGGAACAAAGGTCAGACTCTGATCAATCTTGTGATACATATGATAGACGAGTAAACCAGAGAAGCTATAGTCACAACAGAAGTTGCATTGAAAAATCCAAGAAAGTCAACGAGGCGATTTCTGAGGATGGAAAAATTATGGATCGGCACCAGATAAGAAGAAAAAAGCGACACAGAGATCATACATACGAGCATGATAATGATGATGAAGAAAGGAGTGTAAATGGAGTTGATTTGCGACTTACAGGGGAAAAGCATTTAAAAAAAAGAGAAAGCTGCATCCAATTTGAGAGTGTTGATAATACGGACGAGTTTAAGTCGAATGATAGAGAAACTATGGAAAAGGAAGATGCCAAAACCTCACATTACAAGAAAGAACGAAAGAGAAGGGTATCAAGAGGAGCCTCATATCAGCTGGAGTCAGCAAACATTGATCAAGAGGAAAGCACGTTATCAAGGAGTCATAAGCATAAAGACTATAGAAAGATATCAAGAAGAAATCAATACAGCAAGTCTCCAAGGAGAAGCAGGAATCACAATCAATCACAAAGTGGAGACAAAGGCCAGGGCATGTCTCCAGGTAGAGGCCAACACAACAATAGCTTGCCCAACAAAAGCAGAGACTCGAGTAGTAAGGCTCCAGAGAGAAGCTCAGCTGAAGCTTCATTTGACAGTCTTGATCGATGGCAAGCTAGTGATGGCACTCAGCTGTAATGTTGTTTCTCTTAGGGGTGTTTTCCCTGTAAACTTAAAAAATGATATGAGGTGATTTCCAAAAAATAGGATGTAAATTTGCTATTTGGTCTTTGTCTACCGATTCTAAAGAAATGCAGGAAAAATGTTGGTCTTTTATACTTGTTGCAAGTCTGTGATTGTAAATTGTAAACAACTATAGGACCTTTGCTGGTCTATTATTATCTTTGTCGTGAGTCTAGCTGGAACTAAATAATTTGAATCAGTTTACCAGCTCTCAGTTCTGTTACCTGGTTTTTAAGATAGTATTGCTATAAATTGACATGATATGGTATAAATTGACATGATATGGTAGTAGTATATAAAGTGATGTGATATATTTTTATTGTCTTATCCTGTTCATTTAAGGATTCATTTTCACAACCTTTCCATTGCTGAAAATTCTAGTTTCACCATAAATGTTTCTACCATTAAAATTTTATTGAGGTGTTTTTCAGAATGTATCCACTGATGTTCTATCATAAATATTTATACAGTTCTTTTTGTAATGTATATGTCGAAGTTACCAAGTCCAATATACATGAAATGAAGCAAGCTACAGAAAATGTAGAAATCTAAACGTGAGAACAAAATGCACGGTAACAATAGCATAGTATTTACTTTCTAGTGTTCACATTGCCTATAGCATCTAATTTTTTGCAGTAACCAGATGTCATACAGTATTTACATGAATATTACTGAGTCCAATATATACCCACTGATGAACATTAATGAGTCCAATATACCCACTGATGTATACAATTTTTTCAGAATGTACCACTGATGAACATTAGTGAGTCCAAAATACCCACTGATGAACATTAGTGAGTCCAATATACCCACTGATGTATACAATTTTTTCAGAATGTACCCACTGATGTACAATCATAAAGATTTATATGGTTCTTTTTGTAATATATATGTCGAATTTACTGAGAATAATATACATGAACAAGGAGTCAGCTACAGAAAATGTAGAAATCTAAACGTGAGAACAAAATGTACAGTAGCAATTGCATAGTATTTAGTATTTACTTTCAAAGTTTCACATTGCCGGTAGCATCTAAGTTTTCACGGTAACCATATGCTTAGTAGTCTAATGGTAAAGTATATTGCTTTTTTTTTTAACTTGGTTTTTCCTTATTTTGACATATCAATGGCTTGGGTTGAGCCACCTCCACCATGCTTCCTAGAATTGTTCAATCAACTACTTCCAGGTTGACCAAATATACGGATGATGCTATCAGATGCATTATGGATTATGCACTGGTCAATTAAATGATTCTTCTTGCTACGGTATATAGGGTTTGAAATGTACTATTCCTTGCGAGGATTATTTTTTAGGCCGGAGGTGTCTTCATTGGGAGACCACAAGCACTTTTTCATCTAACAGATTAGCATTGGTTTCAGTGTTAATTTTAGTGGTTAGCGTTAAGTTTGTAAAGGCAGACTGTATATTATCCTAGATGCCTTTATAGAGCCACCATGAAGCTGTCCTCCAGCTAGGAGCATTTCAGTCGGTGCTTGTGTTAGAAGAAGTCTAAACTAGAGTAGCTAGGTACTAATTTTGGTAAAAGATTATTCACATTCAGGGCTTCCTGTAAGGGTCTGACAGTGTCGTTGGCATAGAGTCTGGTAATGGTGAGTTCCCTGAGCCTGGTTAATCACGTGTCAACCACGGATCGCATTGTTGGTGGCAACCACGGTTGGAATCCCGGGATTAACTACACTGACCAGTTTAACAACCAGACCTTCGTCCTAGGTGACTGGATATTTAAGTATTTTTGTGTATTTATTTTGTTTCCCTCATGGTGCATTTCAAACCCTAGACTTGTTGAGCTGATTACTCTGTTCGTTTGCAGCATTTAGGTACCAGAGGACCAGCACAGTGTGTTCTTCAGGTGAAACAGTCCGGGTATGACAAATGCGCGGTCAATAACCCCATTGGGAACTGGAGCAGTGGCAAGGGTTTGATGGAGCTGGATGAGTCAAAGCACTCCTACTACATTGACGGCAGGGGTTTCTGCTACAATGGCATGAAGATCACTTTCTGGGTTAACAAGACTGCACCTCTGCTGCAAGATTCTGCTGGTAATACTTCGGCCAATACTAAATCTGCAGCCAACTGTGCGCTCTGGCCTGCCATGCCCTTCATTTCTGTATCGTTTATGCTTTTTAGAGCTCTGTTTGCCTTCTGATATCACTTTCCCTATTACGATCCCGGGTCTAAAATGTATCAACTACTGTCTTGTTTTATTTGATTTGATGAGCTGCTGTTTTCTCTTTTTCGACAATGTGTATTGTTAGCACACCCAATTTTGGTGGAGCTTTAGCTGCAATGTTATTTGATTTGATTTACTCAACAAGGGTTTGAAATGCGTGTCCCTCATTTTTGCTGGTCAATGAATTTATCAGGATTCAGCGGTTATTGGGGTGCAAAACTGGGCTGGGATTTAGACTTCTGAGTTACAGTAACTAGTTGTGAAGAAATTTGCGGTGTGTTTTTCCTGGAGCCTTTGCTTTTCTTGGACGAGCAGACATTTATGCAGAGTAACTGTACTGTAATCTTTGGATCCAAAATGGCAGCATAGAGTGAGACAATTGTGTAGTCCAATGTGGCAGTGTAGTTTGCTTATTAATTTAGACTTCTGAGTTATAGTAACTAGTTGTGAATAAATTTGCGGTGTGTTTTTTCTGGAGCCTTTGCTTTACTTGGACGAGCAGACATATAACTGTACTGTAATCTTTGGATCCAAAATGGCACTATGCTCTATGCTCTATGCTTTATGCTTATAGTACTTATGGAATTACAGTGGAATCATTTCTAGCTCTATGCTTATAGTAGTTATGGAATTACACTCACATATGGCTGTATGGTGGGTCAAGCCCCATCTCTCGTGCATGTTGCCTGAGCACATTCTCAAACTGAATGTATTTCATCATCAACTGCAGATTCTGTTTGTTTTATATCATATTGGTATGTGACTTTTTCTGGTTGTCCTTCATATGATATCTTCTCAAGACAAATTATATACCTTTCATCTCAATGTTTGGAGCCATTCATATTGATTTTGTACTAAGTCAAATGACACATGGCCATGTGCTCTTCAAGGCTTAGCTGGAGGCCTAAAACTGTGCACAAAGGCTAAGTAGTTGCTCTTCTTTCTGGGCTCAATTTCATGGCTTACCTTAATGTACTATTGTATTTTTTTAATTAATGATGATGTAGGTTCTCAGCTGTAGGCTGCTATCCTTTATTGTAATAAAAATCTTACATTGTGCACAAAAAACTAATATATTTTTTATTACCAATGAATTACCAAAAACGTTTGTTTAAGATTGTCAACTGTCCCCAAAAAACTGAAACAACCCGCTAAATTAAGAAAACAACCAGCTAAGTTAATAATGTCCAAACGAGGGAAGAATCCGTGCTGGGGCCGTATGAACCCAAGGTTCAAATGTATTGGTGTGCATCACTAAGAATGCTAACAGAAGTCACTTTATAGAATTGAATGTTACTTTATAAAATGGTAATCAGGAAAAAGGCATTGTTTTTTTACTTTCCTGCTTTCAGTATAGGATCTTATTAATGAAGATGCATAGATACTCGGTTATGGTTAAAAGTGTGCATTCAAATTATAGTTTTGTATTTACTATTTTTGTTGTCTAAACAGACCCTTGATGCTTACACTTACGTCTATGCCTCTGGAGGAAATCCGACATCCAAGAAGTGGAAAGCCTTCTCTGTAAACCAGGTATAGTAGTTCTTGTATGAAGAAAATTCCAGTGAAGGATATTCTATACAGCACAACATTGCTAGCTTGTGTAAAGTGATTTCAAGGGGACACATGCATACCTCTCCTGCATCATCACTTTAAAATAAAAGGATGGCAGGATGAGGAAAAATAATACTGTGGTTTGGTCATTGGCATGAGCCTTGAGATCTTTAAAATTTATTACAATACATCTAATCTGTCAATTATATGCCATCTCACACATGTTTTATCAAGTTTTATTGATGGGAAATTATAAGGGTATTGTCTTGATTAATGCCATATGATATTGTTTTATTGTAGGGAAATTTCATGTGATATGTCAGTGAAAGTTGCACGTATATCTGCCCCAGCTTCTTTGAGTCCCATCATGTGAAATACCGTCATTTCCTCTCACTATCACCACCCAGCTTACTTTGAAATCTTTCATTGCTTTCACGTTCTCTATGGCTTTGCCCTTTCTCACCAATTGCTCAAATTCACTCTGAAACAAAATGTCTCTTTCCGGCATAGTTCATTACTATGTCATATGAAGGAACACATCACCTCATTTTCTACCGTCACCTCCACCAAAAATATTAGATAATTATTTCTAAATGCTTCGTGCACAAAAGGAGCTTCATGCTCAATAGGTGAGACAGTCAAATGAGGTATGACTGTGTATTTACATTTTTTTACTTTACAAAACCCCACTTTACCAAAACAAAAAATTATGTCACGTCTAGAAAAACTTGCACCTTTGGGACAGCTAGGAGGTACATTTTTGGTATTGTTTTTTTATTTTCATTTTTATAGTTTTAAATAGGTTTACTAAGATTTACATTTTTTTTAAGTTACCTATATTTTGAAGTATGAGTTATTGTCATGGCCATAATTTCACATGAAAAAATCTAGACAAATACAACTCAATTTCTTTTAGCATGTATATTGAAGCGGATCCTAACCTATGGGATCTCAAATTACCAAATCTTAATAAAGCTTATCGAATCCATATAATTAATACACTTAATAGTGATCCCTTGCCTCAATTCATCAACGTGAATTTGCTTTGCAAGTTGCAATTGTTGGTTCAAATGACGATGTGCCAAATGAGCTTCAAATCATTTGTCATACAATTGAAGTGCACTACATCTTCGAATGGCTTCTTTTGTCTCTTCTACATTAGAATTGATACCGACCTTTATTAGATGGGGATACTCACAAACAACCTCTTTGCAATACCAATGAGGCTTCAAATGATGAAGATTAATTTGAACGCAATGACAATGGGGTTGCTAAACACTTCCAAGAACCACTATTATTCTCTCGTACAACTTTTAGTCAAATTGACATCACCAAAGATACTTCTAATGAGCATGTAAAAGACCTTAATCAAGCATGTACAAGTCAATTGTGTTGTAATGAAGACTGTAGTTTCCCAAGCTCAAATGAGAAACTCTGAGTGCCCCTTCATTATAAAAATACCCTTGCTAAAATGTGTGCTTTTAACAATGATATCAATTTAGTACACCTATCTTACACATTTGATGACCCTCAATTTAATTCAAGTGATGATGACAGTTATGAACTTACAGCCAATCCACCTTTGGAAGACCCTAGATGGGCAATCTAACAAATCTTAAGAGTTCATCACAAAAAGCCAACAACAATCACCATCCAACATTCTTGTTGAAATTTCATCTCCCCCTACATCAACGACCAGATCGATGATGTTTAGAGTCAAATAGGGAGTCCTGACATCATCAACCCATCTAATGATGTTCAATTACATTCAACATAGTTGAACACCATCAACTAGGTCGATGATGCACAAACACACTTAGAGTAGCAAGAATTCATTGACTAGGTCAATGATGTTCAACCCAAAGAAAAAAATTGCAGCTACATCGGCCATGTTGATGATGTTCAACCCAAAGAAGAAAATTCTAATGACATCGACTAGGCTGATGATGTAAAACATACATTATAATCACTTCTTGCAGATCTGAAAATTAGAATAGATGCCAAAATTATTGATGTGAGATATTCCCACAAATGATGACAACAAAGGTAATTATTACGTCAATCTTGAGGTTGAAATTGCACACCATGGAATAATACTTCACCTTACCTCACACTAGGGCGCATCATGAGCAGCGTCACACATGGGTGCATCTTATGATTCTCATCCTTATCTCAACTCATACTTTGGGGCATCTTTTGATGCCCATCCTTATTCCAACTCACTTTGGGGTATATTACAATGCCAATCCTCCTCCTTCCATGAACTTGGGGGCATCTTATGATGCTCATCTTTTCTCAACATCACACATTCACAAACATATCCAACTTCTAGAATTTTTCAAAGAGCCAAACGATGCTTGGTTTTTGAAAAAGTATTATGTTTGAGGCATTTCTTCATATTTTATAGTTTGCCCATGTTCATTTCATGCATTTATCATGGTTTATATTTCATGTTAGCACTATTTGCAAGTTTATTCTAACTCTCTTATGTTGCAACTTGCTTAGTTTATCATTTATTGCACCTCAAGGTTACTCTATCACAAATTTATTGTAAGGAAATTACTTCACCAAATAAGTTGAATAACAAAAATAGATCACAATATAACTGAAATAGAGCAAAATATGAGTATATGATGAACCACTTCGAGGGCTCAACCTCTGCAACCATGCAATAAGAATATAATTCGCAATATGACAATCTCGGTGAGCCATAATTATCCCCACATATAGACCTAGCTGGGCAGGGCCACACCTATTCGTCCCACCCCTTTATCTTAAGTACGTTGACCTAAAGCAAGGACTAACTAATGAATGCAAAGATAAATGATGAGTGGGCCATAAGTTGACTCACAAATATTCCTATGAATGCTATAGATTAAGGGCGTAACATACCCCATTTCAAAATAAGATTGCCCTAAATGTTGAACAACTCTGAATGCTAATGTAGAATTGTTTCTTCCTCTCATGTTGCATCCTCACTAGTTAGAACCTTCCACTTGATCAAATACTCCTTAATCTCTATTGTTTGCAACCTTTTAGCGCATGTCTAAAGGATCTTCTCAGGGTCCAAAATGACTTAACCTTACTCATCTAGATTAGACAACTTAGTCTTTCTAGAGATTGTTTTTCCAATTACCTTCTTCAATTAAGAAACATAAAATACTATATGTATGTGAGCAGATTGGGGTAGCTCCACCGTGTATGCGTCATTGCCAATTTTCTGTAGAACATATTAATGGAAATAATACTTATGGGAGAGGATGTAATCTTGTTTGTGTTGTTTTAAGGACAATTGCTTATATGGTTGTAGGCATATAAATACCCAATCACCCACTTCAAAATGCCTCTCGCTATGGTGTTGATCTGCCTGTTGCTTCATTCGATTATGTGCCATTGCTATATTCTCTTTGAGACTAGCTAGTACCACCTGCTCGTGTTGAATGTGTTCTTCCACAACATGAACCTTTGGTTGGATCCTCAAGGATGAGGTGATGGAGGGCAGTTGGTACCCATATAGTGCCATTCATGAAGACATTTTGGAATAAGCATAGAAAAAGTGCTATACCACCATTCTGCTAGTTGCAACCAATCAACACATATTTCTTGTTTATTTGATGTGAAACAACGAACATAAGCCTCTAGGCATTTGTTGACGACCTTTGTTTGCCCATCATATTGAGGATGATATGATGAGCTATGAGCCACTGAGTATCCATTGTGTAGCAAATCCTATGTATTCTTATCATTCTCTCATTCTAATCTTGCTTCATCCACCCAATCTCCCTGCCAAGTAGTCATTACACACAATTATGCCTTTGGATTCATCCCTCTTGGATAGTACATCCGTACAACAATATATTTTTATTTCTTAGAGATGATTTCAAAATCATATCCCAACATTTTATTCACCTATTTTTGTTGTTCTTTAGATGAAAATCTTTGCTTCAAAAATTATTTTAGACTTTGATTAGTATTTACCTTAAAGTGCCTACTCATCAAATAAGGTTTCCATTGTTTGACTACATAAAGAATACCATGATCTTTTTCTCATAGATTGACTTTAACATATTATTACCATTGAGTTGACAACTCTCAAATGCAATGGGTCTTCCTTCTTGCACAAGTACTACCCCCATTCCAAATCCCGATGCATTACTTTCAACAATGAAAGTCTTTGAAAAATATGGGGTATCCAAAATTGGAGTGGTGCAGATGGCCACTTTCAACTTCTCAAAGGCATTGATGGTTGTTTCGTTCCAGTGGAAGGAGTCCTTATTCAACAATGCTGTGAGTGGTGTTGTTATGGTGCCATAATTTTTCACAAATTAGCAATAGTACCCTGTTACCTCCAAAAAACTTTGGTAGTTCTTGATGGATTTTGGCTCCTACCAATCTATCACAACTTTGATATTTTGAGGGTCTACTTTTGCTCCATGTGAAATAATGCGACCCTAGTACTCCACCTCTTGTACTCTCAAAAAAATCTCTAAATGCTTTGCATAACATTGATGTTTTTCTAGAATTATCAGTCCCTGGTTCACATACTGCAAATGTTCTTCCCAAGTCTCACTATATATTAAGATGTCATCAAAATATACCAATACAAATTTTCACAAAAAGCCTAAAAATAGTGTTCATCAAACTCTAAAATATAGATAATGCATTTGTGAGACCAAAAGACATTACTGGAAACTCATAATGGCCTTCATGAGTTTTGAACGTTGTCTTATGGATATCCTCATCTACAATTCGACTTTGATGGTAACTAGAATGAAGATTTAATTTTGTAAAGTAGACCACCATGTAGTTCATCTAGAAAATCATCAATTACTAGGACATGGAACTTATCTTTGATGGTACACTTGTTGAGTTCTCTAAAATCTGATCATATTCTACGAGTATCATCTTTTTTATGCACCATGACAACTGGGGACAAATATGCACTTTGTTATGTCTAATAATACATGCCTCCAACATCTTTTGTACCATCTTTTCAATCTCATTCTTCTAGGCATATGGGTATTTGTATGGTCTAATGTTTGGCCATTGACTACGAGGGACAAGTGGAATAACAAGATTGTGATCTCTTTTTGGTAGTAATATTTTTGGCATTGCTCCAACAACGGCTGGGTGGTCATCCACAATCATCTATAGATCAAGGTGTATAGACATCTTTGTTCGCTAAACTTCTATGGAAAACAACCATGCGACAAATCCTTCAACCTCTTTTATGGGAATCCTTTATATTTTATGAGAACTAACCAACTACGGAGATTTTTATAGTATTTCTTGTAGTTCAAATGTCCTTCCTTTAGAATGAAAGCGCTAAAATAGCTCATGGAAATTCATCTCTATTGTGCCCAAGGTTATGAGCCATTGGAATCCTAAAACAATATCTAATCTACCTATAGGAATAACAAACATAAGGGAATATAACTTGTAGTCTCCCATCATAAGTTTGATACCATGGAATTTCCCTGAACAATATCGTGCACCATATGCAATCATGACCTAAAATTTTGGTGCTGGGTAAATAAAATAGTACAAATGTGCCGCCAACTTATTACTGATGAAATTATGTGTAATCCCTATGTCAATCAACATTGCCATCTTCCATTTCTAAAGGAAATCTATAACCTTGAAGTTTTGTAGAGTGCTAATACTAAAAAGTGCATGGCATGAGATGGTTGGTTGGGACCCTTAGATTATGATTTTAACACCTCATCTTCTTCACTTATTGCTTCATCATCTTCTTTTCCTTCATTGGCCCCTTCAATGTAGAATAATTTTTTTCTCGGTTCATTTATGCCCTTTGCTCCATTTTTTGTCACAATTGGAAAATAAAACTTTTATCATTTCTTTTCAATTTATTGATGAGTTAATCTGGTTGGACAAGGGAATGATTGTGCTAGAATCATGCACTCTCTTTGTAAGTAGTGAAAGCCTTTCATTTGACTAGATCTCTTTCCTCTAGATGACACTCAAATACCATTGATTAAGATACAAAACTTAGATTAAACATGTGGACATCAAGTTGGATGTTATTGTTGAGGCCACCTAAGAATAGATCGTTCAAGTTATCCTATGCGATTTCATCCATGCGTAAGGACATGGTCTAAAATTACTGAATATAATCCTTGACTCTCCATGTTTGTCACAGCTTTGATAATTGGATAAATTAATTTTTTGTTACACTATTACAGTAGTGCATCTGTAGCTCATCTGTGAACATTGACAAGTAACAATAAGACCTTTCTTTTTCTTTTGAGCATAAATCCATCTATACCAAATGAACTGCTCTGGCTCCAGATACAAGGATGCCATCACCACCTTTTTTATCCACATAGGATTCAATATACATAAAAAAGTTCACCATTTGGTTGATCCAAGTGACTGGATCCTTCTGATTGAACTTAAGCATTTCCACTTTTGGAATCATGTTCCATAACTATAGTGTATTAGGATTTGGATTGGGTTGACTACAAAGTCCACCCTAGTTGGGTTGTGCATTAGTTTGACCCAATAATCCACCATGTTTGGTTTGAGTAGCAATGAATTGCAACTGATTTAGTGGATGTTGATGAACATTCAAATTTGTATTGACTTGCTGCACGAGATCATCTTATCGTTGATCGATTGTCCATTTTACTTGTCATCTTAGAGTGTAGGCCACATAGATCATACTCAATCTAACTCACCTTGTCATCCGTCAAATAAAAATCTAGAGCAGAAGATCAATCATTTCCCATGTTTGACTCCATCTCTTATTTGTAAGAAGTTTTATTTTCAAAATTCTTTCCTTGACCCCTAGTTTGTTGTCATGCAATAACAAGACTCAACAATGTTGACTCTGATTTTCACCTTTTGACCCAACTACAATGATGTTGGTTTCCAATTAGAAAACACACATAATAGACCCACACTATATTTTTTCAAGCTTTTTGAAAATGGAAGAAAACCAGAAAAAATCCTTAAAATGTGCCCTATAGAGCGAATTTATGAAAAACACTAAAGCCACAATAACTTACTCAACATTAATCACCCAACCTCAATTTTTTGACTGTAGCATTTTTGAAATATTCCCAAACACCACTAAAATATTTCTATAAAAATTTAGAATACATTGCAAGATATAAGCAATTCTTTAATATTAGGGTTTCGCCCACACTGTTGTCCAAATTGAAGCTTTGATACACTTATGAGGAAATTACTTTACCAAATAAGTGGAATAACATAAATAGATCACAATATAACTAAAATAAAGTAGAATATATGAATATATGGATACATGATGAGCTACTTCGAGGGGAAAACCTCCACACCCATACAATAAGAACAAAATTCGCAATATGACACACCCATTCATCTAACCCTTTTATCTCAAGTAAGTCGGCCTAGAGCAATAACTAACAAATGAATGCAAAGATAAATGGTGAGTGTAGCATTGGTCGGCCCACACATATCTCTAGGGACACTATATGTTAAGGGTGTAACATTTATGCCTTTGGGATCTTACCAACCTCACCTAATTTAACATCACCTTCAAACTCCCTCTTTTCTCGTGTAACCTACAATGACAATCAAGGGTGGTGGTGGAGTGTAATAATATAAGATATCAATAAAAATGGCCAAGCTTAAACTTGATGCCCATTTGACTTTTATAGGGTAGTTATGACCTTAATTTTGATGTCCATTTGACCTTCATTGGGTGGATTCAACCATAAATTTGACTGATATACCAGATTATTTCTTCTTGAGTCAAGAAGGTGATTAAAAATCATGATATCTTGGGAATATAGTGGACTTTGGATCCATTCCTCTCCCCCCTGCTTTTTTTGATCCCAACACAGTGGTAGAGCTTAGATTGAGCCCATATACCACTAGGTATGAAGAAATTTGTGGAAAAGGTAATGGAGTTATTAATCAATGTGTATTGTGACAAATACAAGATAAGAGCCTCAAAATTGATAATAGAAATATTTAAGTATTTGATCTTGTCTAATTATGCCAATAAGTGTAACCTAAAATGGCAACAGGGGGTAGTGTGGAGTGTAGTAGTGTGAGATGCTAATAAAAATATTTGAGGTCAAATTTGATGTCCATTTGGCTATTGTGGAGTTTTGACCTTAAATTTGATCGCCATATGGGAGTTTTCATTTTTTTCTTGGAGAAGGTGATTGAAAATTGTTATATTTTTGGCATACTGTGAAGTTCAGAGCATTTTTTTCCCTTAAAATATATTTCTATCCCAACATAATGGTGGAGTTAGATTGATATCATCTATCACTAGGCAATAGAAAATTTGCAAAAAAAGGCAGTATAGTTTTTAATAAGTGCATTGTTACATCCTGATTTCTCACTAAGCAAATTCACTTGATTATCCATTGATTTTTATGATTGAAAATTTGATTTGATTATTATTTGACTAAGTTATAAGTCATATATTGTTATGGGATAGTTGTATGTTGTTTCAATTACATAATTTCATTTCTATGAGCTCGCTGTATTATATATTATTTATATTGTGATTATGTTGATTTGTTATTACAACTGTATTGTATGATATATGTCACGATGTTATGGACTAACTACTTGCTTGTCATGAGTTTGATGTAGGAAAGATTCATCTCTCAAAGCATGATGGAGGGAGAGCATCATCGGAGAGGGTGACGTCGATAGAAGTGTTGAGAGATGACAGAGGAATGACTAGAACCCATGCACACAACACATTAGATAGTACATGTTATATGCATTGTTTGAATTGTTAACATTAGTACATTCTTTATGTTATTTGCATTTGGATAATTGGATGTGTGTATTAGTTCAATTTAGTACTTGTATGTGAAATCGAACATGTGTGATTGTATTGTGGATATTTTGTGTAGGTTTAATACAGTATGATTATGTTATGCCATTATAGTCATAATTGTTAATATTTATGGGAACATAAATTTGAGTAAGTAGTATTTGGTACTACTATATTTAGACTAACCCTCATGTCTTTGAAATGTTAACTAGTTATCTTTATGATATTTGGGAATATCATTATAAGGCGTAATTTCTTAATATAAATAGATAACAAAAGACAAAGATAATCTATGTTACGTGATTTATCATTTTTGTTAACAGAATGTAAATGACTTTATATTAGTTGTATTGCTATTAAGTCATTATGATTATTTATTTTAAGTAATTATTTATTATTAAGTCATTATAAATATATATAAATAAAGCGTCATACAAGGAGTAAAAATAAATAAAATAAACAAAGCAATTATATGGTGTTATAATTAGCAATTGTAGTGAGTTTTATAATTACGAAATAAAACAATAGCCAGGAAATAAAACGAATTAGAAAAATGGAAAAAAAAACACAAAAAGAAAATAAAACAAAGATTTTCTAGCTCTGGGTGAATTAGAGAAAAGAAAAAAATCTTGGCGGCTTATGAAAGCTTGGAGAAAAATAGAAAAGTTCAGAGTTTTTGCTTGCATAAGGGTAGTTTAAAGAGGCAAATTGGAGAGGGTAGAAAATGGTAGACCATGAATTAGAGAAGGATAAAGATCAAAGTGTTGAGGAGGAAAGAAAGAAAAAAACCAAGCAAAGGACTTCCTGATTGTGCCATTCCCATTTAGACGCTTTTACAAGGTAGGTGGCATCTTTGAATTTCATTGTCAAGTTCATGAAAATTTGAGATATAGTTATTTATATTATGTACATCTATATTTTACTCAAAACTATGCATATTATCAAGTTGTGTGAGTAAAATAGGAATTAAAACTTTTGAGGATAAGGTCTGGTCCTATTGAATCTTGTTTTTTTGTAAGAAGTAAAAGGTAGCGAGTGTCATATGGTGAATCTGATATAATGGTTTGGGATGAGTTTCACGTGATCAAGCTTCACATTCGTCATAGGTGATGTGTCTTATCTGCAACCGAACCATCCTTTGATCGCCTCCTTTTCATATGTAAATCCGTTCGCTATAATGTAAGGATTGTGCATAACTTCCTACACATCATATGAATGCATTAAATTCATCATGAGAGACTCTTTTATAGAAGGGACAAAGAATATAGAGAGGTCTTCCCTTTGCATTCATTCTTTTGGAATCGGTCCTGATTAGATAAGTGGAGCATAGATGAAAACATGGATGCCTCGGGCATAGTATGATAAGCAACATCTATAGACCTCGATGAATGGATCTTGGTGATAGATATGCACGATATGGATGGTGATGCATGAAAAAAATTGTCAGGAATGTGCCATCGTGTTGTCGTTATTGACCTTGGGAGATGCCATGTATTGTTGCCTCAGTTTGGATTGACTTGAAGGGGCACATAGATTACAGTTTATTTTAGTTTTTAGCTTTGGAAGTTCTCCTTCTAATGCCTATTGCAAACATTGTTCTGCATGACATGTGTTTGATGAATGTTGGACAAGTGTTTGACAAAATACAGGACAAGTGTTTGACAATAAGTGGGACTTCAGAGTTTCTCTCTCTCCACTTGTAGTATATAGGTTGCAGGACATGTGTTTGATAGAATGTCATTCTCTTTGCTTTGGATGGAGTGAGGAGATCTACATTCCCAGGTTCATTTGATTTGCTTTTATCTGTCCTTCGTGATCTCTATTTTGGTTTTTTGGATTTCTTATTGGACATTGCCTATTGGAACATTTAGTTGGGGGCCAATGACTTATGAGACCATTTGTGGAGCACCTATGTTATATTTTCTTCATCTGGGTTCCCCTCATGTTCTATATAGGGCACTTTGTCTCTTGTGTCTGTAGTGAGTGATCATTGGTGCTTGTTGGTTTTGTGTCTTGTTTCCCCCCTGAATTTTGATGGATGATGCTGTAGAATAGACACATCCCTCCATAGTTCTTCAACTCCTTGACACAATGGAAGAACTTATGGATTATTCGGAGGATCCCCATGTCAGGAGGTCTATTTTCATAAAGGACATATGGGACATCTCCTCACCCCTTTGTACTGATACCAACTTCCCTTTCTCAATGAAGGGACAAAATCACTCCTCATTTTAGGCATACCCCTCTCCTAAGGACACTTCTAGTGGGGGATTTGTGATCTGCAGTGAGGTGAACATGGGAAAAGCATTGTTTAAATCTACTCTCACTAGTGTTCTCGAGGACAACATTAGGCTCACCCACTTTCTTAACCATCCCCTTGGTCACAAAATTCCATTGGATCCTAGGTTCAAAGGTCTTCCTGGACGATCCACTGATTTCATTACTCCTTTGTTACACTCCAAGTCTAAGCTAGACCTAAGCTATCATGATATAGTGCTTTCAAGGACCTTCTCAGATATCATGGGCCATCCTACTAGATTGGAGGAAGATATTCATAAGCTGACTCTAGTTTCCTCAGATTGTGGGTATCCTCCACACTTCCCTATGTTGGATTTGAATCTAGATGCCCCAAAGAACACTTCAAGGAGGAAAGGTAGGAGACATATCAAGCTTAGAGGTAACCAAATATGACTTATTCATGCTGAGGATGTCAACATGGAACATGTAACGGAGTTGTTTAAAATGGCACTAATAGGCTGCTTTATCAGGGGAAGAATTTCAATCCAAAGTCTTGAGAAGTGGATGTCCCAATTCTGGAGACCACTCCTTGGTTATACTCCTATTTCCCATAATCTTGTTGGAGGTTGGCTAGCCTTTGTTTTTAATTCCACTGAAGATGTTACTCTTACACTAGCTCACAAATGGTACTGGTTGACTTCACCTCTCACTCTCAAGTGGTGGACATCTGGATTTGACCCTCGAGTAGAAAGATCCATTACATAACTTGTTTGGGTTAATCTTCTAGGATTGCCATTGGAATTATAGAACATTGATGTCTTTAAGATAATTGGGAACAACATTGGGACCTTTATGGATGTGGATGGAAAATATGTTAAGGAATCCTCAAGAATGGTTGCCAAAATCTCGATTGAAATAAATCTGTAATAGGGACTGGTAGAGGTCATTGTATTGGAATTTCGGCCCTAGATTCACACTCAATCCTTAGATTATGTTGGGGTCCCTTTCAAATGTGTCAGATACCACGCATATGGACATTTAGCCATTGACTATTCGCTTAGAATCTCTCCTAAAGCATGGAGGAGGAAGCCAAATCCCTCATTTCAGGGCATTACGGATCTTGCTGACAACAAAGTTGAGGCACTTGATCATACTGAGACTGATACAATGTGTATATTTTCACATGACAATCAGGTGGTTGGAAATCATTTGTTACCCCAACATCCCTTTGAGATACCATTGTAATATTTTGAAAGGGTTGACAATTCTTTGTTGACTAGGCAAGACCTTCTTTTCATGGCAGTTGGTCTGACTGAGACCACTATTGCTTCATTAGATGTCATGTTATTTGATCCCATAATTATTCAAAATGCTCCCCTATAGGATGCTAGTTCCAACTCCTTGTTTTCACCAAGGGTGAACAAGGTTACTACCTCTTCAAAGTCTCTGGAGCAGTGTTATATGCCACATTTGTTGATAAGGTAGGACCTTTTCTTGGCATTAGATTTGACTGAGTCTATCACTAAAGCACATTTTGATGCTATGATATTTGATCCCACAATTATTCAACATGCTCCCTTGTGGGATGTTAGTTCCAACTCTTTCCAATATCTACAAGAGGTTGGCATAGAGAGTATATTTGGATTTGAGCAGTCAGCTTTGACACCCCACACTGGAGAGCCAGTGAGTCATCAAAACTCATTTGTGCATAGTTTGACACTATGTGAAACCAACCTTGAGGTGGGTCTTGTGAAGGCTGACTGAAAGAAAAAACACTCACCTGGATTGCTCTCTTTTGCTTCTTTTCCCACTTCCAGCAAAAGGAGATATCCCATAAGGTCTCATCAAAGGGCCCTAGCAAATGAAGATGTGTAATGACCCTCACTAGTAGGATCACTAAAAAAATTTGATATTGCACTATGAAATTTTGTCAAACAGTTGGTAGGAACACCAAAAACATTAATATTGCATTATGGACTTTTGTCAAACAGTTGGCAAGCAATCAAACTATACTGCTGTAAGTGCAACTGAATATGAAGCAAATCCACTCAACTCAATGATTCAAAAAATAGTGCCAATATATTTATTCAAGGGAGATATAGATCCTTTTACAATAGATTACGATTTTCAGATTTCAACAAAACATTTGGCACTTTTGGATCTACCACAACTTATGCAATGCAACTTACCGTATCTACTGGAAGTAAACCTCTATGTCGTTGCAAGAATTCCAGCATTGTTTATCAATAGCTGAATAGAGGAAGGAAGATTGGCTGCTTTCAACTAGTCCTGAACAGAATATTTAAACTTCAATATCAATTCTCATGAGCACAAATCAAGTTCTATTTGTTAGGTTGTGAAGCTAAAAGCTTCACTGATGCAAACATAGAGGAGGTCGTTGAGAGGTTGCTGAGTTGCAGAGCAACCGACGTCGGTCTGATCAGCCGATGTCGATCATATACAGTGAGAAGAGCAACCGACATCGGTCATGGATCGACCGGCGTCGGTCACCTCCAGGAAGACAGGGACCGACATCGATCACTTGTGCAGTTTCAGAACTACCAGTTCACGGATAATTAGTTAACGAACCGGTTGTTTGCATGTCAAAGGCCAATTTTAGACTTGAGCTGCAGATCTAATTATTGTAATTAGATATCTAATTATTATTTGCATGAGATCTATATAATAAACTCATGGGATGTATTGTAAAAGAGTGCTAGAGAGTAAGAGAGCAAATATTAGCTCCTTCAGAGTGAAGAGAGCATGGTGTGTTCCTCCTAGTGCCACAATGCCAAGTATGGGCGCTGGTTTGAAGAATCAGAAGGATTCTTCATGTATGTAGGATCTTGGTCAGCAGGTGTGCAAGGTCAGGTTTAGAGATCTACATGGTAAGTAAGATCATTGATCTGCAGGTGTATGTGTGTGCATGGTCTAGGTTTGCAGGTGTGCAGAACCAAGTTGATTTGCAGGTGGCAACAAGATCAAGATGACAGCAACACAACAGGGAGCAAGATCAGGTGGGATCTACTTGGAGTACGGTGTGTACTCAGTTAGAGAGCAAAGAGGAAGGCAAAGTAGTTCCTTCCAAAGTAAGATCATTTGAGTTGCAGGTTGTTGCAAGTTCATGGGAGATCTACTTGGAGTGTGTGGAGTACTCAGATTTGGAGTGCATGGAGCACTTGTGTATTGGCAGTAGTGATACTTACTAGTGGTATTGGCAGTAGTGGATACTGACTGGTTGGAGGTGAACACCAACTCTGTGTTTGAGTTATGTGTTGGGACCGTAAGAGAGAGAGTGAGATCTTGAAGAGATTTATTGTTTATGCTCTAGATGTGTGTGAGCTCTAGAGATGTAAGGAAGAAGACTGTGGCATCTTCTTTGTTGTATTTTTTTCTGAAAGAGTATTAATATAATTGGATATTGTCTCTCATATTCTGTGTTATTTTTGAATTCTAGTTACTTGTTACTTCTGGGTTAATTCTGCATGTTTAGTTGCTTGGTAATCAATGGTGCTTCTGGGTCCTAATGGTTGGTATCAAAGCATGTTTGTTGTTCTAGATTACCTGACACGTGGTATCAGAGCTAAGGTTGCAGGGAGCAGGTTTTGTGTTTGATTATAGGTTACTCTCAGGGGTTTCTGATTGAGTGAGAGTATAGCAATGGCAGAAAAAAGTACACTAAGAATGGAGAAATTGAAAAGCACAAATGATCAATTACGGTGTTATGGAAAGAAAGAGCAGGTAAAGAAAGATTGTTAGTTGGTAGCAGATCAGCATGAAAGAACTGAGCAGATGTTGCACATGATGCTCTGGGATGTTCCTTGGATAAAGTAGAATCTTGTCTTATAGATTATGTTGCCTCTTTTCATGCAACTCTAAATAGAGTATTTTTTCATGTTAAGGTCTTTGGAGACTTTGGAAAGATTTATTTAGGGACTGGTGTGCCTTGCCAAATAATTGGCAAAGGAGAAATGAAACTGAAATTGCAGGCGGCCAACACATGGGTGTTGAAGGAGGTCATGTAGGTCCCGGTCTTGAAGATGTGGCTAATTCCTTCAAGAAAGTTGGGTGATGAGAGATGCATAAGAACTCTCACAGCGGATGCACTTGAATTAGCTGGTGGTAACAAAGTAGGTATCTTTTATCTATCTACTTATATTACTAATTTTTCTTCTATTGCGAAGACGTGGCTTTGTAGGCTTGGTCACATGAGCAAGAAGGAGATGCATATTTTTAAGCAGAAGTCAGATGTGTTTGACAGACTTAAGAACTGGAAAGCCTTGGTGTTTCTGGAGGAGATGATGGACAAAGAACAGCGGATGGGATTGAGTAACTCTGAGCAGGGCGATTTGGACAGGGTTTTGATCCATGGAGAGCTCGTGGGTAAAAAGTCATCACTCATAGGCGAACATAGTTACCAGGGTCGGTCAAGGGGAACCAGCGTCAAACAGACAGGTGCCGATGTTAGTCATGTGCAGATTAGAGCCGGTGGTGTCGAGTAGGGTGGTTGTCGGTGTCAGTTAGATAACCGACATTGGTGACCAAGTAAGACCGATGTCGGTCAAGAAATTGACGTTGGTAGAAAGGACAATCGCATGGGAATCGACGTCGATCGGATGCAGATTGTGTGGTGACCGAGGTCGATCACTGAGATAGATTTTGAGCAGACATGACGATGTCAAGGAATCTCAAATGCCCATATGGAGGACTGAAAGGGTAAGTAAGCCTCAAATTCATTGTTCCTCTTCTTTATACTCGTTGCTCACTACAGAGCAGGAAGGATTCAAGAAACAGTGGGAGCATGGCATGATTAGGATGCAGAACCAAACGAGAGATTTGGTAGGGTTGCCAGCCAGTATAAAAGCACCGAAAGATGAATGGATACTTTAGTTAAAGAATAGAGAGAATGGACACGTGAGACGGAAGGCCAGGTCATATGGTCTTGAGGAAGCTGCAGGACAGAGGTACAAGTTTTGATAGGTGGATGACAAAGCAGGGCTTTAGTCAATGTCAGTGTAACCATTGTGTTTATCTTACTAAGGTGGATAATGATTGCAACATTATCCTGTTACTGTATGTGGATGGTATGCTAGCTAACAGGTTCGTACATACAGGGTTTTACTAAGCTAAAGGTAAGGTTAGTTCAGTGGTTTGTCATGAAGAATTTGAGAGCAACGAAATTCTTTGGTATGAGTAATCTTAGAGACATGAAGATCACAAGTTGATGTTGTCACAAGATGATTGTGTGAAGGTAGTGCAGGATGCAGAATAGGGCAACACACCTATGGATAGACAGTCTACAGAATAGGGTCCCCAATCACATGATGAGGTTGAGTACTTGTGTACTCCCTGAGTTTGTCCATGCAGTGGGAGCTGTCAGAAAGTTTAGAGTCGATTCAGGAAAAAAGCACTGGAGGGCAGTTCAGTGGATTGTCAGGTATCTGAGAGGGACCAACAGCAGGTCGACATGCTATGCAGGGTCAAGTTATTTTCTACATGAGTTTGTAGATGCGGATGTGGCAGGTTACTTGGATGACAGGAGGTGCACCATAGGATTTGTGGTGGTTGGTCTTCAAGGTTGAGCTTGAAGAGGGATACAAGCTAGGAAACAGATTAGATAGGGTACAAGTACAGGTACAGTTTAGCTATTTATCTCTAAGTGAGAGATTGTTAGGTTGTGGAGTTAAAAGCTTCACTGATGTAGACATGGAGGAGGTTGCTGAGTTGTAGAGCAACCGACGTCGGTCTGATCAGCCGACGTTAGTCATATACAGTGAGAAGAGCAATCGATGTCGGTCATGGATCGGCTAGCGTTGGTCACCTCCAGGCAGACAGAGATCGACGTCGGTCGCCTGTGTGGTTCCAAAACTGTCCATTCATGGATAGTTAGTTAATGAATCAGTTGTTTGCATGTCAAAGGCTAATTTTAGACTTGAGCTGCGGATCTAATTATTATAATTAGATGTCTAATTATTGTTTGCATGAGATCTATATAATAGACTCATGGGCTGTATTATAAAAGAGTGCTAGAGAGTAAGAGAGCAAATATTAGCTCCTTCAGAGTGAAGAGAGCATGGTGTGTTCCTCCTAGTGCCACAGTGCCAAGTATGGGTGCTGGTTTGGAGAATCAAAAAGATTTTTCATGTATGTAGAATCTTGGTCAGCAGGTGTGCAAGGCCATGTTTGGAGATCTACATGGTAAGTAAGATCATTGATCTGCAGGTGTATGTGCGTGCATGGTCTAGGTTTACAGGTGTGCAGAATCAAGTTGATTTGCAAGTGACAGCAAGATCAAGGTGACAGCAACACAACAGAGAGCAAGATCAGGTGGGATCTACTTGGAGTACGGTGTGTACTCAGTTGGAGAGCAAAGAGGAAGGCAAGGTAGTTCCTTCTAAAGTAAGATCATTTGAGTTGCAGGTTGTTGCAAGTTCATGAGAGATCTACTTGGAGTGCGTGGAGAAGTTGTGTACTGGCAGTAGTGATACTAACTAGTGGTACTGACAGTAGTGGATACTGACTGGTTGGAGGTGAACACCAACTCTGTGTTTGAGTTGTGTGTTGGGACCGTAAGAGAGAGAGTGAGCTCTTGAAGAAATTTACTGTTTATGCTCTAGATGTGTGTGAGCTCTAGAGATGTAAGGAAGAAGACTGTGGCATCTTCTTTGTTGTATTTCCTTCTGAAAGAGTATTAATACAATTGGGTATTGTCTCTCATATTATGTGTTATTTCTGAATTCTAGTTACTTGTTACTTCTAGTTTAATTCTGCATGTTTAGTTGCTTAGTAATCAATGGTGCTTCTAGGTCCTAACAGTTGGTATCAGAGCATGTTTGTTGTTCTAGATTACCTGACACGTGGTATCAGAGCTAAGGTTGCAGAGAGCAAGTTTTGTGTTTGATTACAAGTCACTCTCAGGAGTTTCTAATTGAGTGGGAGTATAGCAATGGCAGAAAAAAGTACACTAAGAATGGAGGAATTAAAAAGCACGAATGATCAATTACAATGTTATGGAAAGAAAGAGCAGGTAAAGAAAGATTGTTGGTTGGTAGCAGATCAGCATAAAAAAATTGAAGAAGTAGATGTTGCAGGTGTTGTTGCATAAGATGCTCTGGGATGTTCCTTGGATAAAGTAGAATCTTGTCTTATAGATTCTGTTGCCTCTTTCCATGCAGCTCAAAATAGAGTATTTTTCCATGTTAAGGTCTTTGGAGACTTTAAAAAGATTTATTTAGGGGCTGGTGTGCCTTTCCAAAGAATTGGCAAAGGGGAAGTGAAGCTGAAATTACAGGCGGCCAACACATGGATGTTGAAGGAGGTCATGCAGGTCCCAGTCTTGAAAATGTGGCTAATTTTTTCAGAAAAGTTGGGTGATGAGAGATGCACAAGAACTCTCACAGTGGATGCACTTGATTAGCTGGGGGTAGCAAAGTAAGTATCCTTTATCTATCTACTTATATTACTGATTCTTCTTCTGTTGCGAAGACGTGGCTTTGTAAGCTTGGTCACATGAGCAAGAAGGAGATGCATGTTCTTAAGCGAAAGTCAGATGTGTTTGACAGACTTAAAAACTGGAAAGCCTTGGTGTTTTTGGAGGAGATGATGGATAGAGATCAGCGGATGTGACTGAGTAACTCTGAGCAGGGCGGTTTGGACAGGGTTTTGATCCATGGAGAGCTCGTGGGTAAAAAGTCATCACTCCTAGGCGGACACAGTTACCGACGTTAGTCAAAGGGAATCAACGTTGTTAGGTTGTGGAGCTAAAAGCTTCACTGATGCAAACAGGAGAGGAGGTTGCTGAGGGTTGCTGAGTTGCAGAGCAATCGGCGTCGGTCTGATCAGCCGACGTCAGTAGGATTGTGAAGAGAAGCAACCGACGTCGGTCAGGGATCGGCCAGCATCGATCACCTCCAGGTAGACAGGGACCGACGTCGGTCACCTGTGTGGTTTGGACTGTGGATGTTACGGGCAGTTAGCTAACGAACCAAGTGTTTGCATGATGAGAGCTAATTTTAAACTGAGAGCTGCAGATCTAATTATTGTAATTAGATGTCTAATTATTGTTTGGATGAGATCTATATAATAGACTCATGGTTGTATTGTAAATTAGTGTTAGGGAGTAAGAGAGCAAACAGCTCTTTCAGAGAGAGGTAGAGCAATGGTGCGTTCCTCCTAGTGCCACAGTACCAGGTGTGTGGGTGCTAGATTGGAGAGTCAGTTGGATTCTTCAGGTGTGTATGATCTTGGTCATCAAGTGAGCATGGCCCTTATAGGAGATCTACATGGTAAGTAAGATCGTTGATCTGCAGGTGTGTGTGTGTGTGTGCAAGGTCAAGGTTCACAGGTGTGCAGAACCAATATTGATATGTAGGTTGGAGATCAGATAAGACAGCAACACAACAGGGAGCAAAATCAGGCAGGATTTACTTGGAGTACGGTGTGTACTCATTGGTATGTACGTGGAGTACATGGAGAGCTAAGAGGAAGGCAAGGCAGTTCCTTCCATAAGTATGGTCTGTTGAATTGCAGGTTGTTGCAGGTTCATGGGAGATCTACTTGAAGTACTTTGAGTACTTGTGGAGTGCGTGGAGCACAGGTGTAAGGTGAACACCAACTCTGTGTTTGAGTTGGGTGTTGGGACCTAGTAGAGAGAGCTTTGAGGGAAGATTTACTGTTTATGTCCTAGAGGTGTGGGAGCCCTAGAGGTGTGTAAAGAAGAAGAACTGTGGCAGTCTTCTTTGTTATATTTTCTTCTGAAAGAGTTATTAATACAAGTTGTATATTATCTCTCATATTTTGTGTTATTTTGAATTCTAGTTACTTGTTGAATCTGGTTAATTTCCGCATATTAAGTTGCTTGGTTTGGTAATCAATTGTGTGCTTCTGATGTTTCGTATCCTGACAAGCATCGAACAGATAGGTGCAGATGTCGGTCATGTGCAGACCAAAGCTGGTGGTGTCAGGCAGGGTGGCTGTCGACGTCGGTTAGATAACTGACGTCAGTGACCAAGTAAGACCGACGTCGGTCAGGAAACTGACGTCGACACAAAGGATAGTCGCATAGAAACTGACGTCGATTGGATGCAGATTGTGTGGTGACCGAGGTCAGTCACTAAGACAAATTTTGGGTAGACAACAAGTTGTCAAGGAGTCTCAAACGCCCATATGGAGGATTGAAAGGGTAAGTAATCCTCAAATTTGTTGTTCCTCTTCTTTATACTCGTTGCTCACTGCAGAGCAGGAAAGATTTAAAAAATAGTGGGAGCATGGCATGATTAGGATGCAGAACCAAACGAAAGATTTAGTAGGGTTGCCAGCCAGTATGAAAGTACTGAAAGACGAATGGATACTTTAGTTAAAGAATAGAGAGAATGGACACGTGAGATGGAAGGCTAGGTCATATGGTCTTGAGGAAGCTGCAAGACAGTGGTACAGGTTTTGACAGGTGGATGACAAAGCAAGGCTTTAGTCAATGTCAGTGTAACCATTGTGTTTGTCTTACCAAGGTGGATAATGATTACAACATTATCATGTTACTGTATGTGGATGGTATGCTAGCTAGTAGGTTCGTACATACAGGGTTTTATTGAGCTAAAAGTAAGGTTAGTTTAGTGGTTTGCCATGAAAGATTTAGGAGCAGCGAAATTCTTTGGCATGAGTTATCCTAGAGACAGAAAGATCACAAGTTGATGTTGTCACAGGATGATTGTGTTAAGGTAGTGCAGGATGCAAAATAGGGCAGCACACGTATGGATGGACAGTCCACAAAACAGGGTCCCCAATCACATGATGAGGTTGACTACATGTGTACTCCCTGAGTTTGCCCATGCAGTGGGAGCTGTCAAAAAATTTGAAGCTAATCCGAGAAAGAAGCACTGGAGGGCAGTTCAGTGGATTCTCAGGTATCTGAGAGGGACTAACAGTAGGTCAACATGCTATGCAGGGTCAAGTTCTTTTCTACATGGGTTTGTAGATGCAGATGCGGCAAGTTACTTGGATGACATGAGGTGCACCACAAAATTTGTGGTGGTTGGTTTTCAAGGTTGAGCTTGAAGAGGGATACAAGCCAGAAAAAAAATTAGACGGGGTATAGGTACAGGTACAGTGCCGCTGTTTATCTCCAAGTGAGAGATTGTTAGGTTGTGGAGCTAAAAGCTTCACTGATGCAGACATGGAGGAGGTTGCTGAGTTGTAGAGCAATCGACATCGGTCTAATCAGCCGACGTCGGTCATATATAGTGAGAAGAGCAATCGACGTCAGTCATGGATCGACCAGCGTTAGTCACCTCCAGGCAGACATGGACCAATGTCGGTCGGCTGTGCGGTTCCATAACTGCCAGTTCACAGATAGTTAACGAATCAGTGGTTTGCATGTCAAAGACCAATTTTAGACTTAAGCTGCGAATCTAATTATTGTAATTAAATGTCTAATTATTGTTTGCATGAGATCTATATAATAGACTTATGGGTTGTATTGTAAAAGAGTGCTAGAGAGTAAGAGAGCAAATATTAGCTCCTTCAGAGTGAAGAGAGCATGGTGTGTTCCTCCTAGTGCCATAGTGCCAAGTATGGGTGCTAGTTTGGAGAATCAAAAAGATTCTTCATGTATGTAGAATCTTGGTCAGTAGGTGTGCAAGGCCATGTTTGGAGATCTACATGGTAAGTAAGATCATTGATCTGCAGGTGTATGTGTGTGCATGGTCTAGGTTTACAGGTGTGCAGAATCAAGTTGATTTGCAAGTGACAACAAGATCAAGGTGACAACAACACAACAGAGAGCCAGATCAGGTGGGATCTACTTGGAGTATGGTGTGTACTCAGTTGGAGAGCAAAGAGGAAGGCAAGGTAGTTCCTTCCAAAGTAAGATCATTTGAGTTGCAGGTTGTTGCAAGTTCATGAGAGATCTACTTGGAGTGCGTGAAGTACTCAAATTTGGAGTGCGTGGAGCAGTTGTGTACTGACAGTAGTGATACTAACTAGTGGTACTGACAGTAGTGGATACTGACTGGTTGGAGGTGAACACCAACTCTGTGTTTGAGTTGTGTGTTGGGACCGTAAGAGAGAGAGTGAGCTCTTGAAGAGATTTACTGTTTATGCTTTAGATGTGTGTGAGCTCTAGAGATGTAAGGAAGAAGACTGTGGCATCTTCTTTGTTGTATTTCCTTCTGAAAGAGTATTAATACAATTGGGTATTGTCTCTCATATTATGTGTTATTTCTGAATTCTAGTTACTTGTTACTTCTAGTTTAATTCCACATGTTTAGTTGCTTGGTAATCAATGGTGCTTCTGGGTCCTAACACTATTGCCTTTAAGCTTACTCCTTTATGCCTCTGCTGAATCTTCGATATTGTCTTAGATAGATATTGGAATGAACGAGCAGCAAACAATGGAGCACATGAAATGGAGAACGAAAATCTGATTTGTTACAAGCGGTAATCTTCAAATGTTTAAACTGTACCCTGCGACCTTCCACCTACTAGAATGACGTGATAACCTTGAACAGAAAGAGACTCGACAGTGCTTTTTTCCCAAACCCGATATTGCCGTATTTATTGGAAAACCCAACTCCAGATGATGCTCCTGAAGGAGAGTATATAACAGTGTTTTATGCTTATCAAATATCCAGAGCTATCAAGTAAAGGGCACTTTGTGAGAGGGCTGCCACAAGTGATGACTTTCCAGCATTTGTATAGCCTACGACAGCTACAACAGGCATGCCACGACCATATCTCTTGCTACGCCTTTGACGTGTAGCCTGTTGCAATGCTCGTGTCCATCGGATTTCTTCAATTTTTGACAATAATTGGTTCCTTCTCTCAAGAATCCTGCGACGCTAGAGTTGAAGTTCAGTTTCTCCTGCCCCACTAATAAAGGCCCTTCCTCCACTGGTTCTCCTGGACTGCGGATGATGATGTCCAATTTGTTGAAATTAATGATGAAATTGAAACCCTATCCGTACCTTGCTGTAGGTACAGGGTGTACCTGTATAGACTGTGTAAAAAATATATATAATTTTATCTCCTTGGGAAGCCCTCCAATTGGACAATGATGCAATTCACCAAATGATTCCAAAAATGTTTAACTTTCGCACTAAGTTTAAATACTCTATGAAGCTCAACATAAAATCGCTGAATACCACTTCCAATGTGCAACCCTTCAGAAGTTATTTCACTTCCTCAGTTATGCAATCTCTTGAGAGGTATCGTTCTCAAAGATTATGCTGAAGATTTGTAGACTATTACGCCCCACAAATGCTCAAGAAGACTCAATGATAAAATAGACTCCGATGCCAAATGAGAGACCCATGGGGTCTATTTATGCACTTTTTGGAAACTTCTTCTAGAAGTATCCATAATACATCTTATTGCACTTTTTAAATAAAAAGTGACTTTATGAAATAAAAGTGCACCTTAATTTAAAAAATATAACATTTTGGCCCCAAATAAAAAGTAATAATAAAATATAATGTCACCAAGAGCATAATGAGCCATCTAATCACTAAATAAACGCAAAAATGACTCTCTCATCGCCACCATCTGCCTACGAGAGTTTGGAATAGGCAAATCTATGTAAAGTGTCATGTTGTACTAGAGAGGGGACATGACAGTCTGCCCCTCCTAAAATTGCTTGGCCTCAAGCAATTTCAATGCCGGATGCTGCAGAATGGCCTCACCCTCCCAAGAAGCATCCTCAACGAGTAGATCCTTCCACTTAATCAGGTACTCTTGGATCATCCACCTGCGAAGCTGCTTCTCTCTACTATCCAAGATGGATTCTGGAACCAAGTTCAACTTCCCCTCATCATCCAAGGGAGGTAACACTGTAGAAAGCACCACAATCTGACCCAACGCCTTCTTGAGGCATGACACATGGAATACATTATGCACTCTGTTATTTGGTCAGATGTGCCCCATGGCTAGCAACTCCTTAATGGTCCTCTCGATCTCATCCTTTAGTCACTTTTGGTATGGTGTGATCATGACAGGCTTAACGCCTTCCTGCAGTTCAATAATATGCTCAATGCCTCCATCTGGCGGTCTACCTGGTGGAATCTTGATGTATGCCTTCTCATCAAGATGATATTTAGCCTTGTGCTACTCCTCATGTGTAGGCATCAAGGTACAAATAGATGCTCACTCTATATCATTATGCCTAGCTAGCCTCTCCATCCTCTTAAGTGTAATAGTCCTAACATCACTATTACGAATAGCTTTCAGCACATGTGTTCTGCCATCTACCTCGAATTGTATCTCCATATCCTTAAGTCTCAAGGTAATCTCCTCAAACGAATGTAGCCACTGCATCCCAAGCATTATGTCCATGTCGCCCATGTTGACCACATGATAATCTACCTTGAATTCATAGTTGTTCAGGCGTAGAGGTAGATCACGTACCATCCCGTTACATTGAAGAGTATATCCATCAGCCACCTTAATTTTCAGTCCCTCAAACTTCTTAGTGGTGAGCCCACGCCTCTCCACGAAGCATGCATCAATAAAGTTGTGCGTGGCACCAGTATCCAAGAGTGTAATAACCTTTCATCCTACCAAAACACCTCTAAGTCTGAAAGATCCCTCTTTTTGAATACTAGATAGACGTGCCTCCAGTAAATGTAACTCTGGTTCCTCCCTTTGTTCAGCATTTTCTACCCCCTGTTCATGCTCTACATCATCAGGGTCATGGTACTCTGAGTTGTTTGAATCTGAGCCCTCGTAATAAGCCCACATCACCCTGTTGGCCTTTCCCTTAGGCCTCATAGGACAGTCATGTCCAAACTCATAGGGACCTTTGCAATAGAAGCATAACTTCTTCTTACGCAGATCATTAAGCGTCTCCTTATCCATGGGTGTAGCTGACTTGTCTTTCGTGTCATCATCCTTCTCTTTACCTTTGTTGAATCCCTCTTTATTATCTTTGTATGATGAAGAGCCCTTTGAACTGAACTTGTTTGCTGGCACTGCAAGTTCCATACTACGGATTTTCTTCATGGCTTCTTGAAATGTGAAAGGATTAAAGGCCTTAACCCACCCCTTGAGTGGTTCAGTCAACCCTTCTGTAAATAACATGACTAGCCTCTGCTCTGAAATATCAGGTACCATTACTGCTAGCTTCTAAAAGTCATTAATATAAGCATCAAGGGAACCATTCTATTTTAGTTGTGCCAATTCATGGAAACTCACCTCAAGATCTTTGACATCAAACCTTTCAATCAGCCTGTTGGTAAACTCCTCATATGTAGTGATAAGGTTATGTCCAAGAGTGACTAACCCATGATATCACCACTCGTGAGCAGCTCCTTCAAGATGTAGTGTGGCAAATCTTATGGCATCCTCTTCAGGCATTGGTCTCAAAGAGAGATAATTATCAAGCTTTTGAATCCAAGACCTAGCTGTGCATTTGTTACTTCCATCATAGTAAGGCATGAAAATCTTACCAAGTGTTTGTTGTATCGAAGTTGTTGCCAGAATCTAGATAACACGAGTGCAATGGAGATGTGATCACACAAGATGAACAAGTGCACACCACAAGATGCTAAAGCAATTTGAAAATAAGAAGATAAATTGCACAAAACAAAAATAGAGAAAATCAAAATCTGATTAACATGAAATGGCCAAAAATGAAGAATACATATAGGAGAGCTAGAAAGCAACTCCTCCACAAATGGTGGTCAAAGCACCCCAAGAATAGACTCCTCCACAAAAGGTGGTCAAAGCACCCCAAGAATAGACTCCTCCAAAAAAGGTGGTGACAAAGTGTTAAGAATAGAGAAGTAACTCCCATACCCGAAATAACCGGTCAAAGGAGTCACTTATGACATTCTTATGACACCTTATGACTCAAATATGACACACAACCTCCACATAAGCTAGCCTATCCCACGAATGTAGGAACACTCCATGTATGCACAAATATATAATATGATCTAATTCATAAATAGGGAAAAATAAAAACCTACACTAATACCCCCTCATAAGCACAGCTTAGGTGGGCAGTGTGAAAATAAAAAATGGGTCTTGGCAACTAGGCCTGAAGAGGTACCCATGTACAAATGCAATCTCCCATAAGATAGAGAAAATGAGAAAACTCGTAGGAAAAAACTCTCCCCCAAAAGAGAGACATAAAAGAAAAGAAGAGGCTAGAAGGCCCCCCCTGAAGATGATGCTGCTGCAGATGTAGACCGCACCCCAATAAGAGCTCGTAGATGAATGAACTTGCTCTCGATGAAAGATTTGGTGAAGATGTCTGCAACCTGCTCCTTAGACTGACAAAATATTAAGTCAATGACCTGACTATGAATAAGCTCCCGAATGAAATGCATGTGAATCTCTGTGCTTGGTCCGCTGGTGCTGAACTAGATTCCTGTAAATCTGAATGGTACTCTGGTTGTCACAATAAATGATGGTGGGCTGCCTGATGGCAATGCCAAACTCAAAAAGAATCTCCTGAATCTAAATAGCCTCAGTAGCTGCATTAACAACTCCCCTGTACTTTGCCTCTGTGGATGATATAGCAATAACATTCTGCTTCTTGCTAGACCAACTGACAAGACTTGAACCTAGAGAGAAACTATAACCAGAAGTGGACTTGCGAGTCTGTGAGTCGCAAGCCCAGTCTGAATCTATATATCCAACCAAGTCAACCTCTGTGCCAAATCTGTAATGAATCCCATATCTATGTGAACCTTGTATGTAATGCAAGATCCTCTTAGCTACTTTCCAATGCAGCTCATGGGGTTCCTGCATGAATCTGGAGACAAGTCCCACTGAATATATATGTCAGGCCTGGTGTGAGTCAAGTAGATGAGGCTACCAACAAGTTGGCGATATCGAGTGGCATCAACCAAGGTGAAGAACAATCAGCCTCAAGCTTGACTCCTGATAGAAAGGGAGTCAGAGATGGCTTGCAATCAGCCATGTGAAATCGAGCCAATAAGTCAAGAGCATACTTAGGCTGTGCAAAAAAAATCTCTGAATCTGACTGTGAGATCTCGATGCCAAAGAAGTAATGTAACAAACCTAAGTCTATCATGTCAAATTTATCTTGGAGAGATGCCTTCACTGCTGCAATAGCCGATGAAGAACTCTCAGTGATCAAAAGGTCATCAACATATAGAACCAAAATCAAGAGCGAATCATCCTGCCATAAGAAGTAGACATTGGGATCAAAATGACACCTAGTGAAACCCGCTGTGAGAAGGAAGGAATCCATCTTGGCATACCAAGCCTGAGGGTCTTGTTTGAGGCCATAGATAGATTTCCTAAGTTTGCATACTAAGAAAGAATCCTGAACAAATCTTGGCGGTTGCTCTATGTAGATCTCCTCCTCTAGGTCTCCGTGAAGAAAGACACTCTTCACATCCATCTGATGCACATTCCAACTATGTGCTGCGGCAATAGCCAAAGTGAGTCGGATAGAAGTCATCTTTGCAACGGGTGCAAAGGTCTCTGAGTAGTCAATTCCTTCCCCCTGTGAAAAACCTTTGGCGACCAATCGCGCCTTATACTTATCAACCGACCCATCTGCTGCAAACTTGGTCCTATATATCCACATACATTGAACCGTCTTTCTTCCCTTAGGAAGTGAAGTCAAATCCCAAGTGTGATTTTCGATTAAGGAAGAATATTCGTCCTCCATAGCACTATCTCACTCGGGTACCCCCGATGCCTCTCGAAAAGTCTGTGGATTTAAAACTGTAGCAAAGAAGGCATGTGGATCTCTCTGAAAATCCCCCTAGTACTTTTGTCATATGCGGGATCTCCTGCCCAAGTGCCAGCACTCTCAAGTGTCTGTCTGGCTCAAAGTGGCCCAGAAGTGGGCAAGTCAGGTGCTAACTCCTCATCCTCTGACTGACTAGAGATGGATGACACTGCATCACTGTCCTCACTGTCTGAACTCGAAGAAGATGTCTCTGGCTCAAGAACCTGTTGTGGCTGATCTGAATCTGATGAGGAATCATCATGATCAAGTAGATATGATGAGGGAGAATAAGTGTCAAGTGTTGAGTCTCTAAGACTCTCCTGAAAATAGACACTTTCTCGATGAACAACTCATGAGTGACAGGATCTAGAAGTCGATATCCCTTAATACCTTCCAGATATCCTACAAAGATGCAAGGTTTGGACTGACGTTCCATAGCTTTGCATTTCTTCTTCGGAATGCGGGCCATGGCTGGAGATTCGAAAACTTTAAGGTGCTCAACATCAGGTTTCCTTTTATGCCAAGCTTCAAATGGTGTTATCCCTTTCAAAGCTTTGTGAGGAACCCTATTTTGAATGTAGCAAACATAATTGATGGCTTCGGCCCAGTACTGTGGTGCTAAAGATTTGAAGTGAATCATACAGCTACCCATCTCTTTCAAGAACCGATTTTTGCGTTTTGCAACCCCATTCTGTGAAAGACTATAAGTGACTGTGCACTGCAAATCAATCACTTATGTGGTGCAAAACTGCTCAAACTTGATGCTGACATACTCCCCTCCATTATCAGTTCAAAGAACCTTGATGGATTTCTCACTCTGTTTCTCAACAAGAGTTTTGAAGTCTAGAAATTTTTCAAACACTTCAGACTTTTGTTTGACAAAATATATCCAAGTGTACCTAGAGAAATCATCAATGAAAGTGAGAATGTACTTGGCCCTTGTGAAAGATGGTTTGGGAAAGGGTCCTGATACATCACTGTGGACTAACTCCAAAGGTTGTAAAGCCCTCCAAGCTTTGCATTTGTGAAATTTTGCTTCAGGATGCTTCCTAAGGGAACACCCCTCGCAAAGTCCTTTTGAGAATTGGACATGAGACAAGCCAATGACCATGTCGTTTTTGCAAAGTTGTTCAAGATAGCGGTAATTAAGGTGGCCAAATCACTCATGCCACAATTTGCTAACTTCATCTGAATGAGTCAGCAATGCTGTCGGAGAAGAATCTGATGCAAAATGTGAGAAGGTGTATAACCTAGCTTGGTGATTTGCCCTACCCACTGCCACTGTAGTATCACTATGCAACTCCCTAATAGACACTAAATCTGGTAAAAACTCAACTCTCATGCTCTGACTAATGTGAGTGATTTGGTACACTGATAGGAGATTGGTTGAAAGAGAAGGAACACTTATAACATTATTGAATGTTTCTCCTTTCATTTCAACTGACCCTCTTCTTGAAACAAAAACTGATGTGTCATCACCCAAACTAATTGAATTCATGCTACAAGGCTCTAAAGATGAAAACTGAACTAGTGAAGAGCCGATGTGGTGAGAAGCCCCTGAGTCTATGACCCATGAAGATGTAGAAGCTACAGTTGCTACAAGAGCCTTGCCCTTTTCTTTCTCCTTACCCTTGCCTTTTGCCTTAATAGAATCTTGGGTTGATGAATTATGCTTGATGGACTCAGGAATACCTATGTTGTTTTTCTCTAGAAGATGAGTTAGGTGATCTATTTGTTTCTTTATACACTTGTGTTCATCATGCCCTGTCTTTTTACAATAGGCACACTTAACCTTCTCCTTCTTCGGTTTAGCATTAGAAGATGAAGACTCAGTGTTGTTTTTGGCAGGATTATTGTTTTCTTTCTTCTTCTCCTGGTCTTTTTTTTTTCTTCTTTTCCTTTGTTGAAGTCTTATCTTTACCATTTCCAGCTATCAAAGCTGGGGGTTGAGTAGACTTCATTGTGCCCATCTGAATTAGCTTATCTTGCTCCCTAGTCAAGTCGATAATGAATGAATCGAAAGAAGGCATTTTCCATGTAGTGTCAAGAGCTCTTTTTGTGGCATGAAAAGTGGAGACAAAGACTGAATAGCTTGGACCTAACTTTACGAGAATAGAAAGAATGAGTTGATCATCTTTCTTCTCTATCCCACATTCTTTCAATTGCAATCTAAGGGCCTTAAACTTAGTGAAGAAGTCCTATAGGGTGTCAAAGTTGCTAGGACTTAGACTTATGAGTTTGTTTTCGAGCTCATGACATCTCATCTCATCAAGCTTCTCAAACAACTTTTCTAAGGTGTTCCATATGTCATTAAGAGTTTGGGAGGATTCTAAGTGGAAGAGAAGTTCTAGAGACACAGACAAGCTCAATAACCCAAAGGCTTCATCACTACGGTTGTACCACTTAATCTTTTCAGCATCTGTGTTGGGTTCTACTTCTGTACCCATGGTGATCCTATACAACCCTTTGCTTTTAAGAATGACTGACATTTTAACTTTCCATTCATGATAGTTGAAGGGTGTTAGGGGTTTAAGTTGAAAAATATCCATTTTTTTAGTTGAATTTAGGTGAAGTTGTGTTGATTGCAAGTTGTGATTTTATGCAGAAATGAGAATGAAAGTGAAAATTTGTAAGTTGTGAAAAAACAATCACACCTCTCCCAAAATATTGAGCCCCCCCAAATATGCAAGTGCACGTTCAAAAGACGTCGGACTCAGTCGAAAATGCGTCCCGAGAGACCCAAATTTTTGGCACTTTATGAACTAGTGTGTTTTTGAAAAATAACAAGTCTACACTATGGAGAATTGAATTACAAGCACTTTTGCAAAAAATGACACCCAAAACCGAGCTACCGTTTGCAAGATTTTAAAGTTACAATTTTCTCGTAAACTAGTATTTTTGCAAAAAAAACACTAAAACATTAAAAAAATTCCTGTTATAGGGAGAGAAAGTGGCCTTCCAACTACTCGTTGGATTCGGCACAGAATGAAGAATCCAAATAAAAAAGTTTTTGTGAAAATAAGTTTAACTGATTGTCTCGGTATGCGTGAAAACAAGTTTACTTTCCTCTTTTAAGTTAAAAAATACTAGTAAGACAAAAATGAATTTCCAACTAATTTTTTTTTTTAAAAAAATAAGAAAAAGGGAGATAGCTGATGTGTGATGTCTAAAACCTGATAGACACTGCCAAAAAGATGAAATCAGGTCTTCACCAATGAACATGCACCCTTCAACTCTTCTAACGCAATGCAGATTTTAGTACTTCAACATAGACTGCTAGAGTTAGCACTTCCAGCTAGTTTTTACCACATAAGAGACAAAACAAGTGCAGAAAAGAAGCGCGAGGTGTAAGAAAAGGGACGCCAAATAGGAAGGGGCGCCAAAAAAACACACACTGCAGAATTTTTCCAAAAAAAGACAAAAAATTAAATGCAGCCTGCTGCTGGGCGTATGCCCTGATTGAGGCGCCTTGCTGGAAGGAAAAAGCAGAATGTCTTTCCTAGAAAAGAGGGCGCACTTCTATATTTTATTATTTTTTTTAGACAACAAAACAACAACTACAACAGGCGGCGTCCCAAAAAAGGGGCGCAGAACTGAATTTTTTTTTGCAAAAAACAAAAAACAAACAGCAGACCTGTGCTGTACGGCCTAAAGCGCCTCGCTGGAATGACTGGGCAGCAGCTGAAGTGGGCAGCGCTTGAAGAAAGTTGGCGCAGAATGCAGACCTTGGCGCTGGACTATGTGAGTGCTGACTGCTTGTGTTGTGAGTGGGCAGAACCTGGAGTGGTAGGCCTCTGGACTAGGCAGCCCCTGGGCTGGAAACCTTCACTTCTTTCTACTAGAAGCTCCACATTGAAGGTGGCGTCCAACAAACAGAATGCAGATTTTTTTTTTCCCTGTAGAATGACAAAACCAGAATTTCTCCGCCTTGCTGAAGAAAACAATAGATCTAGACAAAGTGTCTTGGCAAGTACTAACTTAGAAGTAAATTTTTTTTAAAAACAAATTCCGTATGGATTTGCATGAGTTTTCAAGAAACTTTACCAAAACTCTTAAATGTAACGGAGTTAAACAAAAAATTACTAAGAAAACAATGTGATAATTTCAAAATAGCATAACCAGACACACGATTATCAGAGTGGCTCTGATACTATATCAAAGTTGTTTCCAGAATCCGGATAATGCGAGTGCAATAGAGACGTGATCACACAAGATGAACAAGTGCACACCACAAGATGCTAAAGCAATTTGAAAATAAGAAGATAAATTGCACAAGACAAAAATAGAGAAAACCAAAATTTGATTAACATGAAATGGCCAAAATGAAGAATATATATAGGAAAGCTAGAAAGTAACTCCTCCACAAATGGTGGTCAAAGCACCCCAAGAATAGACTCCTCCACAAAAGGTGGTCAAAGCACCCCAAGAATAGACTCTTCCGGAAAAGGTGGTGACAAGGTGCTAAGAATAGAGAAGTAACTCCCATACCTAGAATAGCCGGTCAAATGAGTCACTTATGACATTCTTATGACACCTTATGACACAAATATGACACACAATCTCCACATAAGCTATCATATCCCACGAATGTAGGAAAACTCCATGTATGCACAAATATATAATATTCCCTAATTAATAAATAGGGAAAAATAAAAACCTACACCAATATGTTGGTAGTCATTCCTTGGAGCATAGTGATCATTTCTTCCTCCTCTCTTATTTCTTTGATTCATGAATTGAAAATGTCCATATTTCTCTCATATCAGGAGGGAGAGTGGTATACTCCAAGTAGGCCTGTCTAGCTTCGTCTTCAAATGGAGTCGCTAGAGCAGCATGTGATTGTCCTTCTCTTGGTGTAAAGATAGAAAAAAGAGGCCTAGAGGCTGATCCTCTAGTGTTTCCAGCATGTTGTATTGACCTTTTCTCATTAACTCCACTATGTTCCGCTGTGTGTTGATGATTTTGATTTGGAATGGCTTGCTGATCCAATTTTCCTAATAAGTGTGACATCATATCAAACATAGTGTCAAATTTCTTTTCCGCTCTTGTATCACTGTCTTTCTCTGCCATATTTTGAATTGATTTGCCAGTGTCTCGTAATGCTTCTGACAATATATCCCCTTCAATCTGAGGATTCTGATTTTGTTGTCTCCGCTGTTCTCTGTTATAATTTCTGATTTCTCTCTCACTCATCTGCTGTTTAACTGATCACAGAATGGCAGGATGATGGCTCTGATACCACTGTAATGACCCTCACTAGTAGGATCACTAAAAAAAATTGATATTGCACTATGAAATTTTGTCAAACAGTTGGTAGGATCACCAAAAACACTAATATTGCATTATGGACTTTTGTCAAATAGTGGGCAAGCAATCAAACTATACTGCGGTAAGTGCAACTGAATATGAAACAAATCCACTCAACTCAATGATTAAAAAATTAGTGCCAATATATTTATTCAAGGGAGATATAGATCCTTTTACAATAGATTGCGACTTTCAGATTTCAAAAAAATATTTGGCACTTTTGAATCTACCACAACTTATGCAATGCAACTTACCATATCTACTGGAAGTAAACCTCTATGTCATTGCAAGAATTCCAGCATTGTTTATCAATAGCTGAATGGAGGAAGGAAGATTGGCTACTTTCAATCAATCCTGAACAGAGTCTTTAAACTTCAATATCGATTCTCGTGAGCACAAATCAAGTTCTATTGCCTTTAAGCTTAGTCCTTTATGCCTCTGCTGAATCTCTGATATTGTCTTGGATAGATATTGGAATGAACAAGCAACAAATAATGGAGCACATGAAATGGAGAACAAAAATCTGATTTGTTACAAGCGGTAATCTTCAAATGTTTAAACTGTAGCCTGCAACCTTCCACCTACCAGAATGACGTGATAACCTTAAACAGAAAGAGACTCGGCAATGTTTTTTACCCAAACCCGATATTGCCGTATTTACTGGAAAACCCAACTCCAGATGATGCTCCGGAAGGAAAGTCTATAACAATGTTTTATGCCTATCAAATACCCAGAGCTATCAAGTAAAGGGCACTTTGTGAGAGGGCTGCCACAAGTGATGACTTTCCAGCGTTTGTATAGCCTACGACAGCTACAACAGGCATGCCACAACCATATCTCTTGCTACGCCTTTGACGTGCAGCCCGCTGCAATGCTCGTGTCTGTCAGAGTTCTTCAATTTTTGACAATAATTGGTTCCTTCTCTCAAGAATCTTGCGACACTAGAGTTGAAGTTCAGTTTCTCCTGCCCCACTAATAAAGGCCCTTCCTCCACTGGTTCTCCTCAACTGCAGATGATGATGTCTGATTTGTTGAAATTAATGATGAAATTGAAACCATGTCCGTACCTTGCTAAAGGTACAAGTCATACTTATACGAACTGTGTAAAATATATATATAATTTTATCTCCTTGGGAAGCCCTCCAATTGGACAATGATGCAATTCACCAAATGATTCCAAAAATGTTTAACTCTCGCACTAAGTCTAAATACTCTATGAAGCTCAACATGAAATCGCTGAATACCACTTCCAATGTGCAAACCTTCAGAAGTTATGTCACTTGCTCAGTTATGCAATCTCTTGAGAGGTATCATTCTCAAGGATTATGTTGAAGATTTGCAGACTATTATGCCCCAGAAATGCTCAAGAAGACTCAATGATAAAATAGACTCCGATGCCAAATGAGAGACCCATGGGGTCTATTTATGCACTTTTTAGAAACTTCTTCTAGAAGTATCCATAATACATCTTATTGCACTTTTTAAATAAAAAATAACTTTATGAAATAAAAGTGCACCTTAATTTAAAAAATATAACATTTTGGCCCTAAATAAAAATAAATAATAAAATATAATGTCTCCAAGAGCATAATGAGCCATCTAATCACCAAATAAATGCAAAAATTACTCTCTCATCACCACCATCTGCCTACAAGACTCTGGAATAGGCAAATCTACGTAAAGTGTCATGTCGTACTAGAGAGGGGACATGACAAGATGATAGCATTGAAAGCGGATTGGGTTTAATCATAATCTTATTGGCTCTTTCTCTCAAAAAGGTCATCCCTCTCAGATAGCTCAGGCACAAACACAACTATTTTGGAGATATTTTAGAGTAAACAAAAAACTTTACTAGGGGCCCTTGGAGTAGGGACTGCCTTGACATATAGTTAATTATGCTCATTTTGTCCCTCAACATTAGAGGATTGGGCAACCCCTCCAAAAAATTGCTTTGATGCGTTTGATACATCTGCACAAATGAGACTTGTTATTGTTATAGGAGACCAAGGGGGTTGGGAGTTAGGTAATTGAAAATCTGTATATACTACTTAAGGATTGGGATTTCTTGGCATTGGACTCTATTGGCAGATCTAGTGGTCTGATTTCGGGATGGAGATCCACTTCTATGAGGATGGTTAATCCCTTTTTTTTTTCAATCTACTATCAGGATGGAACTTTTTTCTAAGGAGCTTGGAAAATATTTTACTGTGCTGAATACTTATGGTCATATTGAAGAGAGATTAGCTTATTGGGATGATTTATTCACCCAAAACTTCTTGAGAGCGAAAAATACCATTGTGGGGGGCGACCTAAATTTCACCACAAAGAGGGCAGAGGTGTTGGGGTCCTCAGCGAGATTGGATCCCTTGGCTGACTTTTTCTTACAAAAGATTAAAGAGTCACATTTGGTGGACTTGGAACCGGTATAATTAGTCCCCACCTAGCGGAACATGAGAACTGGGTTAGATAGTGTGGCCAAGAGGTTGGATAGATTTCTAATCTCAGACTCTCTTTTGATTGCCTCTAAAAAAATTAGATATTGGGTGTCCACGAGAGGTGACTCCAATCACCTTCCCATTCTGATGCAGATTGAAAATAGGGACAAAAATCCATTTAGTCCTTTCAAATTCAATCCAAATTGGATGAATAATTAAGAATTCAACAATCTGGTAAAGGAGTGGGTGCCACATGATAAAAGCTTATTAGAATCGGTCAGTCTCCAATTTGCAAACAATCTTAAGAGAGTCAAGAAGGCTATTGTTACTTGGGATACTAATAAACGTCAAGAGGTTGAAAGGGATATATTATCTGTAGAAAAATAGATTGTTGAGATTTATGGACAAATCAATGCTCAAGAACTTGACGAGGATTCCAAATTTTGGCCCAAAGCTCTAGAATTAAAGTTGCGTGAACACTTGGCTGATATTGAAGCATAATGATGGCTTAAAAGTAGAGCACTCTAGTTGGAAAATGGTGATGAGAATACAAAGTTTTTTAGAATTTTATCAAACAATGCAAAATTAAGAACACTATTTGGGAAATGCCGAATCCGGTGGGCTTCACGGTGAGGACTTACCTTGAGATTGCCACTCTGGGTGTCAATCATTTTTAACATCTTTATAAGGCATCCAATTAAGTGAACATAGTGGAAATTGTTAAAATATCTTCTTTCTTTCCTAGCTTCATTAATGATGTTGATCATGAGAGGTTGGAGACTGTTGTCACTTTGGAAGAATTGACTTTTATTCTGAAAATATTTCAAAAGGATAAGAGTCTGGGACCCAACAGTTAGATGTTTGAATTCTTTTTTTATTTGCTTGGGGCGGACCTCCTTGGTGTTATTGAGGAGTCTAGGTTGTCTGGTAAGATACTTGGGGCTTTTAATTCTACCTTCATTGCCCTCATTCCTAAAAAGGATCTTCAGGCCACCTTCGATGATTTTTGACTCATCTTCTTATGCAACTGCATCTACAAAATCATTGCAAAAACCATCTCTATTCAGATCAAAGGTATTCTCTCTACTTCTATTTGTAAGGAATAATTTGGGTTTTTACATGATCGTCAAATTCATGTCACCATTGGGATTGCTGAAGAGGGTCTGTATTTTATCAAATTGAGGAAGGTGCCGATGGTGGTTTTAAAGCTGGATCTTTCCAAGGCTTTTGACAAAGCAAACTGGTTCTATCTGAGATTGATTCTGATCCATGTTGGGTTTCACCTACAGATGGTCAATTGGATTATGGGTTATTTTTCTTTAGTTTCCTTTGCCTTACTCATAAATGGCTCAAACCACTTCCTTTTTTAGCGCCTCACATGGTATCAGACAAGGTTGTCCACTCTCTCCACTCCTCTTCTTATTGCTGAAGGGTTGAGCTGTCTCCTCCTTGAGAACAAATGATTGAGTGCTCTTAGGGGGGTTCAAATCAATTGGACCATCTTTCTCACACATCTATTGTTTGTGGATGATGTGTTGTTGTTTTACAATGGCTCCTGACATGACATTACTCTTATTAAGGACTCTTAGGTACTCTTTGATGTTGCCATATGTAGGAACTAAATGAACAAAAGTCCAGCATCACTTTCAATGGTTTGGAGGCTTGCCAGTTTGGATGGGTCCTTGGTATTTTCCCCTTTCAAATTGTGGAACTAATGGAAGGCCTTAAGTATCTAGGGTTCTTGCTGAAACCAAATGATTATAGGAAAAATGACTGGTACTGGCTGATTGAAAAAGGTTGAAAAGAGAATTTATTGTTGTTGCAATCATTGGCTCTCTATTGGTGGTTGATTAACTCTTATAAAATCAGTGCTGGAAGCCATCCCTGTCTATTGGCTCACCATAGCCTCCATCCCTAAAAGTATCCTTGACAAGATTCGTGCTAAAAGTTTCAAATTTATTTGGACTGGCAGGAAAGCAAAGGATGGCATCGCACTTGCTAAATGAAAGACTCTTGCTACTCCTAAGGGTATTGGGGGATGGGGTATTAAAGATATCCACTTCTTTGGAGAAGCATTAGCAGCAAAAAGTCTTTGGAGGCTTATCATTATCCAAAAATACATTGAACCACTTAGTGTGTTAGAGTGGATTTGTAATCCTAACAAAAAAATGTCTCAATGTGTCTATCATGTGGAAAGCCACTGTTCGTGCCTTTCGAATCATTGGTAATTGGCTCATCTGGAAGGTGGGTTCTGGCACAAACATCAAAGTGGATATTAACCCTTGGGTGGGAAGCGGTGTGGATTATTTACTTCCTGTGGACTTGATTGATACTTTGGCAAGGCTAGGCATATCTTTTTTGCTCCAAACGGTTGACCATCACCTCACTACACCCGGGCGAAAAGGCTGGAAAAATGCCCTCTCTTTGCGTTTGGATGGGGAGGCTGGTTTGAGATGGGATGCTTTTGTACAAAGATTAAAGAGGAGTCATATCAGAATTACTTCTAAAGATGATGAGTTGGTTTGGTCATTGAATCCCAAGCTGGGGGTCTATAATGTCCGCCTGGGGTACCTGTCCAAATTCCCTATTGCTTCCCCTGCTATTAAACAGTGGTGGTGGGACAAACTCTGGCAGATAAAAGCTCCTTATAAAACAATTTTTTTAATGGGGATGGACTTAAGCAACAAAGCTCTCACTTGGGAGGTTCTTCAACATAGGAACTAGCATGGCCCGGCGCGTTGCAATCTCTATTTTCAATCCTTGGAGACTATGAATCACTTGTTTGTTACTTGTCCATATGCTGTAAAGATCTGGACTGAGTTACAAGGTTCTATTGGGCTGATAGACTGTTGGGATGGACATACTATTGCTGATTATCTTAGAGATTAGTTTGAGAGATTGGAGCTTACATCCTACAAGGCCTTGCCACTAATTGTGTCTTGGTGAATCTGGCTAGCTCAGAATTCTTCCATATTTCAAGAAAAAAACATTCCTACCTTTCAATGTTTGTCCCAAATTAGACTCATTTTTGGACACTTCAAAACCATTCCGAAGCCTCCTAGAACTCGTCTTCTCTTACATCCTCCCATTGATTATACTGGTGCCTGGGGATACTTTGATGGTGCTTGTCAGGGCAACCATGTTGTCTGTGGAGTTGGGGGTATCCTTCATCTAAACTCTACTCATATCTACCGTTTCAAGGCCAGGTTGGGTCTTGGCACAAACAATTTCACAGAGCTCATGGCCTTAAAGCTTCTTTTCAAGCTTGTGGTTGTAGGTAGTATCCGTACCTTGCAGATTTTTGGGGACTCGTTGATTATCCTAAATTGGATGAAGGGGATCTCTAAAATGGAAAACCTATGTTTGCAACCAATCTTCTTCTCCACCTCACATCTGGTGCTCTCCTTCGAAGCCATTTCCTATTGGCATATCTATTGTGAGCTCAATTCTGAAGCCGATTTCCTCTCCAAGGACTGCGCCTGGTTCCTGACCTGTGTGTTATTAAAGAATTTGATGATGAAGATACTCCAATTACACAACACTGTTCGGTATTCGGGGCTTAGTTTGTCAATTGGAACATGAACTCTAGAACTTCTGTTACTTCGGGTCTTTCTCTTTATTATTTTTGGCTTGGTCTTGTACCTGCCTTCACATTTGGTGGTTCGCTGATTATCATGGGCACTTACTTTGCCTTCATCAGCTTTGTTCTGGCTCCGTTACTTGCGTTCCTATTTCTGCCACTGTATTTTCCCTTTACTTGCTTTTGGTTTTGGTTTCGGGCATCTTCGTTTCATATTTACCTGGGTGTCGAGTTGTTTCCGCCTCATACTCTATATCAGTTCGGCTTTGTGCTTCTTTTCCATTGGTGACTGCTTTGAACAACATTTCATTGGGCTTTCTTGTGTGTTTGGTGACACATTCCTTCGGGCTTGTTATCATTGGCTGTGCTTTGTACCATACTCGCCTTTGGACTGGACATTTCCGTGGGGAGCCTCTACATACACTTATTTCCTACTGTGCCTTGTATTTCCCATTATTTGCTCTCTTTTTCCTTCTGGCATGCTTTCGCATCTGTGCATTGTAATTTCTACTTTAATTAATTGAAGTTACGAATTTTTTCAGGAGGAAAAAAAATAGGAATTAAATAAAGATCATTGGTATAATATAAACTACAAACTCGCATATGCATATATATTATTAATATCTATAAAATAATATATAGGATTTGTGTATATTTTATATAATATGAAGTTTGAATAGGACGAATCGACATAGGAGTTCTGATTACTTTTAACTATAAAGTTCAATTAGGAATTAGTATTTGTCATTTTAAACCAGTGATGAAACATAGGTCTGTAAAAGGATATTTGTAAATCAAATCAATGATATATATGGACCGTGTAATTTGGTTGTTATAAAACTGTGGAGAAGTTCATTTGCACTATAAAACTGTGAGAATATAATTCTGTATGAACTGTGTATTCTTGCCTTTTGAAATCGGATATATATATATATATATATATATATATATATATATATATATATATATATATATATATAGAGAGAGAGAGAGAGAGAGAGAGAGAGAGACACGGGCTGCGTGTGTAATTTTTACATGAAATTATGAATATATAGAGATGAACAAATTAATGGCATATGTCATAAACACTATGATCTTATACATAAATGCACTGTGCATAATTGTTTACTTTCTCTCTATATATATGAACATAGTATGGATTCGTAATACAAAAAGTGAGGATGTATGAACTAAAAGTTATTGATATTCAAATACGAGGATATGGTATGGATTCGTAACACAAAAAGTGAAGATGTGTGGACTATAAGTTATTGATATTCAAACAGGTGGATATATATATTTCAAAAGAAAAAGTGTCGACACCTTATATTCCAAATAGTGGTAAAAAGATACATCCAGTATGCTAAATAGGATGGCAAAGAAAAGTTGAGTCATCAGGGTCAAAAACAAGATCAGGTAGACAAAGCCTCAACCTAAAGTAGATAAAGATACCCATATGGAGAAGGAGGAAACAACATGACATAAAAAGAAAAGTAAAGGTACTGGCCTTCAAAGACCAATATGCAAGTTTGACGGAGATCCCATTCCATCTTTAGTCTTTTCCTTTTTCCCTTTCTTATTTTCTACTTCCTGCCATGCCTCGCACAGATGTTCCACACTTAGTATCTTTAGATCTGTATTCTGGTATTCTGTAGGAGGGAGATTATCCATCAGATTTAGATTTGTGTAGGGCACTATTTCTTTATTCGAATCGAAGTTCTCTTATTCATGTGCTCTCTTCGGTCCTCTTGAAATTGTCCCATCCTATTCGATTTCCATGGTTCGGTTCTCATTTTCTTGGTTTCCCCCATCCATGGAAGCAATTTCTTCATTCTGTATATTTTGTTCATTGATTTTTTGCTCCTTTGACTTTGTCCCAAACTGACATTCTACTTCTTGATTTTTCTTTTCTTTCTCCTCTTCCTCTTGTATAGGAAAAGACCATTGTTTATAAGTAGGTTTTTTCCCTTTCTTATGTATAGGTAAGTTCCTACCCTGTGGACAAGTGGACTGGAGATGTCCTATAAGCTTACATATATGACATTAAAAAGTTGTATTCTCAAAATCCAAGGTCTGGGTATGTTGAATTTTCTCACATCTGATGATTATTTTGTCAGGGAGACCTTTGCTAATATCTATTTCCACACATATACTCACATATGTGCAGAGTCCTACTTGCATTCTTTCAATATCTGCTTTTACAAACCTACCCAAACTATCCCCTATTTGTTTGAAAGTATTCATAAGATATATTGGGAGGTTAGGAAGTCATACCCAGATTGGCATAACGGTGACTAAGTGTGTGTTCGGGTCAAATTCTGGGAACCATGGAGTGAGGTATAGTCCAACTGTCCCCCAGAACCATGACCCATATGAAAAAACTCTTAGATAGGGTTCCTTATAAAAAAAATGAATAATAAAGAACCCCTTGGAGCATAGGGAGATTTCATAATTTTTTGACCATGTTGAGTGCACCCACTAGAATAAAGCTTTGGTGGTTGGCCAAAAACTGTTTAATTTACAAATTACAGCCTCTTCCAAATTTTATCTATATGTTATCACACCTTCCTCTACTATTTCCACCATTGGGACCCCTTTTGCCTATTCCACTATATAGGTGCTAGCCTATGGGCTGGGTTTCTAATGTAATCCTACTGCGTTCTTGCCTGCAACATACTTGAAAAGCCTCTCTAACTTGGAAGAAGTTACAACATCCTTGTAAGAGAACACTGGTGCCTTCTTGCCATTTACCCCACCTCTCAGCCTCATGGTTAAGGACAGGGTACTATATTTATATACACAAAGTCTCTTCAAAGTATAATAAGTTACATAAATGAAGGATTATGATTTTGTTTATAAGTTAATTTATCTTGACTGCTGGATGTAATTGAGTAGCATGTACAATATACTAAGATATTGTTGGTGGTACTACCTTTACTTACGAAAATTAGAAATAGGCAATGCAAGTATATATTGTACCCATTTAGTATAAATTGTATTTGATATGCTTATTATTTATGTGGTAAATAATATAGTAGAGATTTATTTATACGTTTGATGAACTAAATGTATGTATTATGATTATTCATGTGTTTAACATGTTTTATGCCTGCTAGTAGTAAGTAATTTATGTGAATTTATTGGTTACAATTATTATTAACCAAATCTCATATTGTTGGTACTAAATAAATAGTGAGACAAACTTCACTAACTTATTAGTGTCATCGATACTAGATGAAGGTAATCCAATCAAGTAGTGTGTATGAATTTGACCAATCCTAGAGATCAATAACTATATAAAACTTTGGCCAAAGTAATGTTTGTTAGACATTTTAATTTCATATGTATGATTTATATGTTTTTGTGATATCATGTTAGAATGTATTTTTTTATGGTACATTTCATGTTCTTAAAAATTATATTGCACACAGTTACTAGCTTGTCTCTCTAGATTCCTGCAGCGTCACTATCTACTCATCCATAAAGGGAGGACTATCCCTGATCAGAGATTATGCAGGAGATAGATGGCCCATTGTTGGTGTGAATTTTTTTTCAAATGATGCTCTCCCTCCCCACAACAATAATTATTTGGAGACTACACTTGAAATTGTCATAGATACTGGAGTTTCAAGAAACTCATGCTCTGTGGAGCTTTGTATCTTGTATTGTATTTATTACTATTAAAATATTATCTCTGATGAGATGTAATTATTTAATCATTGTACATTAAAAGTAGTGGTTGTATGTTTGTACCAATCATGACTTAAAATCTGTAATTACTTCCTATATTCAGTTATGTTTTGTCTCAGGGAGATGTTACATGCTTATTTTACATTTTGAATACTCAGATTGTTTTATATGGATCACTAATTAGATTCTCATGGTGAAATATAATGAAAGAATACGTATATTAAATTAAAAAAATATATGTTATTCTAAGTAGATCTCAATGGGGATGTTACATGCATTATCTGAAAAATCCAATATAGGTGCCTCAAAACTGAATCTCTTGGTGTTTTTCGAACATATATACTTAAAATATCTGTACTAGTTAAATTTACTATGGAAGCCTTCAATTATTGAACACAAATAAATGATAATTGGGTGATTTAAGATATATGTACTAGTTAAATTTATTGTGGAAGCTTTCAATTATTGGACACAAATAAATGATAATTGAGTTAATCCCACATTGGTAAGACTTGTGAGATAAGGGCGACTTATAAGGCGTTATATGCCCCCCAAAATTTCCAATGGGGAAAGAAACTAGAGAGTGAGAAGCTCAAAGGAGTGGATTACATTCATAATTTCTCCCCCTACTAACAAATGCAAGTTGTTTGTATTCTAAGTGGAAGTCCCCTTGCCTTGTGATTATTACAAAAAATACATGACAAAAAATGTCATTAGGGTAATGACTACTCATAGAGGTCATCTTGAGATGAATTAAAAACACATTGATAAAAATCCCACAAGAAAAGCTAAGAATTTAATGCAAATTCATGTGAATTCTTTCAACTTGATTCATTAGTCCTTGTTGGGAAGTTTCTTTTTTTGCATTGTTAGTAAAATAATATTACTCTCTTCACTTTTAATGGGCTATATTTCAACGACCAATTTTTCATGTCATTCAACTCATCTATCAGAAGGTGAAGAGTCATACATGGAAGTGCAATTGTTCCAACTTCCATAATGGTTATTTATCCTTCACAACGTTGTATTATATGTAACACATATGTTTGATCAAATAGCATCACATAGTAGAGATAAACAACCATATAGGCTCATTGAGAGTATGCAATGTACGTAACATATAGATTAATAACATTATTCCAATTATATTGTTTTCTCTATTTTGAATATTATTTTTATATTTATTTCATACATGCATATAATACATCTAAATCCTCATTACCTCATGGGATTCTGATCAGTAATGGTCTGGAACAAATGAGCAATAATTTGATGTATTGGCCTATGTTCTAGTGATGATGGAACACTCTACCATCTTTGAGAAGATTCCTATAAAGGGGAAGCACAATACATAACCTCCAAAATTCTTCTAATAATTTGCTATAGTGGCCCATGTTCTAGTGATGATGGAGCAGTCTACCATCTATGAGAAGATTCCTATAAAGGGGAAGCATGATACATAACCTCCAAAATTCTTCTTCTTTTTATTGATGATTAAGTTTAGGGATGAAAATCATTGACTTAATGGAGGGAATTTAATTACAAAGGAAGGCTAGTTTTGTGGATAGTTTAGACATGGTGATAAGTGAAGAGAGTGTAAGGGTATTATGAAATTTGAGATTGTTTTAAATTTTGGTATTGGTTATGGTTTTGAGCATATTCTTGTTGTGATCATGGAAGCCAACAAGGGAAAAGTGGGATTAAATAACCCTTAAATGGCCAAGCATATCCAAAGGCAGTGGAGGTTGCATTAATTAACTTGGAGAAGAGGGAGATTTTTCAGTTAGGTTGATGAGATTCGTAGGGGAGGTATAAACCTTTTTGTTTCCTTTTTCAGGTCCATTTCCACCATGGGTGGTTGGCTTTGAGATGCAAAGTTTAGAGACCAGGATAATTGTAGAATACTATTGAGCTTCCTAGTGTGTGATAGTTTGCCTTTAACAGCTTGGACAATTGTAGTTATTCTTATGGATTGAAGAATGGTATTCAAATTCAATCTAGCATCTTGATTCTAATTTATTTTACTTATGTGAATCTCTTTGGAAGACATATTTTGGTAAGTAACATAGTGAGGAGGTTAGTTCTTGTTTGATATTTAAAAGTTGGCAGAGGAATTAAACAAACCATCCTTGAAAACTAGATTGGCTCAAGTGAATATTGGAAAAGTAACTTGAATAAAGGTTCTAAGTTGGAGTGATTGATATTCACTGCATAAATACATGCAATAGTTACAATCCCCATTTTATTCGAGAGAGAGAAAATAATTGTTTGATATTTACCCTATTACAATATGGCTCAAAGCTTGCCCAACCATGCTAAGGTCAAATATATGTTTACATATTTATAGGAGAAATTGTGGTAGGGGATGATGTCGTATGAACAACCCCATGGTTATTCTTGGGTGATGATTAAAAGGGAAATAGGGATAGAGGATTCAAAGGATTTAGGGTTAGGTACTCAACATGTTCATGGTTGGGGAACAAAATACTAAAAGCAAATGTGATATATACTTAAATTATGATGAAAGTGGGAATAAAATAAATAGTGTTAAATATGATGCATGTTTATATTTTTCTATAGTACTGTAACGACCTTGCATGATTTGTGTACATGATGTGTATAGGGAGTGTGGGTAACATTGAGGGGATGTATAGGAACAATGTTGTTTAGATGAATCGCATAGTGTGTGAATAATAAGTTAGTTTTTAAAATGTAAATAAGGTCATGGACATGAGGGGATGGGTAAGGGTGAAGAGAAAAAAAACAAGGGACTTTTTTTTTAACTAAAAGGGGTACAAATTTTATTCAAAAAAATAGAAACGATAGTTACAATGCTTTATCCTGGTCAACCAGATGACCCAACTTCTGAAAGAACTCCGCAGGCAACATCCTCTGGTCCAAAATACACCAATTAGGCCCTTGCTCAGAAGCCCATTTAGCAAGACAGTCCGCAGCCCCATTCCATTCTCAGGGAATATGTTTGAAAACCACTGAATCCAAGGACGTGCTTAACTGGAGAGCCTGTTGGGAAACAACTGCCAGATGCCAGTCAACACTATGAAAATTTTGATTATTTAGCAGGTTAATCACTACCTGAGAATCTGAATCATAAATAATTCGCTCCCACCCATCCTGGCAGCACTATTGCACCGCTTGCAGGATGGCCATCGCTTTAATGAGATTATTGGTGTAGCAGCCTTTGTACACAAAAAAACAAATTAAATCTCTCCTTCACTATTACGGCCCAATCCATCGATGCCAGCATCTCCTAGGTTTCCTTTGGAGGAGCCATCTGTATTTACTTTGATTATCCCAGCCTGAGGGGGCGCCCATTGACCTGTCCTATCAATAGGCCGTTGCAACTGCCTAGCTCTCTGCGTAGGCTGTGTGGGGGGCGCGATGCTGGGAGTAGCCGAGTGCGCACCTGCAATATGGGAAAAAATAGCAATGTCTTCCACTCCCAATTCATCAGCTCTATGACCCTTCTCCAGGAGAGTCTCATACATCAAATTGCAAACTTTTTGCCAGAGGGCGCTCCATTCCAGTTGAGTCTCACGAAAAATGCACTTGTTTCTTTCAAGCCAGATGTTCCACAAGATAAAGGCTGGACCAGCTATCCAAGATTTCTGTAAGATCGATGCCTTGGAGGGAGGATGACCCATGCGATTCTATAAGTCTAAGAGCAAAGCCACATGCCAGCAGGGATAGCCCCACGCACTCCACCATAAGTGCCATATCTGCTCAGCAAAGGGACAGAGGAAGAAAAGATGCAACCCAGTCTCCTCACTCCTATAACAAAGCACACATCTGGATGGTCCCTGGAACCCACGCTTGTAGAGGTTGTCCTAAGTAAGGCACCTGTTATACACTAACGTCCACATAAAGAAGTTACATTTGGGCCAAGTTAGGCTGCTCCAAATTTTCTTCCCCCATAAGAAGTTTGCTTCACCAAACATTTCCTTCGTAAGAGTTCCATACCCTGTTGAAACCAAATATTGGCTGGTAGAATCACCTCCCCATGCAAGAACATCGAGTCCTTGTAAGGAGCTACACCCGTGAGAAGCAAGGATCTTATTTAGCTCTAGTCACTCCTCCCTAGAGCCCCCCGGAGGCCAGTCAGATGAATTTTTCCATCTATACCCAGTAGTTATGCCTAAATTGAATCCCTCCTTGTAATGAGAAACTTAAATCCACCCAGCATCATGAGAGGCATCACATAAAGGTTGCAGGGGCGGATGGGAGGACAAGAGCGGGGGTGATCCGTCCTAGGAATCTTCCTAGAAAAGGGTCTCTGCTCCGCTGTGGCAAATCTAGAACAGGTTGCGCTTGACCATTTGCACTCCCAGTTTGAGAGTCTGCCACACCATGGAGCCTCCCCATCCCAGAGGCAGCCTAGAGATATCAACAGCTTCCACACTAGGAAAATATTTGAATGACAATATACAGGCCCATAGCTGATCTTGGTTGGAGCACCACCTCCAGTATAGTTTAGCAGCAAGAGCTTGGCTGGCCAGAATAGCCGAGCGCAATCCAAGCCCACCATCTCTTTTTGGCTGACAAACCGTATCCCATTTGATAAGACTCCACTTGGTGCTCTACAGGTTACCACTCCAAATAAATTGGTGTGAGAGGGCATCAAATTCCTTAAGAAAGTACATAGGGGTAGCATGCACCATGCAACGGTAGATAGGCAGCGCCTGGATCACCGATTGTAGGAGTGTGACCCTCCTAGCCGTTGAGAGCCATCTACGTGTCTAGTGACTAACTTTCTTCTTGAGTCTATCTAGCACATTCTGCTAGAATAATCTTGGCTGCCTTCCCACAACAATCAGAATCCCCAAATAGATGACTGGGAGAGCTTGAATTTGAAATCTCAAGATAGCCGCAATCCTCCGCTGTATAGGTTCAGGTGTGTTAAAGAAAAAAATAGAGGATTCATGGTCATTAATCTTTTGCCTGGAAGCATCCAGATACACATCAAGGGTACTTCGAAAAGCTTTCGCCTCCCTTATCCTCGCTCTCTCGATAAGGATAGTATCATCCACAAACTGCAGGTGGAAAGTGGTTATTTCCTCTCCCCACTTCCAACCCTGCACCCTATTTTGGGACACTTGGGCCCTGATAAGCCTACCAAGACCCTCAGCCAGAATGATAAATAAATAAGGAGAAAGCAGATCACCTTGGCAGAGGCCTCTAGAAGCACCGAAAAGCTCAGTGGGCTTTTCGTTAATAAGGACCGAGTATGAAGGTGTGGTAACGCAACTCAACACCCACTGGATCCAATCTGGATGAAAACCAAAGGCCAACAGAACTTTTTGCAAGAATCTCCAGCTGGCCCTATCATAGGCCTTCGCTAGGTCGAGCTTGATGAACATGGCTTTTTCCTGAGAGGTACTCATAGAGTGGATAGTTTCCGAAGCAATAACCACCTCGTCCAGAATCTGCTTGCCTGCAACAAAGCCCCCTTGTTCCTCTGAGATGATCACGGGGAGGCAGCTTTTTAGCCTCTCCGTAATGAGCTTGGTGATGATTTTATAAACCACATTGCAAAGCGCAATGGGCCTAAAAAGGTCCAGCTGATTCGCTTGATCTTTCTTCAGAATTAGGATAAGAAAGGTAGCATTCATAGCTCTCAGCATATCCTTATTGGCAAAGGATTCCTGCACCACGTCCAAGAGGTCCTGGTTGATAATATCCCAGAACTCTTGGAAGAATTCCACTGGGAAGCCATCTGGCCCCAGAGCTTTGCCTCTCTTCATGCTAAAAACCACTCCTTCCAATTCAGCCATAACAATAGGCCACATAAGAGACTCATTCATACCTAAAGTCACTACTGAGGGTATACATGACAACACAATATTTTCTGCCCACGCAGAAGGAGGCGGGCCGGCTGAGAACAAATCTGAGTAAAAGCAGACGACTTCTCTAGAAATAGCTTGGGAAGTAGTCAGACGAGTCCCATCCGAGTAGACCAGGGAGGATATGAAATTTATATTGCGCCTAGCTTGAACCAACTTGTGGAAGAATGTAGTGTTCCTATCTCCTTCCTGAAGCCAATCTATCTGGGCCTTCTACTTCTAGAAAATTTCTTCTCAAAGTTCCCATTCGGCTAAATCATTGATCGCTTGAGACTCCTCCGAGAGGAGCTCTTCAAAAAAGCCGAAGTCCCTAATTTGCATGGTGACCCTATCAAGATGATCTTGAGCCCTCTTCTTCATGGCGTGGAGATTACCAAAGCTGTTAATATTCCAATATTTTAGCTTCCTTTTTACATTCTAGAGCTTTTTAGCAAAAGAGAATAGTGCCCTGCCATAGCTGGGTCCTCCTTGTCTCCACCACTACGCCTCAAGTCCTGAAGGGATGCCTCTCAAAGCCACATAAGCTGGAATTTAAAAGGAGACTTCTTTGGCCCAAGGATATGATTGGTAACAAGCTTAATCGGCTAGTGGTCAGATCCTCTCCAATCAAGAATTTCTGATGCCAGGGAGGTGGAGCTTGATTGCCATTAACAAGAAACCAGGAACTTATCAAGTTGCTTAGCTATACTAGCCTCACCAATTCTCCTATTGCTCCAAGTGAAAGTCCTGTTAAGAGGTTTGACATCTGACAGGAGGAGGTGGTCAATATTTTGCCGAAGGATCTCTGAAGAAGGTCCCAATCTGGGCAGCCCTCCTCTCTTCTCTTCCAAGTTGAGAACTGCATTTAAGTCCCCTATTATAATCCACAAAAAAAAGGGGTAGCAGCTCTTGACAAACAGAATGTGATTCCATAGCTTCTGCTGCCCAGGTAGGTCCACAGGGGCATAAACATTGGTTATCAGAATGAGCTCCCCAGATTCCATAGAGGAAACCGTCATTGAAAGGGCCGAAGTACTTGATAGCTAGTGATGAGGCGTTATTTTATTCAAATTCTAGCATATGGCCAGACCGCCAGAACTCCCCAAGGCACCCACACACTGGCTGTGACTGAAGAACCAAATACTCATCTTACAAGAAAACCAAGAATCAACTAAAAGTTTAGTCTCCTGGATACATAGGATATCTGGAGAATGGTCCAACATTAATTTGTGCATTTCTTTTCGTCTGGGGAAGCTATTCAAACCCCTTACATTCCATGATAGAACAATCATTGAGTGGATTGGGGGAAATGTTCATCTAGGGTCTTCACAGCCCCCGACTCCACCAATAAATCTCTTGTGAGCTTGATTCTGTCCTGATCCTTTCTTCGGCTAGCTCGTTATGGAATGGAGGCTGAAGATTTTTTGAAGGGTTTTTGCATGAGGCCAAGGGCTGAAGAGGATCCTTTTTCTTTTTGGAGGTTTTCGTATCCTTAAACAAATCTGCCCAATGGACTTCCTTGTCAGCCGGGGCTGGCGGGCCTGTTGGTGTAACATCCTGCATTCCTTGGGCAGACTCCTGAATCGGCCGATACTCCATGTCTTATGAGTCATCATGGCAAGAGAGACATGCTATAACCTTAGCCTCCTCCCCCTGAAGTATTTCTAGAATGCCATCCTCAATCGCCATGTCATCTAGAACTTCGAAGCGATTGAAGCTCATCTCAACCTGCCTATCAAAATTTGCCCATTTTAGCCCATGGCCCTTCGCTCGGTGTCGAACAGGAGTGAAACCGTCCTTGTCAGGACTCTTGAAGCTTGCTGAGTCATGTTCTATACCTATGGAGAGAAGGTGATTTTTCCCTTTTGTGTCATTGCTAAGACAGGTTTGATTCATCCTGTTGTAACCCATCTGGCTTGGTGTTTTGCTATCATTGTTCACCCGAGGCCCAGAAGGTTCCTCTAGTGAAGCACCACCACTAGAAGCCTGAGGACATTGCCTGTGTAGGTGTCCATAAGCATGGCATATGCGACATCAAAATGGAATAGCCTCGTAATCTACTGCTAAATCCAGGAGGAAGGCTCCATACAAATTTCCAAAGAATCTGGCAGGGGATTATTCAAATTGATATCCACACAAATGCAGGCATAGGAAATTACCTTCTTCTCCAGCATTTGGTGTGCTATAGTCGTTGGCGAGCCAAGCATAGTAGTTATCTGGCGCAAAACATCTTCATTCCAGAATTCCAGGGGAAGTCTCGGCAACCAGACCCAAACTGGAATGCAGGCTGGAAGATCTTCATCTGAGTTAAATCCTGCATGCCAAGGTTTAAGAAAAAGACCGCTGCGCTCGTAGAATTATGGACCTCCTTCAAAAATCTTGTTTCGGTCAGACACTGAGGAAAAGTTCACCATAAAGTAGTTGTTCCCTACCAACATAATGTCGAAGTCGCCCTCTATCTGCCACGAATGATGAATCCATGCCTCTAGGGCTGAAAGTGATATACGGATACCCAAGAATTTATAGATCAGAGCATGAAAAGTGAGGTACTCCACCTCCTCCTTTACTACCTCCGGTGCAATAACCAGGACTGGACGCTCCTGACATCGCTAAAAATAGCCATTAACTCACTTAATCTTCATCCCCTCTCCCACATATGTCACCTCACCTCCCTGCGCTATCCCCCCAGGCAGAGGCCGGTCCTCCCTGGGGGCTTCAGCTCAACCGCCCCTGCTATGCTCCTCGCTCGCAGCCCTCCAAGGTCACTTCCTTAATTTTTGATAATCAAAGAAGAAGGGATACTCTAAAACTAGGGACTATAGCTAAAGGTTAAAAATGAATTTATTATATTGAGTAATAGGGTTGTATAGGGAAATTATGTGAGTCATGAAGAATAAGTTAGTTTTTAAAATGTAAATAAGGTCATGAGCATGATGAGATTGATGGTGCAATATTTATATATATGTATATTTTATTTAAGTTTTACTTAGTTTATTTCGCTTCATTTAGCTTTGTTGACTTAGTCTAGTATGCACACCTCTTAAGCTTAAAATAAGATAAGTGGCACTCATTACTTGACCACTTCATCTCTCATGTGCCTATTTATGTGGAGGTTGTTACACACGTGCATTACACAATCAAAAGCAAAATTGGATTACAACTCTTATATTCACTATACATAAACCACTTCTATTTGTAAATTGTAAGCTAGTTGATAATGAATTCATTCAATAATTTTATTTGCAGTAGTTTATTATTATTATTATTATAATATTTTGATAATTGGTAAAATTATGGGTTTATAAAGGACCCATACACTTGTACAATATCAAGAGAAGATTAGACAAAACAAAACCAAAAATATGCAATAGATCAAAGACATGCCACCAAAAAACCAAATTGGCCTAAAAACAATGGAACATTAGAGAGAGAAAAACAAAGTCAATAGAACATCAAAAATGGTGCAATAGACAAACCAACAACAATACACAAAATTAGTGACTAGCAACATCATTTAGGCCCTCTACGACCTCTCAATCATCCTTCAGAGTTTGAAGCTACTTTTCTAAAGACACCTCCTCATTCATCTTGGCTTTTTCCACCTATTTATTCTTATTTTCCCTAGTTATTTTACTAGGACCTTATTGGAAATACAAATCCTTCTTCTAACTACATCCTTCTTGCAGTGTTTTGATACTAGAGGCATAATATTTAATTGTGGCTTTGCTCATAATGATCACTTGATCCAGGTTACCTTTGATGGTCTTCAAATCCTCCTCTAATCTTATTAATTTGTTACCTACTTTGACATGATCCTCTCTTATCAGAAAAATATCTTGAAAAAGTTTCCATTGAACGATGTCTTGTCAGGGTCCTATCTTTTTATAAACCTTCTCCCTTTCCATCTACATTTGTATCTCTTTTAAATCCTTTTTTTAGTTTCACGTTCTTAATAAACAAGCCTTTCATAATGCCTAGTTGCAAGTTGAGAGCCTTCTTTATTTTAGCAATCCTTAAAAGCTAGTCTCCCTCAACCACAATTACCTCCTCTTTTTTGGGGGTTGGGGAAGGATCCCTCTTACCAATAATCATCATCCTCCAAATATTGGTCCTTAAAGTGTGAAGTATGGTGATAAAATGATAAGTTAGGAATATCATTACAAATTTTGATGATGTGTGAATTTGATTGCTTAGAGGACTTGGGCTTCTTCTTCCATTTATCAAACTAAGGGAAAATGTCCTTAGAAGACAACATGGATTTTGAGGGTTGAGAAGAGTCTGAGGATAATTTAACCTTCGTCAGTTTATAGAGATGGGCTGAAATGACTTGGTTTAACTCTCCCTTTTCAGGGATATTGGATGATGAAAATTTTATAGTAATAGACCTAGATTTATGATTAAGTTTAGTTACTCCTTCCTTAGGATGGTTGACAAGAGGGTTTATCTCCCCCCTATTTTGAGACTTAGGAATAAAAGGATGACAGTCAATTTCTTGTAAGACAATAGTGGGTTTAGATTCTTGAAAGAATAGAAAAATAAGAGCTTGGTGGATAGGCATGCCAATTTTCTCCACTCAAAATTCAGGGACAAAGTTTTCCAAAGATGAACAAAAAGAAAGGAATACTCATTAACCTCTTATGTTGGAAATGATTTAACAATGAGAAGAGATAGGAATATAACTTCATGTATCTTCTTTACAAGGTTACGTACATCATGATATGCATGTAAAATTCCACCCATGGATCAGGTTAGGATGTTATGAGAATCCTATTTTCCAAATCGTGGATTCTTTCATTTTCTTTGAAGAAAGTGTTAATTTAGTCATTTTTCCTCCTATCTTTGTAGATTTTTAGTCCTTTAGTTGACATGCCAATAACCTTGGAAATACTTTCTTCAGAGACTTCTATAAATACCACCCTCATGGTTACAGTTCTGATCTTTTAGGCCTTGGCAAAATTAATGGACAATCTACGGTCATGGCCCTTGATTTGCTCATATAACACCCTAACTTGAGTCTCTTAAGAATAATATTGCTTATTGCTTACAACAACTTCTAGCATTTCTAGAGTGAGTCACAACTATGGAGATATAATACTTAGCATTTTTATTCTTTTTCATGGTGTTAAAGTGAGGTTCTCCTAATTTGAGTTTTGTATTTATGTGTTTTTCATCAATCAAACATTCCCACACTAATCCCTAGACACCTAAGTAAGATTTTGTGCCAACCCAGATTTTGGGTTTTTAAATTCACCCTTTGGGTTTATTTTGCTTGTGATAAAACTGTAAAATTAGGGATTTTTTCTGATTTTTTTATTGTAAAAAATCATTTTTTTGGGTGCATGCCATTATTTTTCATGAAATAGTAGTAAAAATAATATAAATTTAAAAAATAAAAATAAAAAATTGTGATTTTTTGAAAGCTATGATTTGACGGACAAACAAGGAGCAAAAGAGAAGCCAATCATTTTTTTTCAAAAGAGAGGGTTAAATTTACATCATTGGATTCCTCTCATCAAGAGATTTTTGAAAATTTCTTTTTTTCAAAAAAAGAGCATCAAGGCACCCATGGCTAGCATTTGAAGGTGAAGGGTGATTTGGATGGTTTAATTTGGTGTACACGTACACTATTTTAGATGAGATATACTCATTTATACCACCAAAATTGCATATGGTCACTACCACCACCACCACCACCACCATAACCACTCATTACAATGACAAATCTGTCAAAGTTGTTTCAATAAAGGTAAACTCTTCACTTTAAGTTTTGAGTGCTCATATGGCACATTGAAAATAAGAATTTTGTAAAGGCTTTCAATCATTAATAGGTTAGGGGTTCAATTCCATAAAAATATTTTTTATTAAGATCCTCAACACCCATGTGACCACCTAATTCAGTTTTTAGCCCCCAAGTGCCTACCCCTCACCAACACAACTTTGTTTCGTAGCAAGGAACTTTGAAGGCTCATATCTTTTGATCTAGGAGACCTGTGAGGGTGATTTTTTTCTCTCTTCTTATGTTTTAAAAATATTCACAATGATGGAGTCAATTTATTATTTTTGTGCCCCATTTTAAAAAAAATATAGCTTTTTCTAAAATTTAATAACTTTTTTTTTTGAACAATAGCCATATCTTTTGATTTATATGTTGGATCAACTCACTATTTTTTTTGAAAGTGAATGTTTTTTCACATTATTCATAGTGGTAACTTCAAATTAGTTCATTTCTATATCATGACCAATTTTTTTAGTATTTTATTATAATTTAGTGTCTATAAAACTTTGAAAAACTATGTTAAATTGCATCAGGGAATGTAAAATGAACTCACTTATAAAGTGCAATTTTTTTATATGGAATTTCTATTAATGCATGTTTTCATTGTAATTACACTATTTTATAAAGTGTCATTCAATATTTTTACATTTTTTCGTCAGCTTCATCTATTTCATGCATGTGTTCCTTATTTCACACCCCCTTTTGTTAGTTGCAAGTACTAAATATGGCATATTGGGCATTATTTTTTTGGCCTTTATTCTTCTTGGTGCTCTTATTCATTGATCAATAGTGATCCCTTATTTTGGAGTTAATTTCACATTCATATGGCCTTTCTTTGATAGATAGATAGTCTCCTTATTTGAAGCTATTTTGGTGTATATAGTGTCTTCCTTGTATTCATTTCTAGTTTTTTGGATATATTATACTCAAATTATTTTATAAAGTTCCACGATGGGTTTTATTTTTATAACTTAGTCTACCTTCATGCATTTGTGCCTTGTTTTGCGTACCTTTTTCTATTTCAGTTATGAGTCTCTCACATCACCATTAGGGCCATCATTATTTAAGAGATCATTTATGTATTCTTCAACACCTTGATAGTCAGCCCCTCTAATTTTAGTGAATATTTTATGGCATACTCAGATGATGTCATTAATCAGTGTTCGAGTAGTGGATCCAGACCACTCCTATAGATATCTTCTTTCATCCACTCTACCTAATCAACATTATAGGATGAGGTGTTTTATTATGGTTAATTATTCATTAGTTTATATTTTAGTGAGTTATGTACGCAGTCTTTGTTATTATATACTAAGTAGATGTACCAGATGGTCACACATGCATACTAGTGAGATGAAACATGTAGCATATAAACACTTATTGGATTCATTTTTATAGAAGTTTCACTCTTGGTTTCCTATTTATGAATCTGGATTATTTATTTGTATAAAATATTTAATATATCTATTTACAAAAGCCACATTTGTCAATTGATCAATGTTTATAAAAATGTTGGCATTGTGCCATCTGCATCTTTGAAATACTCCAATTTTTTAGTGGTTTGAGTGGTGTTGTTTTCTTTGACTCATTATAATTCTCTCTCTCGACATTGTTATTTGTTCTTGATTTCATTGGTTTCATAGTTCTCTTTAATTCTAATAAGATTTGGGGCTTATTTGATCCTGACTTCATTGGAGGTTTTTCAATTCTATAGTGTTGCAGTTATTCATTAATAAATACTTATACAATTGTTTTGTGCATGATCCTATTTTATCAAGAAAGGTCTCTTATACCATTTATCATCTCTCTTTTAAGGGGAATTTATTAGAAAAAATTTTGTACATAGGTACCTTATAAGGTCTAGTGCCAAGACCCATTCATTGTGCCCCTAACACACACACCCTATTTTATCAATTTCAAATGGGGACCCACTACAATAAAATATTTAATTAGGGATGCCATGAACCTTATAAGTTCATGTTTCTAATTATTATTCATTCATAGTCTAAGTTTATTCTTCTAAAGATGAGTTTTATAAGAAATCAAATCGTGAAAATCAAAGCTTAAACCAGTATCTGAAGCTATTATATGCCTTGGGTTTTTGTGAGTTCCTTTTGATTTGGTTTACAAACTAATAATATTAATATTTTTTCATCCTAATTTTTCATTTACTTTATGTTAGGATAGGACCATTGATCGAGATTCATTAACCACACCCAAACAGGTGCCACTTCAGTTATTTGAATTTGCCACATGTCTCACTCTTGCGTTATCCAAAGCCTCAGGTTATTAGAAAGTTGATAAAATTATAAGTCTTTCAACTTGTAAATCTTATGACCATCCCAAGAAATTGATAAAATTGAGGATTCACTTTTATTCATCCTTAAAGTTAATGGTCCTGAGCCTCCATAGTTTAATGCCCCCAAACTTCCACATCTTAAGCAGTTCAACACTTAGAAATATTTCTATAAAAAAACCCCAAAAATATTAAATAGACTGAGCTTCCAAAGTTTAATGGCTCAGATTTCTTGTGCTCAGAGTGATCAACACTTGTTATAATTATGCCCCAACTCAACTGCAGGAGAGCTAAAGCATAACCAAAATCTATAGTCTAATGGTTTTGAGCCTCAAACTTCCCATGCCACCGAGATCACTCCACATTTTTATGCTACACAAAACCTTCTGGGACATACACAGTTCAAATGAATAGGTTTTAATCCTCTAAACATCCTGAGTCCTTATGCCACTGAGATCATTCCACATGGCTAGATCACATTGACTTGTGATTGTGGAGCATACAAAAATAATAATGAAAAGTTAAAGAGTCAATAGGATGAAAGCTAGGCAAGTGTCATTTTATGAAATGGGATGAGGCTAAAGTATCGATATAAAAGGTTATTCATGGGAAGATAACCATTCAAGGAGTGATTGAAAATTATCTTAAAAGTAGGAACTAGATGCAAATACTTAATGAAGTGTTTCATTGTGGCAAGCAAACCAACCCACCAAAGTCGAGTAACAATTTCAAATTGAAATGGGAATTTAAAAGAGTTTGTTATTTGCATTAATGGATCATGAATGCATTCAATACTCAGGCTTGGAAATAATATATGCAAAATATATGAAAAAGAGAGATTCACTTCACCATTACTTTTTTAATCCAACGATTGTATCTTTGAGCTCTCCAAGATCTTGAAAGCCCTAATTTATTTAATGAGAAACCATAGAACGAACCAGTCAATTCAATGAGAAATTTTTTGTAGATATCATAGAACAATGCCTTATTTTATAAAATACAAAAAATCTCCAATTTCCTCTCCCTACTCATTTGTAGGACTTGAATACATGGATACTGTGTTTGGAAGGAGCACATTAGATTTTAAGTTCCTACACTACTCGGTGTTTTAGGAAGATGTGGAGTTTGTAAAAATATATTCTAGAAAATACCAACTATCTCCTAAAGACAAGCAATACATAGATGATATCCTACCAATCAAATAACAAAGCCTCCACCAAGTTGTAGCCAAACGAAAGGCAATGCTGTGCATTGACCTACTTAGAATTTTGTTTTCTAATTCAACTATTTCTGGGGATATATTGCATGTTATAAAGGTTAAGAATGTTGTTTCATACATCTCATGTAGGACATTTGAGAGATATTTGTAACAACCCCACTGGGTTAGAAATAGATATACTTTAATTTTTTTATTAAACACATATACCAAAAATATATTACTCCATGAGAATCTACAGAGACTATAAGAAATACTCAAGGTGTGATAATATCAACAAGCATAATACATCACATATCATTAATCTCTAATATCATGAGACTACATGTCATAAAGTGAATATAGGAAGTAATCACATTAACTCAACTACAATTGAAATAAGTCTATAACCACCACTATCAAAGTATAGTAATAAGTAATTACAACCCTTCATGACAATATTCAATGAGTAGTACAATACAATATAATGTACATATATATACATGGCTCTCTTGAAGCATAGTTCCTGAACTCAAGTATCTGTGGTAATCTCAAGTGTCATTTCAATAAGTAGTACTATTGAAGGGAGGGAGAGCATTATTCGAGTGGTTTTTTATACTAACCACGAACCAATAATTCTCCATACTAATTCCATCAAGAAATGACCCTTCTTTCACAGATGAGTAGATATTGATCTTACATGATTCCAGATAGACAGGCACGTACCCGTGTGCTTTATGATTTTTAAAAATAAACATGCAGTGTATCATATAAAATTGTTCTATTACAAGATATCACACAAACATGTAAATCCTACTCATAAAATGATAATGTCTCACTAAATATATTTTAGCCCAAAGTTTTACAAATAATAAATAATAACGATATTTAGATCAATCAAATTCATACACACCACTTGAATGGATTGCCTTTATGTGGTATTGTGATACTAGTAAGGTAGTGAAGTCCATCTCACTCCTTTCTCTAAATCAGTAATGCAGATTGGTCAAATACAATTCAACCAAAATATTTATTTAATTTAAATCCTACTAGTAAACATAGTCATACAACTTGTTAAACATAGGATTAATTAAAACATTACTTACCTGGCATTTCATGTTGAATATCTTTGTCCTTTGGGCTTCCTTCATTTTTCTCTTATGCACTCTTCTGGTTATGCTACGCCCTTTTTCTCCCCTTCCTTTATTCCAAAACCTCTGATTATTTCTTTCCCAAGAATTTCCTCCTTTTTAAGCAAGCCTAATCTTTCTATTTTAAAAATTATTTTTAATTTATATATATATTTTTATTTCTTTTAGCTTTCTTTATTGTTTTTATTTCTATATTATTATTTATTTTTATTTTCTCTTTCTTTTTGATCTATTTTATTTTATTTTTTTCTACTTTACACATTTTTTTAACTTCATTTATTTGTTAATGACATTAATGTGATTTATTGATAAATTCGTTAATCAATAAATTCAACTATATTCTAACTATACAAATTATAAAATATTAATGGGTATAAATATGACTAGCACACAACTACATAAAATGAGTCTTGATAACCATTAAGCTAGATTAGCCATGAACAAGTAAAACTAAATGTAATAGCATTAAACACAACATGCTAACCATTTAGATTATGTATTCTAACATGTGCTAATATTGTGGTGTGTGCAGGGTTCTCGTCAGTTCTCTGGCATCTTTTGATATTTTCATCTATATTACCATCCCTGATGATATCTCTTTGTCATACTTTAAGGGCTAAGTTCTCCTACATCAATCTCATAATAAAAGAGGTAGTTAGACCATAATAGTCATGATATATGTATATATCATAAAATATATCTATAATGACAAATCAAAATGATCATAAAGTAAATATTTACTTATAGCTAACTTCTAAAAGGGTGATAATGTAACCTAAGCAATATCTTACTACCCCATAGCAACATATATCTCACAACTTAGTTTTAAATGGTCAAATCTAAATTTATCAAATATAGATATCCATGGATTATCTAGCAAGTTTGCTTGATAAGGAATCAGGGTGTAACATCCTTTCCCCCTAAAGAGGCTATCATCATCCCCAATGACTCTTATTCAAACATAAGTTTTAAATTTTAAAAACATTATTTAGTAAAATAAAAACATGACATACAATATCAAGTTAAGTAATAAATGAGAAATTACTTGTAGAACTCATCATAGTTCCATCAAGTTGCATTATTCTTAGAGTATTGATTCCACAAGACCCTACTCAATGACTTCTCTATATTATGTAAACATGGTTGTGAGTATTACTTACTCTGATTGGTTCTGTCATGACCACCCCAAGGTCCAAAATCGTCAAGACAATCCTATGTACCATAGGACTGAACACTTTTGTTACCTTGAAGGGTCCCACATATCTATCTCAGTGAAAGTTTCAATGACTTTACAAAATTTCATGAGATCATTATAAAAGCTAAAAAATGATTAGAAAAAGTTATATAAAAATAATTAGAGAACTTGACAAGAATGATGTATATAAGTTAATACTACCACTACCTTGTGTAGCTCCTAATAAGTATAACATGTCAATACTGTCACTACTCCACAAAGCTCTGAACAAGTACGATGATGAATAAGAACTTGAAATGCTACATTTTTAATGTATACTAAATTATGAAATAAACATTCCATCATATACATGTGTATGGTCATATGACTGAATTTGACAAGTTCATTTATTAAATCTCAGATTCGACAAGTCCATCTGTTGGATCTAAACTCAGTAACCATCGAGTCAATGTGATTCTAAGTAGAATACCATTCTATCTCTTAGAACTCACATTCATAATTCACCACTCTTCTCTTAGGTCTCCATGACCTAGTAATCTCCAAAAAGTACACAATGTTTAATGAATCATAATTTTATGCTAACAGATCATATAAAGTAATAATATGAGATAAATAATTCTAGATGTATCAACATACACATAAGAGAAATCATACAATCAGTTCATAATTGTATTAAGTTACCACTAGCCAAACACAACTAGTATCATATTTCACATCTTAACCTATAGTGTTATAGTCATAGTTAAGAAGAAATAATTTTAAAATCAACATAACTTGTAAAGGCCAAAGATCACACTATCCTTACAACCTTATAAAAAACAAGTGAGACATTGTCTCATTACTTGTTTGGTTAGCACACAATAATTTACGAGATTATCTCAACCCCTAGATTGATAAGATGTTCTGCACATCCTATACCCTACTCACTTTCGATGAAAGGTACAAAGATAAATCTTTAAATAATATGATTTAATTAAAAGATAATAATATCAATCTAATCATTGGTGTATAATATCATACTAATTATAATCAACTTATAATTATTAGTATAAAATTGAATATATAATTTAAAGTTTTCCACCTTATGTGGTCTTAATTAAAATCACAAGTTAGATAAAGTAGTGAGTCTAAAGATTCATTAGTAAAAAGTAGAGAAATGTCATCTCAAAAACTCTTATATACCCTCATAGGGTAAAAGGACAACACCACTAATCAATGTTATCAAATCACTATCTACTTACTAGGTCTGTAAGTATAGTTTCACATTCTATTTCCACAACCGAGAGAAATAAAATACTAATCACAAAGATGTACCAATCCATCTAATTATACAAATTCTATCTCAATAAGAAGTAGAAGACATTCTCTCACAAAATTCAAAGAAATAAGGTCAATCAACATTTCCAAAATAAGTTCTCATTTAAGAGAACACTAAGTCAACATCATGAAATATGAATCCTCTTGATAACTTATAATGATGTCCAAGGAGAATGAGATAATAACAACTCACCTCTAAGCTAACTAAGCGAGATGAAACTCCTTCCTAAACCACATAACCATAAGGGTGCCAATCCAAAGATAGACTCCTAACACAAAAGAATTATTGATTGAGATAGAAACACTCTACTACAAAAACATTCCCACGTCACTAGGTGGTACCAAACTAGAAATGGTCTTATCAACTTTCCCACTCCTAGGATTAGTAAAAATAGACATAAAAACTAAAGCACATTTATTCAAGTGAAAAACAACATGTGTTTATTAAACACTCACAACACAAAACACAATGACAAATGTGACTTGTTTACTAAGAAAGATGTAATCATACTCAAGGTGTTTGATCTAAGTGATCAGACTATGGTAAGAATCTTTTGTTCATAACTTATGAACTATGTTATATACTCACCTACCCAAAACTCATATACAACCAATACCATCGAGACACTCGATAATCCAACCCTTTATAAATTATAAGAGGGTGCAACTGATCCTAAGGATGTACACTCAATGTTCTCCACACATTTAATGAATGTCTCATACTTACAATAGTCACCAAACCATACCAAAGGATCTATCAAGTCTCAAAACTCCAATCATAGTATAACATGATTCGGCATTGAGGTACCACAAATCTAAAATACTAGTGAAATACTTCATGTTACTAGGCTCATAGTGGTGAACAAAAAGACATGAAAGACACTAATAGACTCATTAGGTCTTAGAGTTTGAGCCACAACTCTAATACCACATGTAACAACCCCGTTGAGTTAGACATGGAAATACATTAATTTTTTTTGTTAAACACATATACCAAAAATACATTACTCCATGAAAATCTATAGAAACCATAAGAAATATTTAAGGTGTGATAATAGCAACAAGCATAATACATCACATATCATTTTTCTCTAATTTCTTGAGAGTACATGTCATAAATTGAATAAAGGAAGTAATCACGTTAACTCAGCTACAAATAAAATAAGTCTACATCTACCACTATCAAAGTACAGTAATAAGTAATTACAACTATTTATGAAAATATAATACAATATACATATATATACATGGCTCTCCTGGAGCAGAGTTTTCAAACTCAACTATATGTGGTAATCTCAAGTGTCGTCTCGATAAGTAGTACTACTGTGGAGAGGGAGACCATCATATGAATATTTTTACACACCAATCATAGATCAATAATCCTCCACACTAATCTCATCGAGAAATGTATCTCCCTTCATAGATGAGTAGATAGTGATGGCATGAAATTTCATAGAGATAAGCAAGTACCCATGTGTTGTATGATTTCTAAAACTAAACATGTGGTGTATCATAGAAAACTATTCTATTGTAAGATATCACACAAATATGTAAATCATACTCATGAAATGATAATGTATCACTAAACATACTTTGGTCCAAAGTTTTAAGAATAATAAATAATAACGATTTATAAAGCAATCAAATTCATACACAACACTTGATTGGACTACCTTTATCTAGTATTGTGATACTAGTAAGCTAGTGGAGCCTATCTCAATTCTTACTCCGAATTAGTAATGTAGATTAATCAAATACAATTAAACTAGAAGATTTATTTAATTTATATCCTAGTAAACATAGTCATACAATATGCTAAATATATGATTAACCAAAGTATACATTTATTCCGTCAAACGTATGAATGAATCGTACATTATTTTCTATCCCATACTAGAAATAATTACTATAGTTTATACCACCCAAGTAAATACATATTTAACTATAGATTTTTACTATCATAATTAGTTTTCAAATATATTACACCCTATAATAACCCATATTACCATAGTCTAGTATTCTGAGATATAACTACTAATCTTCCACAACCAATCATAATACAATAGTCATAACTACATGAAAACACAAGCTTGTATCCAAAAAACTAGACATAACAAACAAGTCACAGTTTCTTGAAATACATAATATTTCATCTTAGCATATGATACACTCTCAAATATTGTATGCATACATACACAAAGTCTTACGAACTATTATAAAACACACTATTTATAGAAATAACTAGCATGCACATAATAAATCAGTCAAACATAGATGTAAGTTTAGACACCACAATTATAATATGTACCATTTGGGTATAACATACATTTTTACTGTAGTACTTTATGATATCTCATACTATCATAGTTCACAACTACATAAATACACATAACCAAACTTGTGATTTTAATAATTAAGTGACACACATATAATAATAATTAAACAAGTATAGGTTTATACCATCCAGGTATATCCTAAGTCTAAATTGCATACTAGTATTCAAGAAAATATAATATATAAGCATGTATCATGATGCACCATTACATGTTAAATATGACTAAACATTAAAACATATTAACAACCTCATAATATGTGCCATACACAAGTATTCAATACTGAATACATATAGAGTAACAATCAATCAATCATTTGTTAAAAAATAGAGAACTCATAAACTTGTTATAACATTCATTTAAACATCTCATTCTATTTTTCTAAAAGACTGTTTTAATATGGTTATAATTTTTATCTTTCAGACCCCTGACGACTAGATAAAATCATATGTCTAGCTATGACCTAGCATAACCATTTTTATTATGTACTTATATTGTATACTTAAATCCATGTATAGATATCGCAATAAAATTCATCACATAGGATTATTTAAACTAGCATTAGATATATGTTTTAGGGGTTTGAATGCACACTTTTGTTAACTTAATTATATGTATTTTTTTAACCATAGCTAATAATTCCCCTGTGAAATTAAACCCGTATGAATACCTTCCTCTCTCTCTCTCTATATATATATTTCTTATGAAGCAAATCATATGACATAAAAATCTTCATATTAAAACAATGACTACATTGAATTCTTCACTCATTTCACATCTCATTAAACTTTTTAAGAGTAAATTAACCATACATGACACCTACAGTTGTTGGTATTCTTAGAGAGATTTTTATGAGATTATTGAACCATTAAATATCAAAAGGGTTGACTATGTTTTAAAATTTGACTAGTAATCCTAATAAAAAATAACCATATTTCTTTAATTTTTCAAAGCTTAACTTGGTTACTATTCATACTAAATACCAATATTAAAAATCCCCCCCCCCCCCATTTATTTTAAGATAATTTTTAATCCTCTTAAGACACTACGGTTTCACAAGTCCCTTTTTCTTTTAAAAAAACTGTAACAATATTTATATGTTAGCTGATAATACTCCTTATTGCATATAATATAGTGACACCTCCATTTGGCTTTATCCAGTATCAAAACAATGATTTTATATGTATCACAACGTGCATTAAAATAAATATCTAATTTGATAGATATAGTGACGCCATCACATTATTAATCAATCTTGGATTTTACAAGTTCAATGATATATTTGTTTTTATACAACCTAGAACAAGATCACAATAATGCTTTATAAAATCCTAGAAATAAAGTATTCAAGCTATTCTCCACTGTAGATTATTGTACACTACATCTTAGTAATATGATGATATCATAAGTTAAGTAATATATAATTTTCAATATTCATTGTTATGTTTGCATAGATATTACTATATTAACAAAACTGCTAACTATGGCGATGTAAATAAAGATGATAATCATTATATATCAGTTAATATTTTAATATATATACATCAAGATATAATTAAATGTAAATCATTTTGTATATTTAAAGGAAAGCATAAAACACTTAATTTTGAAAGCAAATCGCTAACCTCTTATTATATTATATTATATATATATATATATATTAGTTTAATACGGTCTGATCTATAATAGATCGTTGTTATATACAAATTAAGGGTCGCTGCATGTATTGGGTTTAATCTTAAATTAGTGAGTATATAAAAAAATCAGATCGCCCTCCTATGAAGCTTATATATATATATATATATATATATATATATATATATATATATATATAAGCTTCATAGGAGGGCGGTTTAATATTAAATTACTGAGTATATAAAAAAATCAGATCGCCCTCCTATGAAGCTTATATATATATATAAGCTTCATAGGAGGGCGATCTGATTTTTTTATATACTCAGTCATTATTTATATATATATATATCTTATCATTCAATTATCACTACTAAAATAGATCGTTGTACTTAGAATATCTAGATGTTGTATATAATAATTATTTTATATATATATATATATATATATATATATATAGGTAGATGGCCACAAGAATAATTATATTAATTATTATTAACAGGTTGGAGATAGATTAAAATTGACTCAAGAGCCATTGACATGGATGGTCAAGTTGTGCAATGATTTATATCTTATCCAATTCACATTTGATATTAATTACAACAATATTATATCATGAGTATACAACGAGTATCATAAATTCGTTAATATTGTTCATACTACAAGTATTTTAATCTCACTACATGAATAAGAGAAGTTCCTGATTTATGTATAAATTATTGCCTTAAGACATTATAGAAAAGGTACTATGAAGCTTTAACATTGCCACATTTTTGTTTGACTTGCTATGAAAATGGCATCTATGGCTTAAATTCCTCTTACATCATTGTTCTTCCAACAATGACCCACACATAGATAGCCATTATTTGTTTGATTAAAACAATGGTTAGTAAATTGACCTATTCTAAATAAGACGCTATGCATTTCCATGGATTTTTTAGGCAAACAAACAAACCAATACAAACATATATATATATATATATATAAACTCAAGTTTTTGTATTTTTTAATTTATACATATCTCTTTCAAACACTTTATGGACATATTTCATACCAGAATTTTTACATTACTATGCACCGGAATCGAAAGCATTGCCTACTTGGCAAATCGTAACATCTTTGTCTCTTGGGCTTACTTCCTTCATTCTTCTCTTCTACACTCTTCTAGTTATGCTACGCCCTTTTTCTCACCTTCCTTTATTCCAAAACTTCTAATTATATTTTTGTCAAGAATCTCCTCCTTTTTAAGCAAGCGTAATCTTTTTATTTTAAAGATTTTTTAAGATTTTTATCTTTTTTTAAATTTCTTTTTATTTTATTTATTGTTTTTCTTTTTATATTATTATTTATTTTTACTTTCTCTCTTTTTTGCTTTATTTTATTTCTTTTTCTACTTTACACATTTTTTTAACTTCATTTATTAGTTAATAACATTAATGTGATTTATTGATAAATCCATTAATCAATAAATTCAACTATATTTTAACTATACAAATTATAAAATATTAATGATTATAAATATGACTAGCACACAATCACACAAAATGAGTCCTAATAACTATTAAGCTAGACTAGCCATGAGTAAGTAAAACTAAATGTAGCAATATTAAACACACCATACTAACCATTCAAATTATGTATTCTAACATGTGTTAATATTGTGGAGTGTGCAGGGTTCTCATTAGTTCTCTGGCATCCTCTGACATCTCCATCTATGTCACCCTCTCTGATGATGCTTTCTCTTCATCACACTCTGAAGGCTAAGTGTTCCTGCATCAACCTCATAATAATATAGGTAGTTGGCCCATAATATTCATGATATATGTATACATCATAAAATATAGCAAAAATAACAAATCAACATGATCATAAAATAAATATTTACTTAAAGTTAGCTCATATTAGGGTAATCATGTAACTTAAGCAATATCTTACTATCCCATAACAACATATATCTCAGAGCTTAGTTATAAATAACTAAATCTAAATTTGTCAACTATAGATATCCATGAATAATCTAGTAAGTTTGCCTGGTGATAAATTAGGATGTAACAATATTTTAGACTCCCTTTACTCGAAATAGCTTATAACTAGGTCTCAACCAACGTTTAGCTTGAGCATAATACAATAGAAGAGAAGTTGAAATAATGGCATGTTAAAGGATAGAGGATGAATCTCAAAGGGGCTATCTCATCCAATTGCATCATCAAATTCAGGGTTGGGATTAGGATAACTATGGCCTTATTGAATAGGTTATATGATTTTTTTAGTATCATATATGTATAGGTTGAGTGGGTTCCTTTGTTGGATGTATTATTAAAATCAAACAAGTTAGTGGCACTGGGGGAAATCATTAGCGCCAAGCTAAGGTCACAACTGCTTCACCCCAACCAAAGAGCAACTGACATAAACTTTTATATGATTTCGTACCTATTAGACACAGTCATGGGTATGGTATACAAGCCTTATGGTCAAGAATGGTAGCCTTCGAGTGAATATATAAAAAATAGGGTAGGATAAAATTCATCTTTTATGTTTGTGCATAGATACAAAATGAAATCAAGATGATATGCGATGAGGTCTATCCTCAAATCTTCAAGGCTATACAGGGCACTGTAATGCCTAGATTATCTAAGAATATAAGAAAGATCCTGAATAAAATGGGAGACTAATAGTACTACCTAAATCTCATTGTTATTAGGATAGAAGTAATAAGGACCACTCCCCTACTTCTACCACACCATGTTCTGGACTACATAGTGAAACAAGAAATTGCATTCCAAATTTATAACAACATTGATGAATAACTAAGTCAAAGGCATTTGGCCTATTATTTCAAAACCCCTTTAAGCATTGGACAACAATAATATGTTGTTAGATCACATTTTATTCATGATGGCTAGGGGAAGAACTAATACAATTTACAGATGGCACCTTTTAGAGAATGGGACCCTAGAAACAAGGTGAGGGAGTATCTCTTGCAACTCAAGGAGAAGAAGAAAGTACATATTTCCTATGGTCATGAGGAATATGAACATGACATTATCTTTGTAAACATAATAAATAATACTAACGCATGGATAAAAATGAGAAATAAATCAATATCTATGGCTTGGGCTCAAAGCCTTTAGTATGATCTAGAGGTAACTAAGTAAAAAACACAAGCTGCATGGAGCCATCAATGGAATCCAAGTCAACCAACTGACACTCAATAATATGATAGACCTCTCTCCCCTTCAAGAAAGCCTAAAAATAAAAAACCAAATGATTCTAACACTCATAGAGAATCAAATCCTCAAATTAGGAGGGAAATTCTGAGGGGTCTCTTAGATCCCCAAGTCTCTTCTACATGAGTGATAACTAATGTTCAAACTTTGGAGATAACCACTACAAGGCACAAGTCAATAACGTCTTTAGGGGAATAAAGGAAGAGCTCTTTGGTGATGACACCTTTGCCACCCCTCACTACAGTTACTCAGGTAAGTCTCCTAGAGTTTTTACAAACTATTTTCTTATCTGTTCCTATTACTCTAGGTTCTCCCCAATCCCATAAGTCTTCTCGAAGAAAGATTCATATCCTCCACAACCATGTCAACAACATTCATCACATCTCTAGTCATACCTCCTACCACCATTACTCATATAGTTGTTCACCCATCTCATCCACCTTCCACTCCACCCATCTTCACTTAATAGAGGAAGCAAAAAAAATCCTCCCTTCCCTCCAAGGACAAACAACTAAAATAAAGACCATTACTTGGTCTTCAAATCATAAAAGAGGGAGAAGAGGAGGAAGCAAAGGAATCATTATATGCAATGGAACTGATAAATGAAGTGGATCTCAAGTATGCAATATCTCTGGTTGATTATCCTACAAATGAATGACCAAATGATGAAAAAGTTGAGATAGAAAAGGCTAAGACCTTGAGTCTGAAGGAGCAAAGACTACAAGAAGCCTAAACCGACATGTCAAATCAACAAGTCCTTACACAAGAATAGAGCTAGAGCCTTGACAAGGTAGTTGTTTCTGTTATTTTTTCAATTTATAGTATGAAAATATTAACTACAACTCTACCCCCAACTATTACTGGGCTATTTTATCTAGTTATACTAGTAATATTGATTCAACTATTCATTATGCTTCTCAAAATCTAATAAAGACTGCCAAATAATCCATTTTAAAAATTTGGTCACTGTATTTATTTTTAATCCTCAGATGTCAACAATCCCCAAGAAAAATTCAGCCTAATTAAAACTCCCCATGCCATATCCATTGACCATGCCATCAACTATAATGATTGTGCAAGTTACCTTGTGCTTGACTAAATTCACACCTATGAAGGAAATATATCCATGAGAAAGGGTTGTTCAACCACTCCCCCAATTTTCTATTCAAATAAGTGTATCCTTGGCACCCCCCATGAATACACCACCTCCAATGAATCCTTCATATTCTCAATCCTTAAGCCCAAACCAATAAATTAAAATGAGAGAACTCATTGGTCCTCAATGGGTAATAAAAATCCAAAGTGATAGAGATGAAAGGCATAAATTGTTGATAGCTAAACTTCCCATAATATTCACTCAATTTGATAAGCAGAGTGGGACTATTCAAAGGGTAAGGAAGAGGAAGGTGATGAACACAAGAACCAAATAAGAGGTGGACTTTGAACAAAGGGAAAATATTTTCCCTTTAGCAAATAAATACAGGAAAAAAACAAATGACCCCAAGTACACTGGCAATTTTAGTTCTTTTTGTGGATTATACAGGGGTAAAAATGAAAAACAATGTTTAAAATTAAAGAATATGCTTTGGAAAGATTAAAATAAATCCAAATTATATAATCACCTCTAGAAATTATTGCTGACATACAGAGTACATCAACTAAGTTGTGTAGTATTTTGTATAAAGTCAAGGTTTCTAGGGTAGGGAACCAATCGAACAGGGTAGCTATTGTCACATTTTGGAATCAGAAGAAAGAACTAGAAAAGAGATTGAATTTTTTGGTCCAATTATCCAAGACTAATTCTTTTGATCAATTGAATCTTATGTCTAGTATGGATGCTTATTGGTTCTTAAATTATGTAATGGCAAGAAGGGTTTCTTCCCTTAAATAGCACAAGCAAATGAAGAGCTTACTAGAGTATTTCCTCACTCATGAGGGGGAAGTGTTACAAATTTTGGTGGATATGAGGGTTGTTACTAATTTGATAACCCCTACAAGATAATTGGTCAATAGACTTAATTTTTAAAACCCTCTTCAAATGACTGTAGACAATTTCAAACAAGAAGTTGAGGGCACTATCTATAGAACTAACAAAAAAAATCTCATAGCTAGTTTTAAAAAGGACAAAGTAACAAAAAAAAGGCTTTAGTAGCTGAATTTAAGAGCTCAAAAACTCAGCAAGAAAGATTGAAGGCTGAGTCTATTGATATTTTGAAGCCTTCATTATTTAATTTTTATATTATAAATAAGGGTTTTGACATAACTTATGTATTATTTGAGGAGTTGAGAGCCAAGGAAGCAACTTCTAGGTTAGTTCCACATACACAACCAACTATCAGTATCTCACGAACATCAAAAATCTCTCAATTCCTTGGATTTATTATCGTGCAAACTTCAATAGGCCCAATTTTGATTCCACAGGGACCTCCACTAGTTACATCAGTTACAACTACACTTAACCCACTGACCTCTTCAGTTAGTGGTGCCTCATCATCACCTTGATGTAAATACAACCGTATATTTGCATGTTATTACTAAAGTGGAGTTTTAGTTCCCAATCCATTTACTATGCATGTATATTATATTTTTAGCTGAAGAGGTTCTAAATATAGACATGAGTCATGCATCTTTTGCATGAACCTAGGTGTAGTTCTAATTTTGAAATTTTAATTTTAGGCGAATATTGAAGAGATGAGGCATTCCCATGGCAAGTTATATATATTTTTATCCTCATGATTCCAGAGGGAAGAGATTTTTGACTACTAAGATTGATAATAAATTTTGAAAAGTTCTACTTGACTTGGTCTTTGTGTGCAAATCTTGATTCTTCTCTAATGATGTGGATTGTATGAAACATGCTATCATTCTGGTATTTTAGTTATTTGGTTGTGTATGAGTTATCTTAATTAATACAATTATTTATTTTAAGTTACAACTGATTTAAATGTCTTTTACAGGTGAACAATAATCCCACCTTGTTGTTATGCAATAACAATCTAGTAAATACGGTAACCTTTAATTTATGCATGTTTAATTATATTGTGTTCTATTTCCCTATGACTCTCTATTGTGTTTGATTTTTGGTGTGATATAGTATCTCAAAATAAATATTGGTCCTTTTATTTCTTGTCATACCTTAGTTCAAGTGCTACTCTGGAAGGGTTTTCATCTTGTGTAGTCAACAAGCCTCTTTTCTGCCTTACCCTTCCTTCATTTTTGAGTTTATTTTAGAATCTTCACTAGCATATTTAAAACTATCATCTTTCCAATCACTTTAAATATATTTTTGTCCATTCATAGTGAACTCACCCATGATAAAAATTTTGTATCATTCACCTCTATTCCACCAATAGGTTGTTATAAAACTAAATATCTAGTAACTCATGCCTTAGAGTGAAGTCTTTTACTAATCCTAAAACATTAGAGGATACTTCATAGGGTTACTGGGTTGTGCATAAATCTCATATTAACTCCATTTATAAAGGATTCTAAGCCTCATTAACTTTTTATTAGACTTCCCTAAGTATAAGTTAAGGGAGGGTGTTGGTGCAATATTTATAAATATGCACTTTTTATTTAAGTTTTACTTAGTTTATTTATGTTCATTTAGCTTTTTTGGCTTACTCTAGTATAGGCACTATTAGTAGGAGATAAAATGTATAAGTCACACATACTTTGATTAAGATATATAGGTGGTTGACATAATGGATTTCATAAAAAATATGGTTTCATGTAGAATATTGAAGCACATGGAAGTTGAACGGTTTCTACAATCTTTGAAATGAAAGGCCACGAAGACTAAGAGCCATAGTTTCTTTGAAAAATTATAAATACTTATCATATAATAGAAAAGTTTAGAATGTGATAGAAATATAGCTATAGTACAATTAAATAATATGTTTTTGAGTATATTCTGAATGTACATAAATCTTACTTAGATACACCTAATGTTCCTTGTGAATGAATGTAGTCTTACTTACTACTTATCTCTTAACTCTATAAATAATAAAAGGTTCATAATTACACTTATGTTTAAAATCAAACAAGAAAATTATGCTCAACACTTAGCCTTAATTGTCTATAGTTTCATAGAACTATTCAGAGTCTCATTGCCATTTTTGTAAACTAAAATAATTAGCATGTCCTGATGAGTGATTCTAAGGACCTCTGCTAATAATGGTTATGTTTCCAAGACCTCAATATGTTGAAATAGTTATATAGTCAAAGAGATCTTGACAATTAACTAAACGATATGATACATATGTTCATAGAGGAAGAAGCTATAATAATATGAGTATCTATAGAGGAGATTATTCTTGAGCACATTCATGGAGAAATTTATGAAATATTGCGGTGTGAGTTGTTTGAGTTATTATCATCATGGATATTTAGACTTGAGTATTTCTACTTTAAACCATAATAAATAGAATTTTTTGTGTGTAATGAAGAAAATCTATAAATGTTTTGTAACCTAGATATTGAATGGAACCCTACGATTGACCACTAGGTAAATACCACCATTGACTGACATGTTACATAATTTATTATTCATGGGTATATTGCATTTGATTTTTTTTATGAATTCTTTGTCAGAGGGACCAGAGATAAGTTTATGAAGTGACTCCCTATGTTATTGAAGATGTTGGTTGTGAAAAAGGCCATGTTAATGATTCTAGGCAATATGGTGTAGTCGTTTAGGGCACTATGAGGATGTTGACTATTTGGAGTTGAATAAAGAATAATTAATTGAACCTACACCCAAATAATGAATAAAATTGAGAATAAAATTGAGAAAGTAATTCTAGGGCTTCAAAGAGAGTTATGACAATAGAAATATGGAACAAGAAAATTTATATAGAAGACAAAGGGCCACAATTAATTGCAAGTAGGAGTAGATAGGAAGCTACCAAGAAAATAGGAGGAATTAGCCCTCTAGAAGGAAAATCCAAAGATAAATTTTAGAGAGCACCAAAAGAGAAGACATAAAATGTAGAAACCATAAAGAATGTAGAAACTAACTAGGAATTGGAAATTGACTTAGAAAGAGAGGAAGTAGAATAATGTAGACACTGTGAAGAGGTTGTAATAAGGAAGTTAAAAAAATTAATAATAGATTTGAGTAGTAACTACTAAAGAAATAATTTTACGTGGAATAAATAGAAACATATTTTGAAGAAATAATGGTGAAACATAGAGTTAAGTCAAGTTTAGGAACAATTATGATAGATAATCTAGACACGGTTCATTCAATCCAATGGAATTTATCCCCTGTGCCTATTTTAATAGCTAAGGAAAATACACTAATTAGTCAAAGAAGTAGTCACAACTAAGAAGTGGTTTGAAGAAGTTTCATAAAGATTAGGTAGGAATAAGAAATAAGTTAGATGTGAAGTTAAATTAGTTATTGATTCCAACAGTATTATAACTATAAGCACATTAGTAACAAGTTAGTAGACACCATTGAAATCATTCCAAAGTACACCAGTCATCTAACACAATCGTAGGAAACATGTCATTTATTATAGGAGTTTTTTTTACTTGGACACTTTATGATGGGTCAATTGACCTAGAATAGGTATTACTGACCTGTGAAATGAAGTGGTAAGTTAAGGGTGTGATGGATGAAACATGTAAGAAGTTTGAACTTGCAGGAGCCTAGACTGGTCAAGCTTTAGAGTTCTTATTTAAAAATAATCATGAAGCTAAGACTTTCCAACAAGTCAAGGATAAATTGATAGGAGAATTCAAAATGGAGAAGTGTGTGAGCTAGACATTTAAGATTTGAAAGAGATTAGACAAAAATCATGATAATCCGTATATGATTATGATCACCAACTCTCAGATGTGATGAATAGGGTGAATTTTCAATTCTAGGACTCATATAAAGTTGCTTGGTTTGTATAATACATGTGAAGAAATACGTAATTTGCCATATCCCAAGCTTAGCTTACGACAAAAGTTGATGCAATATCTATTACAATTGAAATTAAGCCAATAAAATTCTACATAGAATACCCTCATAGCATTACAAAAAATGATTCTAAGTTATATGCAATATTATGTAGGATAGATGAAATTCATAAAGGAAAAAAAAAATATTGGCTATATGGTAAATCTAATGTGGACATGAAGGGCATCACCAGTATTAATTTACAAAATCAAAACATAGTTTTTGAGGTTTATTTCATTGTATGACATGTAAATTCAAAGTGTCATTTAATACAACAATATATGCAATAGTTACATAACGTATTATTCAACATTTGTAAATTTAATAATAATGACAAGAAGAATTGCAGGGATATAAAAGAATTAAAGGAGAATGTCACATGAAATGTATTTGTAGTCACTAAGCAACCATCATCAATGATAAAATAAAATGTGCCAGCACAAGATGATGGAGTCACAACACAAATGGTTGGGCTCCCTTAACAACTTAGTGTATTCTTATAATATTTTGTTAGAATTTACTCATGAATTATTTATTGCACACAATAAATTCTTCACAATTTAAACACTCAATAATAAAAATATTATATTATATTTCATTCACCATACATAGTACATATATAGAGTCAATATCCTACTATAAAGGAGTTTGACCCTATCAATAATCCCAAAATATTATCTTTTACATTTATATTTGTGTGGTAAAACAACACACTAAATATAACATCTAATGAATGTGTCATTCTTGTGGATGTCTTTTCATCAAAAGGACATGCACGTGAGCTTTAAGTCTCTATCGACTAAACAAGCAATAATAAAATAGAGGTCATAGACAAGAATGACACATTCATTAGATATTGGGTTCACCTGATAATGCGTGAACCCCTTTATATATAATTGAAAACTTGCAATGTGGAATTTAACCACTTATTATAAATAAAGTACTTAATAACACCCCTTTGAAATTTTATTTTAAATTTATATATATATACCCACTTTGCTAGTCAACACCCTACTACAATTTATCATATTTGGGACTTGACCCCTAAACTAACACCTAGTGAAGTTGTTAGGAATTATGTCAAGATTAATAAAATAATTTTGAAAACATAACATAATGAATGCATAAAGGAACAATATTACCTAAATAACAAGCCACAAAAGAATTCAAGACACAATAATTGTCAAGTGGTAAAATCGTTAAATGGAATAAATCCTCGCATCTATTAATAAGGTTTGCAAAGTAAAATCATTGAATTACAATCTCAATGGATTAAAAGAGAATAGATATGAAAGATGGGCCTCAAACTATATGAAATAAATCTCAAAATAAACTACTGTGTTCTAGTGTAGAATGCAAGAGGAGAGAGCTCATTAAATAGAACTAGAAGGAAAGAGGAGTTACACAAGTTTATTATGTGTGAAAAATGTCCCTAATCCCCATAAAGTGAGGAGGATTAATGTGACAAGTGTAGAGGGAGTTACATGTGAATGTACCTCTAATATTCTCTACAATAGGATAAAAGAGGTGTGGCACCTCATAAATCTAGGGTAAGTGAATTTATTATAATAAAAAATGTACAACTAAAAAGAATTGAAATTAATTTAATCTAAAAATAAATAAATATTAAGGGGGAGTGTTGGAAATTAATATTTATTTAGGTTAGTTTAGATTAATCTTAAGTATTTTTAGTTGTGCATTTATTATTATAAAAAATCCACTAATCCTTGATTTATCAGGTGCCACACCTCTTTTATCCTTTTTAGGAGATTTTAGAATTACATTCACATATAATTATCTTCACACTTGTCACACACATCTGCCTCACCTCATGGAGATTAAGAATATTTGGCACATATAAAAAGGTTGTGTTAGTAACTCCTCTTTCCTTGTAGCTCATTTGATGAGCACTCTCTTTTCTCATTCTACATTGGAACAGACTAGTTTATCTTGAGATTTATCTATTATGTCTTGAGGCCCATATTTCTTCTCTATTCTCTTTTATTCTATTTAAAATGTACACTAAAAATTTTACTTTGTAAGTCTTCTTAATAGATGTGGGGTTTTCTTTTGTTTAATAGTTTTCCCACTTGACAATCTTTGTGTCTTATATTCTCTTGGGGATTTATATCTTTTATGAGTTCATTATGATATAGTTTCAACTTTATTTTATCAATATTTACACAATTCCTAACATGGTATTAGAGCAGGGTATCTTTTAACGTTGAGTGTGTGTAGGTTTTTCAGTGGAGAAATTCAATTTTTTCGACATTGTTTACAAAGGTTTACACCCTTACAACCATGTTTTAGTGTTGATTACCATTTCTCTTACACTTTTTTAATTTTCTTTTATTCTCACTTTGACTTAAAGGTTGCTAAGCATGATTTTTTAAACTGATTCTAATATTTGTCAGTTAGTTGCATCTTTCAAATGTACCATTTTTAAACTCTTTTAACTAACTTACAAGCATTCATTGAGTTTTTTAATAATACCATGTTAGAAATTATTCCAATATCAATAAAATAATATTGAAAACACAATATGATGAATGTGTAAATGAATAATATTATCTCAATATCAAGCTACAAGAGAACACAAGACACAATAATTATCATGTTTAGAAATTGTTAAATGGAAGAAAACTCTACATATATTAAGAATGTTTTAAAAGTAAAATTATCCAAGTACAATCTCAATAAAAAAAATAGATTAGAAAAGAGAGATGGGCCTCTAACCATAAGAGAGAAATCTCAAGATAAACTAGTATGTTCTAGTGTAAAATGAGAGAGGAGAGACCTTTTTAAATAGAACTAGAAGGAAAGAGGATTTACATGACTTTTTTGTGTGTGAAAAATGTCTATAATACCCACAAGGTGAGGGGGATGTGTGTGAAAAGTGTGGAGAGAGTTACATGTGAATGTAACTTTAAGATTTAATACAAAAAGACAAAAGAGGTGTGACATCTGATAAATTTGAGATAAGTAAATTTATTATAATAATAAATGCACAACTAAAAAGACTTAGGATTAACCTAAACTAAAAAATAGATATTAATCTCCAACAAAAGTTTTAAAAAAATTGTTAGCCACATGGGATATGTGATAGTTTAAATATCAATATGCACTTATTGGTATTAAAATTTAAATCAAAGTGGTCTATTTGAAAATTAAAAACAACACACCTTTAAATTTTAGAATTTGTGGGCTAGCATGGGATCCAATGAAAAAAAGTGGGAAAGAGTGCAGAGAGCTCAACACAGAGATACCAATGATAAATGGATTGAGTTGTTGAGGGGAATCTGAATGCAATGAAAATTGTGGTGTTGAAGATAGTTATCATCTATTGTAAAATAAAATTGGTGATAGTTTTTTGGATGCAGTGTAAATTTTGAGGTTTGTGAGCTATTTGATGTCAAGACAAAACTGATTCAATGCTATCAAATTCCATTTTCAGTCCATAGTGAATATGATGTCGAAGAGGAAGTGAGATTCCAATACAAATGCAATATGAAACACAATGCTAACTTATTGATGTAGATCGATGTAAGTTGAGCCAAGAAATACAATGCATATATAAAGTAGAAAGGAGGTGAGTGAGATGAATATTCCAACCATTTATAGGGTTTTAATACTAGAAAACATGAATACAAATCATGTAAAGTAGGTTGGACTTGTGTAACACCACATTGCCAATACCAGAGCACTCTCCTCAAAACACATTTGATGAAGATGAAATGGGATGTGACATGTTTCTATATGGAATAAATTAGTTCTCAACTCTTTCTCCACCTTCATGCATAATACCACTTATTTCTTGGAACACCTTCACATTTTTAAAGGCAAGATTCCAATTTTGATCATAAAAATTAACGCTCTTCTCCACTATTTTCTATTTCAAAAGATGGCATCTTTGCTCTCCAAATGTTTAAACTCTTCATGCTTTCTACATAATTTTTTATATTCTATAAAATTTTAAAATAGAACTCCTTGGAAAATATTTCAACTTGTATTTGGGGAAAGAATGCAAGTAGGTACTACCCCTACTTTTCTTCTAATTCTCCATTGTAGGAATGACCAAACATGCTCTGATACCAAATATAAAATTTGGTTAAAGTTTACTCATGAATTATTTGTTTCACATGATAATTTTTTCACAATGTAAACACAAAATAATAATTTTATTCTATTTTATTTCATTCACTGTACAAATATACATATATAGAGTTAAAATCCTACTATAAAGGAGTTTGACCCTAAAAATAATCCCAACATATTTTCCCTTATATTTATATTATCATGTTGTTAAAAAAACATATTTAATATAAAAAATTTTAATATTACTAATGAGATATATAAAATCTCATCATACATACTAAATATAAACTCACACATACTTATCTATACACACACTAATCTATAAGTATTCCAACAATTACTGGGCGGACTCCTTAGTCTCCATAATGACAAACAAGGTAAATTCCTTAGTTTCCATAAGGATAGCCTCCTCCTTATCCTTAGTATCATCCTAGGGAGGATAAATAAAAGAAAGTAGGATGAAGAAAATTAACATATGAGAGTAAGATTTAGAGATAATAAAGAGATTAAAATAGATTAGGAAAAGTAGAGAGAAAAGAAAAGAAAGAAAATAGAAACGAAAAAGTGTAAGAATGAAAGAGGAAGAGATGTGAAGGGAAAATACATGCCCCCTAAACAAAAAATATTATTTGAAGACATGAACCCCTTGAACCAGTCATCATTTCTCGTGCCATTAAAGAGAGAAAAAAATAAAAATAAATAAAATAAAATAAAATCATTAGACATAACCATAAAACTAAATAGACAAAACCGTAGAATGGAAAAAAAATAAAAAAAGAGAGAGGGAAAAGAAGCCATGGAACATCAAAATTTAGAAGCCACAAAATTGAACACCTACTACAAAACATATAACAAAAAACCTTTAAACATATAATATATATCACATAATGAATAAACTATATTGCATGATACATATCCCATACCATAGAACAAGTCAAACATGTCATAAGTTCTATATTACATATCACAGAAATAGGTAAAAATAAACATACATTGAAACATAGAAACACTACACCACAAAGAGACAATATCACAAAACAAAGAAACAGCTACAATAACTATAATAGAAGTTGGTATCATGGAGGATATAAAAAATATAGACTATATGGCTAAGGGAGAATGCTGATAACATGTTATAAATGTGAAAAAGGGACATGTAACATAGAACTATGAAAAGGAGAAGCAAACTCAATGTGGATTTTGTAAAGATGAAGGGACATAAGATCTTTTAATTGCCTTGAGGTAGCACAATTCTATAAGAATAGAGAAAAATAATAGAAGAGTTATGAGTGAAAGAAAAACCACAGGGTTAAAAATAAATTGTAAAAGAAAACATAACATAAGAAGAAGAGCCATAAACAAAACATGAGATCATAATAATAAAAAGCCTAAGAATTCCATGGCCATAGCATTAGAATAAACACAACAAGAAGTTTTACTGGCACTCACCAAGGTAAAAATACTACAAGGCGAACAAACACAACAAGTAAAGAAGTATCACATGGAAGAGAAATTATAAAAATAAAAGATGGGAAGAGAAAGAAGAATGAGATAATTGAGTTTTAAAATAGATAAGAAAACTACAACATTGTGTGAGGATGTTGCAGAACATATCAAGTAAAAAGTAGAGAAGAACAAGAAAGGAAAAAAAAACCAAGAGAAAATAGAAATAAAAATGAAACAAAAAAAGAGAAAATATAGAGAAAGATGAAAGAACAAAGGGCACAAGAGAAAAATTGTAGGATGGAAGAAGTGACAAATGAAAAGGATAAAAATGTACTTATAATTGAAATAAGATGGAGAAAATAATCATTCTTGTTAGATAGGAAACTTGGCGGCAATAAAATATGTTGTTGATTGTTGGATCTTAGCACATATGTGAATTTGATACGGAAAGAACATGGAGGCCTTAGGAAAGTCACTCCTACACGTAATATATTATGATATATAAATAGTAGATAACACATGGCAAGAACCCATAGGGGTATTAAAAGGAATATAAATTAATTATTTGTGTATCTCTAAAATAAAATATTTTAAAGTCATAAAAACATATCAAAATTGATCATCATACCAAGTACCATTAGTGTTGGAATAGGTTGTTAATTATAATGAGATAATAAACTTCATAAATGAAGGGATAAGGATGGAAGTTAATGGAGAAGTAGCCCACTTATAGTTAGGAGGGGGTATAAAATATGAATGGACCATATAAAATGAATAAGATGAAAACAAGCATGATGAGATTTGTGATGTTAATAAAATTGCTAATCTAAATAAAGAATATAAACCAAATGAGGAAGTTAAGATTTATTTTGAGGTATCTTGGTGCATATACAAATTTGATACCATGAGCTACATGGAGGCATTACGAAAGTTTTCCTACATGCCATAAGTTATGATATACATATGGTAGATGGCACGTGATAGGGACCCATAGGGGTCTTAAAAGGACTAGAAATTGATTTTTTGTGTATCACCAAAATAATAGATTTTGAAGTCATGGAAACATATCAAAATCAGTCATCATACCTAATACTATTAACGTTGGAATGGTTTTTTGATTATAATAAGATATTATTTTACATAAATGAAGAGATAAGGATGGAAGTTAATGGAATAATAACCCACTTAATATTAGGAAGGGGTATAGAAGATCAATGGACCAAAGCAAATGAACAAGATGAAAGTAAAAATGATGAGCTTTCTGGTGTTGATAAAACTACAAAGCTAAACAAGGAGTATAAACTAAATGAGGAGGTTAAGATTTGTTTTGAAGGTAAGATTTTTAGGACAAAGTCAGAGGCATTAGACTATGCAAACAAGAGAGCATGTTTTGAAAAAAGTACCACATGAATATACAAGAAAAAATGATGAAACCACAAATACCATACTATGAAGGGAAAAGAAGGACATTATACTATGAAATAATGGAATCACACCATAGGAGAAAACATTACTTGGAAGGAAAATAATACAGTGCCATAGATGAAGAAAATGAGGCGACCATAAAATATGTCGCATAATAAGGGAATGGTATGGTATAAAGAAGGAAAAAAAATAATGTTGGGGAAATAATGAGGTATATTGAGGAGAAAACTAATGACTTTAGAAAGGAAGATTATTATACCATGAATGGAAAGAAAGAACCTTTGAAGGCGATCTGAAGTGATAGGGTTATTCATTAAACTTCTCTCAAGGATGAGACAAATGTTTAAATCTGAGAATGACATTGAAAATATTATTCATCAAGCTTATATGAGCATTAAAATATACCTTGGAAGTCACTAACATACCATATATTATGATACCCCATGATTTTTTGAGTGTTATAACATACTATAGAAATTGTAAATATTAAAAAATGATAATAATGAATCATATCTAATAGTTTACATTATATATATATATATATATATATATATATATATATATATATATATATATATATATATATATATATATATATATATATACATCTCTGTGTGTGTGTGTGTGTGTGTGTGTATGTATGTATATATATATATGTATATATATATATATGTATATATATATATATATGTATATATATATATGTATATATATATATATGTATATATATATATATATATATATATATATATATATATATATATATGTATATATATATATATTTGTGTGTGTGTGTGTGCCAGTGCCATTATATATATGTAAATATCTGGTAATTAAGAGTTAAAAAGTTAATTAATTGTATTAAACCAATGGTTACCAAAAGTAAAGATGAGTGAAGAGATGTAATCTTAGGCTTTGAAATGGTATATAATGGTGTAAATGTTGTGGAATATCACATCATCCCATCATCATCACAAAATATAATCATATCACATCATATATTATCATGTAAATATATGCAATGAATACAATTTAAGAGAAATATGTGTGTAATAATTCATTTAATTAAATATATCCTTCTCTACATGATATCAACTTAGTTAGGAAACCCATACAATATAGTAACAATTATATTGTGTAGTTTATGTAAAAAATGGACACCTCCCTCTCTATAATACCAATAAGGATGGACTCTTTTTTCACCAAAAAAAAATCTAACTGGGTACCTCCTTCACCACAAAATCAATGGAGGATATTCTAATCAACAACAAGGATGGGAATCTTAGTAAAGACAAAGAAGTTATCAGAGAGCTTATTAAGGAGGTAATAAGAATAGAAGACAATGGAATAGAAAACCAAGGTAGACTATTACTTGTTACCTAAGTGGATAAATGAATCGCATTGCATAAAATTGTCCTTATAATCCACATGAAACTTTATATGCATATTGTAGGATTGCAGGACAACATAATACTAAGGATTTCCTTATTCTAGAGAAGTAGAGGAAGGAGAAATTGTGTGAATGTGAAGATGGTATAATCTCAGTATAATCTCATCTTAAGAATTAGGATTTTATCCAAGCTATTATTAGAAATCAACATAAAGAACAAGGTTGTCCACCTCTTTGGATGCTTAAATAAAACCATATCAAAAAAGTGTGAGAGGACAAGTATCTAAACCCTGTGAAAGAGAAGATTTTGAGGAATGAAGCAACCTAAATATTACAGTTAATCCAAAATCATAATACTTATAAAGGAGATCCTAAAACAAGATATGCTCAAATCTATGGACATATTGTTTAGATTTTATGATAGGATGGAGTAGTTACAACTTTGACATATTTGCTAAAACTAATAAGTAATTTGAAAAATGAAGACATTTGCCAAAATATTACAAATCTATTCCATATTACAAAAAAGGGAAAACATTGTTAACATGGGCAGAAGGAAGTGGAATTTCATATACTTTGACATAAAAGAAAAAATAAATGTAATTGTCTCAAAAAAGAGTAAAAAAAAAGTCATAGGAGGAGAAGAGTCCAACAAGAATATGAAAAACCTTTATAGTTAAATAGAAGAAGACAAAATGCAAGCCATTATTTTCAATAAGGTTTACGTTTATGGCTTCATCTAGTTTTAGTTTGTTATTCTTCTTCTTGTTTCCCATCATTATTATTATAACATTTGAATCTGGTTTCATCTTTATCAGTTTGTGATTATTCATGAACACATCCTTATTTGTTATTGTTTAGTATGTAAATTTGGTATTGTGTTATTATTCTTTTAAACTACCATACCAACAATGGTGTTGTTATTGGGATCCAAGTCCAATCGTTTTTAATGGTTGAGATAGGGAATGTATGCGGTCCAAAAAGATTTAGATCTCATTATAAAGCGAACAAGCATTGCTTGCTATGATGTACATATCAACCGACGCATTTATTGCCCTGGGAATTGTCTTCACCATTGGGATTTATGCATTAGGTGTTGCTTGGGGGATAAATAATAGGGAGAAGCTACAACCAACGAAGAAACAAGTTTAAACATGGCCATTGCAAGTGACAAAAGCAACAGGGGAATGAATCCTTCGGTGGCACAGTGCGATGATCTAGGGTCTACCAAAAAGTATCTTAATCATGGAACAAATACCACAAGTTTTGAGAAAATAAATCAGATAGACTACAATTACGTAGAAGGTGAAAGGTCGCTAAATATTTGTATAGGCTAGTCACGACGAACGCAGGGAAAGCAAATATGTTTTGGCACATGGCCGACCTCTCACCACATCTCTTGTCAAATGAGAATAATTATGATGACAATGGTGAGGTTGGTGAGAAGGGAATATATGGTTCAAAAGAGCGAGCTCGATTACAGTCTTCACTCCAGGATTAGTTTTCACTCCATGATTATAAAGCGAATAAAGATTTAGGTACCATGTAGTTGAAAGTTATGGTCACATGTATTTGTTTTAGCAAAGTTTCATATTGAAGGAGGTCCAAACAAAGGAAATTTGTTTATGATTTTGTAAAATTATGAATGTATTTGAGATCATAGCAGGGTGAGGACGTTTGGCAATTATGGCCAAGACTATTTAGATAGCAGTAGAATAGGCTCGACAATTATGGTCGGGATTAGTTAGTTGTAATAGAGTGGGGGGTTTTGTATGAGAGGTCAAGGAGTAGTTAGGTAGCTACCTAAAAATGCATGATGGTGGAGAAAAATTGTAAAAACTTGATTAGATAGGACCTTTTATTTAAGTGTTTTAGGGGAGATACCTATTTTAATTTGGGTTAGTGTTAGCATGGGTAGAAAGAAGTGGGATTTATTATAATTTAGCATAAAAGAGAATATAAATGTAATGGTGTTAAAAAGGAGGTTTATGTTTATGGCATCATCTAGTTTTAGCTTGTTATTCTTCATCTTATTTCCCATCATTGTAATTATAGCATTTAAATTTGGTTTCATCTTTATTAGTTTGTGATTGTTCATGAATATGTCCTTATTTGTTATTGTTTAGTATGTAAATCTGGTATTGGTGTTATTATTATTTTAAACTACAAAACTAATAAATAGATAACTGAGTGAGGGGTGTGGCATGTCAAGACCAAGAAACCATGGGATGTGGAGGCTAGAATGGATACTGAACTTACAAGATATGAAATCCTTAATGATATTTTTGATCTCAACAACAACATGAACATGATTTCCAAATCGACATAGGAAGCTATTGGAAGGCCGACTCTAAATTATAGTCTAGTTACTCTTAGATTGGTGGAATATGGTTGAGTCAAATCCATTGGAATATGTATAGATGTTGACTTAACTCTACATAGATATTTTAAGTGATTGACATGAAGATAGATGAGATGCATTATTCATATGTCCTTATTTGTTATTGTTTAGTATGTAAATCTGGTATTGGTGTTATTATTGTTTTAAACTACAAAACTAATAAATAGATAACTGAGTGAGGGGTGTGGCATGTCAAGACCAAGAAACCATGGGATGTGGAGGCTAGAATGGATACTGAACTTACAAGATATGAAATCCTTAATGATATTTTTGATCTCAACAACAACATGAACATGATTTCCAAATTGACTTAGGAAGCTATTGGAAGGCCGACTCTAAATTATAGTCTAGTTACTCTTAGATTGGTGGAATATGATTGAGTCAAATCCATTGGAATATGTATAGATGTTGACTTAACTCTACATAGATATTTTAAGTGATTGACATGAAGATATATGAGATGCATTATTCTACATTAATTGGAAAAATATGGCTTATTATGGTCATATGACCATCAACACAGTTGATGACTAATCGAAAGCACATCAGGGGGATATTATCATTGTCATACATTTGAATAAAGATGAGCACAAATCATATATGATACCAAAAGAGACATCTTCATCATATGCATACAAGGATGATAGCCTATTCAAATTCAATACATATTCAAACCCAAAAGCCCTGCAAAGTAGAGAGTTTACTTACTTTTTATAGCATGGACAATAGACACAAAAGGTATAAAAAATAGAACATCCTTGGGCCTGACTAGTCCAAATGCTTAACACATGCCAACTATTTCAAATAGAATAATATAAGTCTCCTTCTATGGTTCTCCTTTAAGATCAAAGGTTGATCAACTCTATTTGTTAACTCCTATAAATAGAGAATATATTGAACTTATTAATGAAATAAATATGCCATGAGAATCAAATTCTTTAGTAAGTGGGGATTTAAATGATCATGTGATGAATTAGGTGAATAGAGATCAAAAAATTAGATCAATGCAAATGGTGTTTTCTACACAAAGATAATTGCCACAATATTTTACTATAAAATATATAGTACAGTTTCTTCACAGGATGGAAAATCATATTCCAGACATAGGCATGCATTTCAGTTAGTTGAATTACACATTGAAAGGGGTCACTATGAGTTGGTGGGTTGTGCATAGGTCTAATAAACTTCATTAGAAAGAAGTGTGTGAAATGTTGAAATCAAAATTTCATGTTGTAATGTCAATTTTAAAGAAGTGGCCATTTTTTTAGGAGGGAAAATTTCCATAGATGCATGTTCATAAGGGATTTAAAGTATAGACATTGCAACAAGTGAAGCCAAGGTATTGGGTGCATAATTTTTCACATACCTTAGTTCTTCTACCTAGAGCCTAATACATGGATCATGAATGCAGATGAGAAACTCAAACTTGGTGCCAAATACAATAGGACTTCATTCAAACATTTGTATCTGAAGATAAAAATTGGATGGTGCACAAAGTTTTGCAGAAGTTGAGAATTTTCTTGTGTCATGGGTGAGAAGAAGATATACCTATTGCATAAAGACAAGAATCACAAGACAAGACAAGTACAAGTATTTGCACAACTATAAATAAGTACTATGTTAAGATATAGAAAGAGGAATTTTTGTCAAAATATTACAATAGAATCTAGAATAGTGAAAAAGATCCTAATGACAGTGAAAGTGAAGAAGATTTGGATTTGAAAGGATTATTCAAACCAAAAAGGGACACAAATGAAATTGAAATTAAGAATGAAAAAAATATAGAAGAGGATCAACTATGAAACATGATTATTAGAAAATAAACAAGGCAAAGGAAAGTAATGGAAGCTATTCAAGTGGAAATGAGCAAAATACACCAAGAACTAATATGAAAAAAAACTAAGAAAATTGGTACAAAATTAGTACCAAAATTAACAACCATTGGTGACTATTAGACACAAGAGTAGATCTCAAAGGTAATTCAATTGCTATGAGATTATGATGATGTGGTTCCCACAAAAAAATTATAGGTTCAGTAGATCCTTCATTGGGTGAGATTTATATTGAGCTAAAGCAGTGTGCATGCCCAAACAAAAAGTAACCTTATAGGCTAAATCTTAATATGAAAATAAAGGTAAAAGAAAAAATAGGTCGGATGGAAGAAGGTGGTATCATATATCCAGTTGAGAAATCAAATTGGATTAGGCCCATGGTGGTATAGGCTGAGGAGATAAGGGAGATATAGGTCTATGGGGATTACCAAACATTGAATGATGCTTGTGTCAATGATCCATTTCAAAAAAAAATCATGGATGAAATACTTGAATCTGTTATAGGTCATGAAGTCTACTCATTTATAGATGGATTCCATATATACCATTATATTCCTATCATAGTTGAGGATCAAACAAAAAAACATTCAAAACAAAATAAAGATCATCTACTTATAAGGTAATGTCATTTGCCCTGAAGAATGCACCTATAGTTTTCTATAGAGTAGTTGTTACTGCATTTAGATATTTTGTTCATGACTTTATAGAGTCTGTCTAGATGATTGGGAAGTCCTCTCTTTATTAAAATAGCTTCTATCAAAGTTGTAATTGATGTTAGGAATAAATCGAGCTCTAAGAATCGCACTAAATTTAAAGAAATGACTATTTTTAACAACATTTGGTTTATTGATAAGACATATTATCTATGGCGATGAAATTATAGTAGATGATCAAACATTATAATCATTGTGCGACTTCAACTACCTATCAGCCCAATAAAGGTGCGATCGTTCTTAGGTCACATTGGGTATTATCACATGTTCATTCGTGGGTATATATATATTTCAACACCTATAGAATAACTATCGTGTATAGAAAAAAAAATTATTGGACCCTTGAATGCCATACAACCCTCATAGATTTGAAGCAAAAGTTGGTCACAATGCCCATTTTAGCCTTCCTAGACTAGAAAAAATCATTTCATGTTCATGTTTATGATTCAATAATAATAGTGGGAGCCATGTTAGGACAAATGGGAGATGGAGGCATGAATCATCCAATTAAATTTAAAAGTCACAAGTTGTAAACTATTGAGAAAATCTATATTATCATAGAGTGCACAGCTCTGGTGATGGTTTTGCACTACAAAAGTTTAGACACTATTTGTTGGCTACCCGATTTGAGTTCTTCACGAATCACCAAGATTTGTGACAATTGGTTAATAAATTGATCTTGGGAGGAAGGATTTCAAGGTGGCTAATGATTTTTCAAGATTGCTAGCTCAAAATCAATGTGAAACTCAACCAACTGAGTCGTATTCAAACAGGGGAAGAACTAGAAGAGTTGCAAGATGAATCTCCAAACACATATTTTTAAAATGATTGTGATCCTACAATTGTTAGAGTATATTCCAAACTTTATAGATCATGGTATATTTCATGCACATTATGTAGAATGGGATAATAAATAACTACTCACATATGCTTTGCCATTCAACATTGTCAATGGATTTTGTACCTCCAAGAATCTAAATAGAGCCATTAGGGTTTAGTAGGGAGGTACGTAGGGTACTAATCAAACACTAGAAGGCTAAGAGGCTCAGGGACACTATGGGCCACTTGATATCTATAGAGTCTATCTAATTTTCTAGCTTGCACCAAGATATAGATGAACTCCTAAACTAGGTTATGGCTAGCACAATCAAGCGCACAAAGGTTGAATGTATCTCTAACAGATATAAACATAATAAAGAGAGAAAGAGGGGGTGACATTTAATGTTTTAAAGAGTGACAAAACAAAATATTTGAACAAGAGGGCACTACCAAACATGAAAAGTGTTTTTATAAATATGCAACTCTACTAACTAAAAGATGATTTGGAAAGGGAAATGATGTTTGAGAGAGAGAGAGGGAGATAGAGAGCATGCACTTTTAGAAACCTAAGCTAATGCCTTTGTTTAAATGAAACTATCTCTAGCATATGAATGACTAGGGGAATGCCATTTGAGTCAAGCAAACTAATCCATTTGAACACAATATAATATACCAAATAATATAATGATCCAAAACAAAGCAAGCTTATGCAATGGAAGACATTTTCAAGAGGAAATATGTTTTCAGGTTTAGGAGAATGCATAAACTTTAGAAACTACTCTGAAACACGTTCAAAATGAGCTAAACTAACATGCAAATAATAAACCCTAGCAAATATCCTAAAATAAATCTATGGATTTTCACTTTGCATAATAAAGTGCCCTCAGATCAAGCTCAAAATATTATGCAGATGTTTTACCAAGCAAGAATCCAAGTTCGAGACAACAATGGAGGAAGACAAGGTTGTAGTGTAGAACCAAGTTCAAACCAACATCCAAACAACAAGGAGGAGGTCAAGTGATAACTTACATGGGTGTGAAATCCCAAGTTAGGTGCACAAATCAGGCACAATACAACTTGCAGATGTTGGGAGCAATCCAAAATGAAGCGGGAACAATAGGAAAAAATAATAGAGTCTCCAAATCAATATGCAGTTGTGTAGGGGATCCTCTATCATAATGCAAGCTCAAGAACATCAATAATTAATAAAGAAGGATTAAATAAGGTGTGAGAGCTCAAATAATGAAGAAGACTAAGAAATAGGAATAATTTTGAGTTATATAGGGCACCCAAGAGCCAACAAGACCAAAAATTGCTTGTTTTTAGTCATTATTGAACCCAATAGGCCAAACAATGTGCATTTTGGCCAAGCTTCAGCCTAGGCTATGGCTTAAGGGGCTAGAATTGTGGCCTAGGCTACAGTTTGGCCCCATAAGCTATAACCTAGGTGATCAACAGGTCTTCAAAAGGGTCCAAAAAAATACCAAAAGGGTTTGATAATGAGAGAATGGGCCAAGAGAGTGTAGGTAATGTCTGGAGGTGTGTACAACAAACTAGGGAGGTGTCCAAGCATTTAGATAATATTAAATAGGATTAACAAGTTTGGTAGTTTGCACATGAGTTGATATGTAATCATCAAGAGGTAGGGTCATGAGAAGTATGATTACATATGCCCCTAAAGCACAAATAGTCAGTGTTCAAATGAACAAGTGATATGTAGTACCTAGAAGCCACACAAAAGCAAATAAAAATAAGAATTAATAAGATAAAAGAGAACATTACTTGTAGTTACTAGATACGTATGGCAATGGAAGAATTCGATGGTGTGATCCACGAGTAGAAGTGCAAGTGTTGCATAATCCAAATCCAAATCTAGCTCTTGTGTAGAAGGGACATAAGTGATATCAAATCAAATTGTAAAATCCATAATGACAATCACCAAAGCATCAACTTTAGCATTCTTCGTGCAAAGGATATGGGTGACCTAGATGTCCTCAAAGGAGGATAGTAAATCATGCACCACTTTGAAGAGGGGGAACAATCCAAAACTAAGGATGTTCCAGGCACCAGTGAGCTAAGACACAACTTAGAGTGAGTCACAGAATAAATGCACATAGTGCATGCCCTATGCACATGCATTATTCAAAGAACCAATAATCGTCGCATATTCGATGGTGTTATTCATCTTGTTGGTAAAAAAGAAATCAACTACAACAAGCTCATGGCCCCACAGATCATCATTGACCTAAGCCACAATGGTGGGTCCTTGGTTACCCTGATTGCCACCATTTGTATGAATCACCACTGAGAGGTGCACCATGATAGGGGTCGCGGATTCAAGACTATTGGCCACAAAAGGACTATCTCAAGGTGAGGCAAGGCAAGTGAGCTGTACAAGAGAGGTGAAGAATGAAATTGAGTTGCAATCAAGGTGGTTGACTAATACCAACCGTGGTATGAGGTGATTGGGTGGGTAGGGGGTGGGGTGGTAAGAAGTCTATAAAAGATGAAGACTAGTCAGTAAAGACCATAACAAGTCCCGAACCACGATAACTAGCAACTAACACCACCTATAAGAACCAGCAAAATAGAAAGACAGGAGTTAGAATGGATCAACTGCAAAATTGCAGAGAAATGATTAGTTATAATTGGGCTTTATTAGCCCCAATTGCATGCCCTATTGAATGAATTAATCGATTGGCTTAATCAAACATGTAATGGACACTAATCGAGCCCTAATTTATCGATGCAAATAGTTAATTTCACCACACTTCAGTTTACCTAAGATTAGATATTTAACATAAGTTCATAATTTATTATTTTATAGGTTTTAATAAATAAGAAACATAACTTGAATTTAGGGTCGCTAATATGATTTCATCATTCCCTTAAAAAATAAAGTTCACCTATTGATTAGCCAATCAAGAAATGGATGAATATTTTAGTTTTCCTATAAATATTTCCTTTCTCCTCTCGTGTTCTATAATTACATACTTGTTTCTCCATTCTGAGAGAGGAGGATAGCCTCATGGTCGAGCATGAGAGATCCCAACACTTTGTCATCTCCCTAAGAGGAGCTTGCAATGATTTTATATTTCTCATAATATAGGGTTATGCTCTTATTTATTTATTTCCTTGTATATTGTACCTGTTTAGTTTTATGCATAGGTTGATCTAGGTGTTATACTTGATTATTAGAACCTTCCAATATAATTTGTGTTAACTGGTTTCAATTATGTTAATGGGGCTTGATTAGACCTAAACTAAGCGAGGTTGTTTGTTTAGTTGATGACCACAGTAGACACTCCTCTATCTCTATGAACTGAGACAGACACAAGCATTGCTACTATAATGTCATCTGCACAAACACTCACAACATAGAGTTTCAAAATTATTAAACCTTCACTTAATTTTCTTTATAAATAATTTTATATATAAAACACTGATTTGATTTGATATTTTAATTTATTTTTTAAAATTCTAATCAATGTAATGGTGTGAATACCTTTCTTGATTGTCTTAACCCATGGTAAATTACGAAAAAAAATAAAGATAGCGTGGGAGTTCCCTAGTGTAACCTCCCATTTATTCATAGAGTACTACAAATCAATAAACCAAGGCAATTGTAATGTGGAGTTGATTTAGGTCTTTAACATCAACAAGAATCATTTCTAAAATTATATATATATGTGTGTGTGTGTGTGTGTGTGTGTGTGTTGACTTTGGGAAGGGTCTAAATAAGCCTTCTCTTATCATAATGTCGTGACCATCAGATCATTACTTTATTAGTCTAATGAAGCAATGTAATTGCCCATATCTAAAAGTATATCTTAAACATAGTATGTTTGGTAGAGAATACACAAAGAAAATTATCTTTTTGAAATCTATAAGAGTCAGTGAAAGAGAAGGAAATCTATTTGTCCAAGTAGAAGAAATAGAGTTGAGACTCAACATTAATTGAACGTGTCATAAGGAACAAGCTTGGGAAAGCCATTGATAATGATTGTGTTAACATGCCTCGTAACATGCCAGGTCTAATCCTTTACCATCAATGCGGCGAATTTTTCAGACTAATTTTGTGGGAGGCATCATTTGGTACTGCGAATTGAATCTCATTAACAAACTCAAAGTCTCAATTATTAGAATAAATTTGGTCTTAAGCTCCAGGCATGTGTTGAACAAATATGGATGTCAAGAATATTGTTCCAAAATTTTTAGTTACAGGTTAATAATAAAGTCAATTAAAAAAGGTGTAAGGCAGCATGCATCTCAAATAAAATGTATTTATAGGACTGTGTTATCAAAGAAATAAATGAAATGCTTTTGGCCTGTTACCGTAAGAAAGAAACGAATTTTTTTAGAGTAATTTAAAGTTGAAAATTTGGAAGGAAAGAGGAAAGTTGTAAGTCTGCTTTGCTTTATGTGTTTTGCAGGAAACGGATTAAAGAGACAAGTATTTATCATTGCAATTGTAACCGGGGATCCAAAGATGAAGACAAAACTAAAATCCAGGGAAAGAATTTTGTATAGCAAAATAGGAAAGGGGTTCCCCAATGGAACTTGCCATGCAATTGCAATGTGCAATGTGCAATGGATTGTATTGCAGGTGAGAAAAAGAATTAAAGAATTGAGAGTTTGAACTGCTGGTAACAAGGCATTCAAATTCAGTAAAAATAATGGTGGAGAGTGCTAGGGCATAGAATTGAGTCTGCATTCTGGCGGAGGAACGTTGGGAAACCTCTTGGTGTCAGCGCAGTAATCATAAATCATGTAATTCCGTCGCACCCAATTCAGTCTCTGTCGCTGGTTGGAATCCAAAGTCTCTGCCTCCTCCTCCTGGGCAGAAGTAGTGGTGTGTGGTTTGAAGTTGAAGTTGCGGAAGGAGGCGAGAAAGGGCGCTTTGGTCCAGTCGGTTTTGATGAGGCCACCTCTGGTTGCCCAATCCTCAGCATTCCAGAGGCTGGAGTAGATTCTCATGGGTTGCTTCTTGGGGTATGGAACACCCAACCCCTCGCTGTTCTTGAACACTCTAACAGGAATCCCATCTACAGAAAATCTGCAATCACCGTTGCCATTAATGAATCAGTCTTCTTTTCTAAGCCGAGAAAGAGAGAAAAAGTAAAGTAAGTGTGGAAAGGAAATCCAAGAGTAGAACAGATACATACATAATGTGGTGAGCAGTCCATGAAACAGAGTAAGTGTGGAAATCTGTGGTTGGGTCGAACCACAAGTAGAATTGCTGCTCGCGATTTCCAAGGCCTTGAGAAAATACGTTTGTGTGCATAACATAGGGATCTCCCGACAAATTACCCAGAAATTCAAAGTCTATTTCGTCGTGTTTGGGGACTTGATTAACCATTAATTTATGTTTTAGATTGTTAAGTTTTTATTAAATTTGAATATTGATTTCTTTGAAGAATCTACTCTCATTTAGTTGGTTGTTATTATATATTGTGTAATGAGATCTTATCAAAAGGAGAATCTTATTATAACCTATTAAAAATTAGGTGTCTAGATTTTTAACATCAATTATAAAATAATAGTGGAAGTTAATTTTTTGTAATTTTTAATTTGTAGTAGAAGATATTCTTTTTTGGACTTATGATCATACCTTTTAATATATTTATTTTATCACGATTTTTTCTGTGACATATGTAAGAACGTCTCATTTTTTTCTTATTACCTTGAATCTTTTTAAAATATAACAAAATAAATAAAACTTTCAAATTAAATATTTTATACTCACATATATAGAAAACAAGGGTTTTTATAAAATCTTTAAAGTAGAGTGTGAATATTAATTCCTACCTCTGCCATATAATTTACAAGAAGGTATTTTTTGCAAATAAACAAGTGATTCATTAGAATTAATTTGCCTTCTTAATCACCTTGTGGCAAAAAGCTACGTAAATGATGTTAGCATATAGAGAGATTTTATGCCAATAACCAACAATTTATTAGGGGTATTAACCATACCTTGCAAAACCACAAGATAAATCATCATTTACAGATACCTATCAAGCCAATATTACTAATCATTTTCATGTCGGTTCAAAAATATTATGATACACCAATATTTAAGGAAAAAACCAGACAAATAAACAAGCTAGGAAAATAGGAAAAATGTGTCTTAATCTCAAAATCATGAATTTTAGTGCTAAAAATAAAATAAAAATATGCATAAAGTCTCATTCAAATAATTTCCTTGTCCAAAAGTCATTAGGTACCTTAGAATACTCAACATCTTATTCAATGACAAATATGTTGATAAAACTCAATATTAACTTCTTTTAACCTCAAGTAAAAATTTCATAGGGTTGTAAAGACATGATTTGATGAGAAAATTTTAATTTAGGTTAAAAATAAGAATTTGCTTTTATACTGAAAGTATATTGAAGGATCTTTACGCCTTACATTTTTATTTATTTTTGTTAAAACTCAGATATGACTTATGATCAATTTTAATTTGCTGTGTCATCACTTTTTCTTAGGATAGGCAGTAAAGGAAAGAATTGAGGAGTAACACAAGCTTAAATTTGAGTGGTTAGTTTAGCATAAAAATAGGTTAGAGAGGAGCGGAGATATTTGTATGTTTTCTAGTATCCACTAAAATAGTTTCAAAGTGTGAATTGGAAAATGGGGTGAATTGCATTTGTATAGACAATGATAGTGGTACCTACTTTTCATCTCGACTAGGTAGTTGGGGCACCATGGGCCTTTTGTAATTACATATTTCAAAATATTGTATCACATTGTGGGGTGAAAAACCTATGATGACATTGTGTTGTCAGTACCTTTGTAAACTTTGATTTTCCTTATCTTCTTTAACTTATATTTCACATCAGTGTTGAATTGTATTGTTTTAAATAAATTTCACTTCTAATAAATCATGTATGGCTTTAAAATGTTGAATTGTCATAAAATGAATAAACCTTGGAATGTTTCATGGTGCAACTTAAAGATTTAATATAGGTTTTGAATTTTAAAGAAATAACATGGTGAAATGTTTTAAATGTCCACGCTCATCTCTAACAAGGGATTTTACCTTACATTATATAAATACTTCAATTAAATAAAATATTCTCCAATAATAATTAAAAGAATATTCCTAAAACTATGAGTCCTAAAATTGATATATTTTTTTCCAAAGCTTCCCATTAACCAAAAGCTAATAAAATATTTACCTTGGATGATTCCTATAGCCTAGCATTAGCATAAACTAACAAGGGAGATGAGCACTGAGTCCCTATGGGGAATAGAGATTAGATTGAACCCCTATATTATTGTATTTGCATTTTGTTGATGTAAAATATAATCAATATTTTTTAAGATTGTATAAAGATCTAATTTTGGGCAGGCTATTAATTTTTTTAGAAATGATTATAATAATTTATAATATTTATTAAAAAAATATTTAAATTGATGAATGTCCATTAAAAACATATTCAATGTTTTATAATACTATAGTCAATTAAGTATCATAGTTACACATCTTAAACATAACAAAATATTAATTTAAAAAATATCGACCATGTTAATTAATTAAGTGGATGAGGACTATTAATAATGTCCTTACTATCAAGATCTTCTCATTAGTTTTTATCAACCTCATTCAAATTTCACCTCAAGAAATCCAAACACCTACATGTAGCTTGATCGCTTGAAAGTGTGCCCTTCCAAAATAATGGAAACCATATATAACATTGGTCAAGTAGTGTATGTATACCATACTATAAAACCTATAAACCCTAGTATAAATGTTAAAAACTCATTAAGTGCACATATCCTTATGCATAAACCGTACACTAGATGATGATGATGATGTGTGTGTGTGTGTGCGCGCACGTGTGCGTGTGTGTGTATGCATGATAATAATGCATACCAATGTAGTATATTTTAAATACAAACTAATTGACATGGTGTGTGTGTGTGTGTGTGTGTGTGTGTGTGATTTTAAGATATAATCAAATGATCAATAAATAGAATTTTACAATTCAGAAACAACTTCTCTTTAGTTATGAATTATGGTTGTGTTGGATTTATGATGTCATCTCTTTTTGTAGCATAAGTAGTGAAGGAGCGAACCAAGGAGTAACACAAGCCTAATTCTGAGTGCTTGGTTTAGAATAATAACAAGCTAGGGAGGAGGGGAGATATATCTACTTGTTTTCTAGTATCCACTAAAGTAGTTTCAAAGTGTGAATTAGAATATGGGGTGAATCAATTGTTTATAGACAATGATAGTGGTACCTTCTCTTCATCTCGACCAAGGAGTTTGGGCACCATGGGCTAGGAATACAATTGATCAACACAATAACCTATGAAGTGGTTAACTAAATAACAAGAGGAATTCGTAAAAAGTAGGAAAAACTAATCAACATAATAACCTATGAACTAAAAATAATTAAAGCATCTACAGAACTACAATAACAATAATTAGTCTTAATTGTGATTGATTGAAACTATATCATTATCTAATCTAAATATTCTAATAAACTATCTATTATTAAAAAATTCCATGTGAGTTACACAAGCTAATTTAATAAAGGTCAATAAAGCAACTTAAAAAGGAATTTAAGTAATATCCTTTAAGGCTTAGTGAAGAAGAAGCTACCTTAATCATGAATAAAAACTAATTATAACTTATGCTACAAGAATGGACGAGGTTAAAAATACAAAACAAAATTTTTCACCTTCATTATGAAAATATAACTACACCATCAACAAGTTGTAGGTCCTTGAAAACTCAAATCCATTCTTTAGGCTTGTTGGGAATAAATAAACTGAATAAAGTGTTACTCAAGATAAAAATAATTTTAAATTTATTGGAAGGAGACAATATGTGAACTTTTCCTCCAAAGCATAATATAATTCAAAAAATAAAAGGAAAATTAATTTAGATGTAAATGCATATGATTAAAAATACTCAAGTAAATTCTTATAAAAAATAAGTACCTTCCCCAAATTAGAGTGCCTCTTAAGGGAGTATGGAATGCCATTTTAAACCTAATTAGATTCAACTACCAGATTGTGAACCTAAGGACTAAGTATCAAGGGATTTCCCCTAGGACCAAGAAAAAATAATCATCTTTAAACGACAATGTTTGATTCATAAACCATGGCACACCCTCACCTTTGATCATTTATGACAAAAAACCCTATCTGCTTGTGAGTTTGACTCCCACTGCTAACACAAACCCCAACATAACTAGTTGACCATTATTATCTTAGGAACAATTATGATGAAGACAAAAATATTGCCAAACTTCATACTCACCTATATGATCAAACATAAGATAAGGCAATAGTTCAATATAAAAAAATACCCATAGAGAAAAAGAAATTAAGATTTTATAAACAATATATGTAAGAACATGACATATTTTTTTATCGCCTTGACTCCTTTTCAATTCTATTCAAGATACATAAAAACAAATAAAACTACTTGATTACATTTTTTGTACATACATACATACATACATACATACATACATGGGTTTGTATAAAAGCTTTGAAAAGAGTGCGAATAGTACTTCTACCTCTGTGATATAATTTACTAAATGGTATTTTTCGTAAATAAACAAGTGAGTTACCAGAATTGATTTTGTATCCTTGCTCGTTTCATGGCAAAAAGTTATATAAGTGGTGTTAGTAGAAAGAGAGATTTGGTGAGTAAGCCATAACCATATTTAACATAATACACCTTTCTCTTAACCAAAAAGTTATTGGTAGCATCAACCATACCTATAAATACCACCAAGAAGATCATCACTACTACTAACTTCGTCATTTGCAGATGCCCAACAAGCTAATATTACTAGTCATTTTCATGTCAGTTCAAAAATATTATCATACAACAATATTTTAAAAAAACCTAGACAAATAGACATATTAGTAAAATAGGAAGAACCATCGATTGCACTAAGAGCATGGAAAGATACTTGTTTCACTTATGTTGTCATTATTCACTTTGCTTCCCATGCATATCCTTGCAATTCAACTAAAATTTTCTTTCTAAGGTAAACCAAATACCCCTACTTAACCTACTTCACCCCTACCTTCACTCCTTGCCATAATATTATTCATTTTACATTATAATGGCTATATCTCTCTAATTCACACAAATTTTCCAAAATCAATAGCTAATATGTAGCAAAATTTCTTCACAAATATGCATAAAGTCTCATCCAAAGAATTTCCTTGCCCAAAAACAATTAGGCACCATAGAAATTCAACATCCTATTCAACAACAAATGTATTGATAAAAATCAATATTTTTTAACCTCGTGTAAAAATTCCACGTGCCTTTTAAGATATGATCCAATGGGAAACTTTAAATTTATGCTAGAAATGAGATTTTCTTTTTCATAATGAAAGGACATTGAGAGATATTTACACTTTGCATTTAGATATTTTATCAAAATGCGGATATGACTAATGGTCGATTTGGAGTTATGGTATTATTGCTTTTCCTAGCATAAGTAGTGAAGGAGCAAACCAAGGAGTAGCAAAAGCCAAAATTTGAGTGTTTGGTTTAACATAATAATAGGCTAGAGAGGAGGGGAGATATCTGTACTGACTTTATAGTAGCCACTAAAGTAGTTTCAAAGTGTGAATTTGGAAGTGGGGTGAACCGCTTGTGTATAGACAATGGCAGTGGTACCATCTCTTAATCTCAACCAAGGAGTCTGTGCACCATGGGCTTTCCTTACTTACACATGTGAGAATATTGAATCACATTGTGGTGTGCAAAAACTGTGATGATATACTATCAATAACTTTTAAACCTTTATTTTCCTTATCTTATTCAACTTAATTTTCACAGTAGTGTTGAATTGTATTGTTTTAAATAAGTGTCACTTTTAATAAATCATATATGGATTAAAAATGATGAACTGTCACAAAATGCATCAAATTTTGAATACTTCATGGCGCAATTTAATGATTCAATAGTGGTTTCATCTTTCAAGGAAATAACATAGTGAATTAATTTAAATGCTCAAACTTATCTTTAATAGGGGATTGTGCCTTGCATTATATAATTACTTTAATTCAATAGAATATTTTCTATAAAAACTAGATAAATATTCCTAAAATTAAGGGTGTTAAACTTGATGGTTATTATTTTTGTTGAGGCTTCTCATTAGCTAAAGCTTATAATTTATTTGTCTTGGGTAATTTTTATAGTCTAGCTTTAGCACAAACTAACAAGGGCATCGAGTGCCAATTCCATAAATGGAGTAGAGGTTAGTTTTGATCACTACATTTTTATATTTTCAATTGTTTGTTATAAAATATAATCATTTTTTTTACATTATATCTAGCTATAATTTGGGCATGTTGTTAAAAAAACTAAAATAATAAATTTTTATTGTTTATAAAAAAATTCAATTAAATTGATGAATGCCCACTACAAACATATTCAAAATTTTACAATATCATGTAGTCAAATAAATATCAAAATTACACATCCCAGGACATAGGAAAACACTAATTAAGGATACATCAACCATGTTAGCCAATGAAGAGTAAGAGGATTATTAGTAACCTCCTTAATATCAATATCTTTGTAGTTGTTCTCATTAACCTCATTAAATTTTGGTTTCAATAAATCCGAACACCTACATGCAGTTTTATTTCTTAGAGGTGTGCCCTTCCAAAAAAATGTGAACCATAAATAATGTTGGTCAGGTAGTGTACATATCTTGCTATAAAACCTAAAAACCCTAATATAAATCTTAAAAACCCATCAACTACACATATCTTTATGAATAGGCCTTTAGTTAGATGAACTTAAGAAATGGCATGCATGCATGACAATAATGCATACTAGTGAAGTATATTTTAAATCTAGAGTAATTGACATAACATGCGTGTGTATGTGCATGCACACCAACATGGGTGTGTGCATGTGACCAATCATAACTATAAATAATGGAGAATTTGAAGTGAAGCCAATCTATTTGTGTCTCTAAACAAGATGTATAAGAAGCAAGTGACATGGTGTGAAATCCCAAATGCAAATATTTGGTTGTGGATGTCTGTGAGTGCAAAAAAATTATCAAAAAATTAAAAGGGGATGTGGAGGTTGAGATGTTATCCGAGGTATCCACCGCCATAACCGGTAATTATAACCATAAAGGTATAACCCCCTGATCTCACACACTCTTATTCTATGTTAATGTATTAATCTACACTAATAACTACCCTCATGCCAAAATTATGTGTCTCTATAAATAATGGATTGGCAAAAAAAGTAACATGAGAAAATGATTATCTTTATGTATTCCCAAATGCTCTTTTGAATCTAAAGACTAAATATAGACATCATCCTTTACATTTGATTGTTCAAGCCAAATGACAAAGTTTACCTAAAGGGAAAAAAGGAAAAATAAATTATTTTATATTTATTTTATGTTTTGTGAATTACTTCTCATCAAAAATTGTTATTCGATGTTCAAATTCCTATAACTACATAACTATCATACTGTAATGGTTAAAAGGATACATTTGTATGTAAGTAATTCATGTCAACATATATAATATGGTAGCTATAGATTTAATAGTTAAAATACAACCATATAATTTAGTATAGTAGCTACATGTTTACTGAAAGACACTAAATTTATTACATGATTACTATCTAATAAAAAAACAAAACCAAAAAATATTAAGGTAAAAAACAATTTGGAAACAACTTCACAGAGTTTTCAACATTATTATTGATCTGATTTATGTTATTAAGAACATTAGGTACATTTCCATTATTAGATCTAGTATTCCATTGACAATTAGTCCTCTAGAAATTGAAATTTTAGTTTCGAAGAGGATTGTTTTCGGATTAGTTTTTAATTTGAGGTACTTATCTTTGCAAATCAACCTTGTCATTGGTCAACCTTCAAATTATTTTCTATAATTTTTTTTCATGGTTCACGTTTTAATTCTAATTATTTCCTGCTTCAGTCTGTGAAATTATGTTGACTATAGGCATTGTGGCATATAAGAATGAGGGAACAACAAATGTCATTTGATTAGGAACAACATTGGATGGTATTTTATTGTTTAAGAGTATCGATACAACTTGTTGATTATTAGTTTTAACAACATGACTACTTGTAATATGGACAGTTTCAGGGTTATTGTAATAAGCCATAACAATTTGTTGACTATTTTATCTAAGATAAAACCTGATTTGGAGGCAAAAATTGATTCTTGGGAATGTAATTTAAAGGAATTGGATTATAAATCTAGTCTTATTTTGAGTATGTAGCACCTAGTATTGGCTTCATCCACGAGGTATTTTTCTTGAGTGCTTGATTAACCATGGTGATTTGGTTATATGCACTCGGATTGTCCACATGAAGGAAAAAGACCAATACCATAACCTTGTGGCATCATTTTTAGCTCAATAGTTATGGCTTCATGATATACTAATGATAAGGATGCAAGAGCCACTTGAGTTCTTCTGAGAAACATAAAGGTCACAGGATATAAATATCTTAAATAATTCTCAATAGGATCAAATTCCATTTGTGTGTAAAGATATTGCAACCTCTTTTAAAACTAATGGAACCATGTGTTAAACATACTCATGGGCTTGTTTGGTTCCCTATGAATAGCAGTAAATTGATGAAATAGGATAGCGGGATCAATAGGTACTCATAAATGATTTACAAACATGGTTTCAAGATCATTCCAAGAAGCAAACCAAGGTACCAACCGTAATCCATTTCATTAGGGTGTAATGAAACAATCTGCATGCCATATCTTCATACTGGATCTAAGTTCTAATTATGGCTTCTTTAAAAACCTATATGTGTTCTTTTGTTGTTCAAATTCCACCATGCACATATTTTGGGAAAAATTTCTTAGGATTCTTAGGCAAATCATTTGTAAATCTTAGAATATTCATAGGAAAATTAATCTACCAAACTAATTAGGGTCCATTTGTGGGTTTAGATGGATAGTAAAAGGATTGACAAAAGGAACAACAATAATTTGAGATCCACTAGCTGAATGGGTATGTCTAGTTTTATATTTTTATTTATTAGATCTAGTTTTTCTATGCTATGTGAGGTATAACATCTCAAATTCACCCTTAATAAACTTTAACCTCATGATATAATTATTCTATTTTCTAGTTTGATACCTTGAATGCCTTAGTCTGGGCAATGTATCAAAAATGTTAAAGCTAAATCTCAGGTTTAGGCCCTCCTTCTAGCACCAATTTATTAATGGTTTGTTTGGCACACCAACTTAGGCAAGGTATAAATCTACCCTACCTATCTTTAAAGGAGATGAAATTTTCCCAATGTCTATATTACCAGGTCATGACATATTGTATAACCTAGTTGGCTGATATGAAATTATTCCATTTTAAGGGGCATGTTCAAATAAGCTTAAAAAAATGAGAGATAATGATGGATATTTTTATGTGTTGATTTAGGTTTTATCATGCAAAACAAGGAACAATAAATTTCCCAAAAAAATCAGCATTTTGGATTTAACATATAAATTATGGTTGATACATTCATTTCATTACATACATTCAATAGTGCATGAACACCAATGAATAACATTTGCAATCAGGTTAAGACTTGTAAACACAAATTAAAATCGAAGAGATTAGTTAAACCTACTCTAATAGATTCATGAAAAGAGCAAAATATGAGGCTAATGAGGAAATAAATGACCCTATTTTGTGATGCAGATAAAACTAATTTAGTTGATCAGGCAAATCCCATGAAACTAATCTTCAGCTGGGATGGTATTCACATGACCAAAACTAAAAGATGATACAAAATTCCAAGGATATTTTAGCTATGAATTAAATATACACAAAATGCTTGATCTTCAAATCCTTTCAATTTGATAGATATTGCATAAAAAACAGTTGTAGGAATTAATCATAATCAACTGAGTTAAAAATTTTGGCAACATAAAAACATAGCTCATGTTCAAAGGAAGATAAAAATAAAATAGAAATAAGTAAAAATAAAAATGTAAGTTAAAATTTCTTCCATAAATATTCCAACCCCTTTCTAGTTTTATTACCAATCTTATATAGACACTAGGTCTAGATGAAGACAAGCCTTCCACTCATGAGGTGGGTGAAATTATTATATATATGGGTTAAGATCAAAGACCCATATTGAGTGTGTAAAAAGATCATTCCAAAGTAATGAATGTTAATATTAAATATAACAAGTCCAAACGTTAAATTCTAGTAGCAAAGGACCATCGAAATAATATAATAGTCCAAATGTAGATATCCAAGACAAGAACACTCTCCTTGATGCACTTTTACTCCATTTAATGATGGTAGCAAGTTTCATCTTCATGTCAAAATATTCTCCTTGAGTGGGTGTCCTATCTCTTTGTCCAATTGTGCAAAATACAAACAATAAATCATCACATTTTCAAATGAAAATAAGATAAATTAAAATAATTAAATGTGATGAATTACAAGAACAATTAAATCATGGGAATGACATGTTTAAAATTTATCATTTATTTATAAAAAAACATACTTTATGGATAATATGGCTAAACCATCTCTCCAATGTAACTAACGACACTAAAAATAGATTGTTTTAACAATTTTGGGAATATTAGTGTATTATCACTAATTTAGTTAAAGGGTTTGGATTAATAATCAATAAATAATATGCAATAAATAAGCTACTAATTTGTGAAATTTATTTGTAATTATAGATTTTCAAAAAATAGTAATAAGAGGGAGAAAATAAGACTTAGATTAAACTGTGTTTATTCGAATGAGATAGGGTCTGATATTCACTGTGTAGACCTGAGACATTATCATAAACAAGATTCTAAATTTTGTTTTTTGATTGGACAAGCACCAAAATTAGATAGGAGTGGCACCAGTGCTATAGTCCTTGTCCAACACTATTTTCATGAGGATATGAGATTTTTGGGTTTTGCTCGATAGGTCTATGTGACCCTATCTATGAATTTGCAAAGCCCTACTGTCAGCAATGCTCCCTATAGAGATAATTTTATTCATTTATATACCTTCAATGTACTTGAATAAAACTTTTGAAAATAAGGAAAAGAGGTTAGTGTGTGTAAGATGTACTGGACATGCTTCACACCCTGTGTGTGGCCACACTGCCTACATACCAATACTCCGAAGAGGGATCAATCCATATGTAGTTCTCCCTTTAAAAGTGCTTAGTACGATTGTGATACGAGAATGTAATAAATGCTAAATTAGATGTGCTTGTGGTGGCTAGGGATTGGTGCATATATTTAGATGTGCTTAAGACTATACTGGATGGTTATATACAGAGAATAGGTAATATTGCCTAAGTGGTTTCACTTGTATTCTTATTAACTTGACAATTTTTTCCAATCTTTTTAAAATGATATTTTAATGGATTTTTATAGGGATCTATTGGTCATGGATTAAATTTGCTTGTGTTATAAAACAAGGAGAAGGATGGGGAACCAGAAGGAATTGACCATTGGGGTTAGAAATGAGCTTGGACAACAACACCAAAAGTAGATAGGAGTGGTATTGGTGCTGTTGTCCTAGTATGGTGCCATTGTCCTAGGCAGACAAGACCTTAGGGGATGGATTGGTCATGAAAAGAGGGTCCTGGCTCAGCTAAGATTAGGTCTGAAAGGCTACAAATGACTAAGAATCAATGAAAACAAGCCTATGAAGGTCATGAGGGTAATAAAGAGGGACCTATGGGTTAGGTGTCATTAGCCATGCTCAAGTTACCAATTTTTGCATTTTATATGACTGCATTTGCCTCCCCTTTATTCTAGTGATATAAAAAAGTAAATTATAAAGATAAAGGAAAAATAGAAAGTGTACCTGAACTTACCTGTAAGGGTGAAGCTCATGAAGCTATGTGATGCTAGGTGTGCATAGAGAGAGCACACTGTGAAGTGTAAATATGCAAGTGAAAACAAAGAGTAGATTAGTTATTACTAGATATGCTATATCTAAAATAAGAATGTACAAAGCTGGGTAAAAGAGAGAGGAAGAGAAAGGAACCAATACATCTCACTGAGTATGTGAACCAATACAAAAGTTTTTGTGATGTTGAGTGGTGCTAAGTAATACTAGATGTGTGTTGTACCAAGACTAATATCATGAATAGAGTTGAGTGCTTAATTCCCCAAAAGTGGCTCAAGAATGCAAAGGTTGGCCCTTTAGCTCCATCATTTCCCACTAAGTGAAGCTAGGTGGTCATATGTGTGTTGATCAATGTTTGTATTGTGTGTCCAATCCCTCTGAATAAGTGGCTCAAGAATACAAAGGCTAGCTAGTCCTTCGGCTCCATCATTGTCCCATGAAGTGAAGTTATAAACTAATACTAGTATGGAATGTGTGTCGTATGAGATGGATCTTAAATCCCATAAATTTAATATGATATGATAATGTTTGGCATGGATATCCAAATGTATGTTAGAAACTAGGTCACTCTTGGCCACTCTGAAAGATGAAGATTAGGCTTATATGAAAGCCACTCTGAAACTAAGAATCTAGCTTATGTGGAAGCTACTTGAGAACTCAAAAGTTAGGCTTATATGAAATCCAAATCAAAATGATGCCAACCACCTGTAGATAGAGTAAGGCATGCAACTATTGAGAATGCTTAGGTAATGTTGAACTCAAAAAGAAAGAAAACAAATGTGCCACACACATTGCCCCCAATAACTGGTGTTTGAAGCATGGATTCTGATCTAGAAGTTGTACCAAATGCCCTATCTAAAACTAGAAGTGAGATTCATCATGTTGTGTATGATGCCCCTTACATCTGGATTCTCTAAGAAAACTATACTGAAACTATTGATTTTGGTTTGAACTATAGCTGACAAAATTATATTTGAACTTACTTTTTTGTCTATTTTTGGAAAATCTAGTTTTTTTGTTGTTTAGATAGGAGTGATATAAATGGAAAGTAAGACCACCAACATTATAGTCTAGTCTCAACACTATTATCCTAGGCTAAATCTGATGACTGTTCTAAATTCTTGACTATCTACCTGGTCTATTCTGACTGGTTTGTTGTTTGGTTGATGTTCTAGATGTTCTGAATGATGCTATTTCGACTGTTAGGAGCTCTGATCTTTGTGATAAAAATCTTTTTTATTGCCCCCTCTTTTGAGGCCAAAAATAAATACACTACAATGACTACCCTTAGAAGAAATAGCCCTACAAATGTGTGTTATACTACAAAGATACATGATATAACAATGATAATTGACAAGATATCTCAAGATATAACATGCTTTGTGTTGAGATATTGTTAGATCAATAGGGGTATTCCTAGATATATGTAATGATGTAATAGCATGTGAGATGTACTGAATTAGAATTAAAATCCTAGTTAGTTGTTAGTTAGAGGGATGGAGCATGATGTCCATCATGGCATCCAAGAAGCGAAATAATGCATGATTTTGATCATGACATTGCAAACAATTAAAATCAATCAAACAACAAGCACACAAGGTAAGAATCAAGACGCGTAAAAGAGTGGCCAAGGGGCCAAGAAATCAAGGGACAACGGCACATGTCACTCAAACTAGAAAACAAGCATACAAGGCATATTCAAATGCCACATACACACACAATTTTAAAGAAGTAAAATTGGCATGAAATCCACAATCACATGGAAGAGTATAGATAAAGGACATTGGAAAATGTCCTAAGGCACACACATGAATATAATCAAAGGAAATTGGCAAATGTCCTAAGGCACATACAGGAGACAAACATGAATTGAGAAATGCAAACAATTTAGCTACGCTAAGAAAGAAAAGAAAACATGTAAGGAACTGGAAGTAAAATCACATCTAACTAATCAAAGCAAGAGGGAAAGTATGTAAGACATGTTAGTAAAAGACTAGGTATATGCTAAGAAATACACAAGTGCTATATAATAGTGAGTGTCGATAGAGTAATTTGTGTAAGTGTTACCTTTTGAGTCGCCCTTATCCACATTTTTGTGAAATTTCTAAAGTATTGAACCATTGAACTTGAACCATTCTCATAGTTTAAAGAGTTCAATAGTTCAAAGAGTTCAATGGTTCAATGGGTTAAATAATCCAATGTTTCTCAAAGTGAATTGTTTGTCTCTTTGTGTATTTCAATTATGTCTTTGAACTTTTTGGTTGAACTTTAACCTTTTTTTTCGAGGTTCAAGAGTTCAATGGTTCAACAGTTCACTATTTAAAAATTCAAAGTTTATTGAAAAGTCTTGTGACTATTGGTCAATATGTGTAGTTCATCTCATATTTTTGAGCCTTCAGTTTGAACCACATTCCAAAACTTCAATGGTTCAAATGGTTCAAGGGTTCAATGACTATACTCTCATTTCACCCCAAGGCTTTCTCAAAGTCAAAATTAGTGAGAGATTTAGAGGAGAATATATCCAAAACTCATTATGAAGCAAAATTTTTTAACTTTTCATGACATTATGGATAATCATTATTCGTCAAAGTCGCGTGTGAAGAATGCTTGCCATTAATGTATATGTTATAGTTCATGTCTTATCAAGCATTTTTAGCATGTATTGTTTCAGTTAATAATTATTTGATCTAATTAATATCTATATCAAGAGAGAACAAGCCAAATTTAGAAAACAAACATATTGGTTGATGCAAATGGGGAACATTGTGGAGGTATAAGATTTTTGTTGCCTACTTTCATAGTTATTTCAGATACATTGAAGGTGAGATCTACTCTTTCTATAAGCTATTTCCATTTCTTCATTGAGAAGAAAAATCCTTTTGATTTTTTGTCATTATTTAAGAAGTTTGAAGCATTCTTTTTCATTATATCCTCTGATCTATAGCTATGAAGTTAGCTTGTCTTGGTTACGAGCGTGGTTTTGGTCTTGTCTGTTCTCTCCCTGAATTAGGGGATACCTCTTTGGTTCAATATGACTTAGAAGATTTTAGGGAGAGGGTTAAAAATCATGTACCAAATCCTATAATGAAGAAAATAGTAGAAAGTGGTTTGGTTGAAGCTACGGCCTTTCCCATGGCTATACAATGCCCCAAATTAGTTCTAGAGAGCATGAATAAATATGAGCCCCAAGATAGGGACATCATAGCTACAGAAGGTAATGTATTAATTCATGTTAATAGACAAACCTTAATGTCTGTGATGAGAATTTCACCCAAAGATCCCTATTTTGATCTCAATATTACTTCTTCCTATGGGCATTTCTCATTAAAGAAAATGAATTAAAAGAGCATGATCACAAGGAATTGGTTATTAAAATTACGAAAAGGGGGTTCAAGACTGCCCAGACCATTGACAAGAAATCACATGATTCAAGAGGTAAAGAATATTATGGTATTACTGCATAAGCTGAAGGGTAACTCCGAGGCATATTATTGGGAAGATTGGATGTATTTCTTCATCCAGGTGATCTTCCAAGGGGAACAGTATTTGGACTGGGCCAAAATTATAGCTGAATGTTTACATCTGAGTCTCAACAATTATTTGGGAAGTTAAGATTTTTGTATGTCTTCATATCTTTTCTATTGCCTAGCATCTACAAGATAGTGGTTAGGGCTACCTCATGCACCCTTGGTCGAAGACATCAAAATTTATGACTATTATTCACAATTACAGATGCATAATTGTTATGAGAATTACAGGAGGGTTAATGAAGTTTTTACTAGAAGAATGACTTACGAATTGGCAGGCAATATAAGCAAGAGAATGTCTAATGAAGCAATACAATTGATCAGTATCTATGGCAACTTCTTTATCCAGTTCCCCAAATTTACTTATATCAGAGTTGGGGGTTTTGACGGTGAACCCATGAAGTTACCTAGGTATGTTTTTGATCATTTGATATTAGTATAAGTCTATAGATAGCTAGCCCATGTGGATAAGAAGTTCTCAAAGAAGAAGGAAGCTGGTATCTCTTTTCCCATTGAACTTGGACATTATTCTTTTCAGTCAGTTTTTGATGCTTTGAATTTAGAAGTAGATCTAAAAAACTTCAATTTTCAATACTTCACTACCAGATCTCAATTTGACAACAAAGGCTTTACCAGAGATAACTTGGATTTTGGAACAAGGTTTTCACATATCCCTCAAATAGAGGATTATTGGGAAGATTGTTCAGATGAATTTGAGGTCAGAAAGAGACATTGGTGTATATTTTTCTTGAGGAAAATAATCACCCTCAATTTAGATATGAATATTTATGGAATAGTTGACAATGAAGAACAACTAATTGATCCTCAATTTGAAAAAATAAAACAATTACCTATCCTAAAAATTGATTGGGATAAAGATGAAGAGGATCGAATTGAGGTCAGAACTCTCCCAGTAATAAAGATAACTAAGAAATGGTTGAGGGAATGTAAGTGAGAAGAAGTTCAAAATAAAGGTTCCCTACAATGTGCATCAATGGTTGAACCACCATCCTTAATAAGCTCTCCTAATCAAATTATTTCTATATGTGATGCAGGTACTTACAAGCCTAAAACTAGAAGGGGTCCTGTCATCAGAGAATCCAAGAAAACCCTCACAAATAATCTACCCCCTCGTGCCACCAGATCAAAAACTAAAAGTAAGAAGAAAAATCATATTTCTGAGAGAATAGTTGTAGACTTGAATTCTAAAGAAGATTTAGGAGAAGCAACAGGTGATAAAGAGTTTGATTCACCTATGGCAAAGGAGATTAGTGAAAAACAACAAATAGATGTTGCTTTAAAGTCTGTTGACTTGATGATGATTTCATATGTGCCTTCTAATCAGTAAAATCTTGATAAAGAATCCTTAGCCTCTGCACCCAAATGGCTGGAAAGTTTGATCAACGACAAAAGAAAAATATTCCCATTTTCATTGCCATTGGAAGACATGGTTAACAAGTGCCTAGGGAAGACTCCTAAATCTAAGAAGTTAAAAACAACATCTAGAGTAGACATTGACCCTAACACAAGGAACTGGAGTGCAAAAATTGCTTGACTAATAACTAATGAGGAAGTTCAAGATCCTATAGTTCAAGATTTTACAATTGAAAAGATCGATCTTGGGACTACATCACATGCTGCGAATGTGCATCACCTTGAAGAATCCACCAAAAGGATAGTCAACTGAACTTGGAAAGATGAGAAAGACAAAAGGGAGTTGAAATAGACCTTACGGTCAATGGTAGAGTACATCGATGCCATTCATAACCCAAATCCACAACCTATTACCTAATTTCTCCTGTCTTTCGATCCAAAATCACTAGTCAATCAAAAGATGTTGGACCAAATACACAAAAAAAAATGGTTGCCATGGTATTTGATGATTGGTTAGATGGCATCATCCAGAAAGCTATGAAATACATTCATGAACTGAAGAATATATATATCAAACCACAGATACCATCAAAGATTTGAAAACACAGAATGCTTCATGGATAAAAGATGAAGGTAAATGGATGAATATGATGAATCAAATTGATGAAGTGCAGAAGTATGAGATAGAAAAAAATTATCATAAAAGAATTTGACAGGTCTGAGTGAGGATATGCTTTATGTAAGTAAGAAAAATATCGAATGGAGGAATTCAGTATCACGATAAGGGAAAATTGAACTCACCAAAATTATCAAAGAAATAACTAAATTCACTCAATCATTACAATATGATCTATAGTGGATTGATGTAAAATACATAAAAGATGATGGAGAAATAGAAAAAGACATCGATATTGTGATTCAATCCTTCAGGTAAAAGATCAGCTTCGTTAAATAAAGTGACAACTTATTAAATGAAAATTTATCTCGAATTTCAAAGGTGGAGTCACTTCTTTATCTCTACATTAACACACTCCCAGAGCATGCAGAGAAGATGGGGAAATTTCAGAGGGAGAAAGATGTCTAGAAGGCAAGAATGAAACACATTAGCATCCCTAATTTCTTGAAAATCTAAGAATTTATTACTGCATCTCAGGAGTGGAAACCACAACTTATCTCCTCAGTTGAGAAAAATAAATTTAGAGATTCTAATATGTCTCCCCAATCTTAATCTTACTTACATAATCTTTTATTCAGTTATTCAGTTAGTTTTCTGTTTAAAACTTGGGTTTTAAGTGAGTTTGTAAAAACTAAAATCCCATATGGGTCAGATTTACTTTAACTCTGGGTTTGGTTTAAAAGATCGGGTAATTAGGGCAACTATATATATGTTTTTTTTAGTGGTTGAAAGATATAGAAGAGAAAGAAAGAAAAGAAACACGAAGTTTTAGAGTTAAAGATTACTTGTATATGATGTTTTGTCTGAAACAATTTTCATCTATGAATGAAAAGGAGAAACAATTACTGTATACTTAGATCTGTGTGTTTGAGTATTTTGAAATTGGATTTTCTGTGCGAGATCTTCTTTCATATGGTAATTTCTCTTATATTGGACAACTCATTGTATATGTTTTATTGTTTATTGGTTCAACAATTTGTATGTTTATATTTGGTTATTATTGAAGATAGAATATGTGTATTTTATTACCAAATGATGTTATAAAATCTTGCATTCATAACATAATGATGTATGGATGTTTTTTTGCCTTTAAGCACTTTCTGGTTAAATGTGTATTTGAATATTCAGAATAATTCAAATTAATTGAAAATATTAAAGGGATTTGTACTTTAATTTAGAGGGGAACTATTTCTGATAGTTCACCCATTTGTTGATTAACTTATTTGTTCTTAAACAAAGGGTATAGAGTTAGAGTTAAAAGAAATTAGGATAAATCTGTTAGCCAACAGTTTTTGCTGACTCGAGGAAATGAAGAGTCTTTGTTGAAAGATTAGTTGCCTTAAAATGAAGCAACAATGGTGCTTCCACATGAAAATATAATTTCTATTCTACAACCTAATCTTGGTTTTCAAGATGAGTAGGAAGATATAATTGGTCAGTTAAATACCCTTGCTTGGCGCATTCATTATAATATTTATGATTATAGGAGGGAAATCAGAGTATTAGAAAAAAATAAGAATTAGCTGATAATTTGAGATTGTTGTTACTCAGGTAAAGCATGAGATAAGCAAAAAACATATCCTAGAAACCAATAACTGCCTATCCAATCACAAAATCATAAGCTGGATTCTAGAAGGTACACAAGATCTTTGAGAAGAGAGGGAATTGAGGATCCTACTTTTTAAACATTGTAAAGCCTAAATTTTTATTATATTCCTACTCATGTTAGAAAAGATATAAGTAGACCTCCTAGCCTTACAAAACCCTCTACATCCTCTGTCTTTCAAGCCTTAACTCTTTCTGGTACTATGTTTCCTTCTATCATAAATTTTCTTCCAATGACCCAACCTTGGGGAGTAGCTATAGGACCTCTAAATTTAGGGGCCAACCTGAATCCTTTACCTAAAAATGCAAGGGAAAATTTACCTAAATTTAATAGAGATGGAAGAAAATCACCAGAAGAGCATTTGAGTGCCTTTACAACAACATGTGATGTGTTAGGCGTGCAACATCAAGATGTAGCCATAAGACTTTTTGTGCAAACTCTAACCGATACTGTAGCATAATGGTTTTATCATCTAACTGATTCCTCAATCATAAACTAGAATGATATGAAAACTATGTTTGAAAATAGGTTCAAGAGCACGGAAAATGAGCATTTCATTCTTGCTCAATTGACTCAACTCAAGAAGGAGATACATGAATCCATGAGGGAATTTATAGCCAAATTTAATAGAGTTGTGCACAAAATCCCAACTGCTAAAAGACTGACTACTGAGAATCAAAATTTTTTATTTATTAATGCTATGCCTCCTAATATTAGCTTCCATCTTAGAAGAGGTGTAATTGCTGACTTGACAGTTGCTCAAACCTTGACGGTTGGTTTAGAGATGATCTTATTATGGCTAGAAAATGGAAGAAAGAAGTCCAAATACTTAATGCTCATCCTTCATCTTCTATAGATCTTGTGGTCCAAATATTGGTGAATGATATGATTGCCCTGAAAAGGCAAATGCCTAGATCTTATACCTCATTTCAACAACCATATCAAGATATCAGCAGGAGAAATCTTAATCAATAGATGAATACTGGTAAGACATTGCCACTCACATCAACACAACTAAAGTTAGCTATTAAAGCTCCTTCTGGGAGAGGGAATATGTGTGCCTTTCATCTGACTACTGATCATGATGGAAATTCTTGTTCAAAAATGCTTAGATATGCTCAAATGGCTACTACTCAAGATGTGTTGGGGGAGATTATTGAAGAAGAAAGGAGCTTTGAGAAACTTGGCGACTCTAAAATACACTTCCTAGAATATGAATCAGATTCAAAAAGAGGAGGTGAAATATTAGTTACTCTTGAAGATCCTTCATATGCTATCCTCACCAGAAGTTAGAAGAATCCAAGATTTTCTAATACTCAAGAAGTACCCGTTAAAGGTAAGAAACCTTTTACTAGAACTTCTGATGTTAATCTGAAGACCCAAGAAAATAAATTGTTACATGGAAATGATCATGAGACTTATTTTGATATTTTAGAATTTTGTAAGTCTACAAAGATTTAAATATCCCCTGTTGAATACCTCAGGTTGAAACCCAAATAACTAGATAAATTAGTTGAATATGTCAAAAATGGACCTACACAAGTTGAACCTGAGAGTCAATTAAATGTTAATACTGAATCTCCCATTGCCCAATTATTTACTTCTCCACCTGAATCACCTGCACATACTCCTAGAGTGACCCTCAATTCATCTGATGATACTTCTTATATGGCTGATATGAAACCCAACCCATTTTATGTTTCTTTTTTTATAAATGGTCATAAACTCAGCAGTTCTATCATAGACTCAGGTGCTTCTGATAATATAATGCCTTCTTCTGTAGCCAAAGCCCTAGGCTTATCCCTTAAAAAAACATTTGGTAGGTGTTACTCCATGGATGGCAAATAGATTTGTTTTCTTAGATAAAATTAAAGATGCCTGAGTTGCTCTTGCAGCTTATCCTGATAAAAAAGTGAAGTTGACTATCTTGGTAGCAGATATTCCTACTAGTTATGGGATGTTGTTGAGTAGGACTTTTTACAAAGATTTAGGTGGGCTGATTAAATTGAATTGGACAGAAGCTACAATTCTAGTGGGAAAGTAGAAAGTTAAACTAGAACCTGAACCTAAATACAAGTTTATTGTATACCCTTTTAATGATCCTAAGTCTCAAATTTTATTTGAAGAATGTAAATTTGGTGACTATTTTCTTTCCTCTGAAGACTTAAAGGAAGAATCTGTCCCAAAGTTTGTTCATTCAGATGATCTATGGACCATGGAATTTGATGGCAGTTGTGCTACCGATGGTTCAAGAGCAGGGGTTGTGTTGATCTCACTTGAAGGTGAAAATTTTCCTTACTCTTTCAAGCTAAAATTTAAAAACACTAATAACACTGCAGAATATGAGGCTTTATTGCTTGGGTTAATTGAAGCTAAAGGAAAGGGTGTAAAGATGCTCAAAGCAAGAGGAGATGTTGAATTAATTGTTATATAGGTGAGAGGTATTTTTTTAGTTAAAAATGAAAGATTGAGACATTATAAAAATAGAGTTTGGGATGAGATAGAATATTTTGATGCCTTTTCTATTGAAGCAATTCTTAGAGACCAGAACATGCAGGGAAATTCTCTAGCAATATCAGCTTCTTTTTTTCTCTCACACCCTAATTTCAAAACTTATAGAATAAAACTAGTCTGTCATCCTAATGTCCCAGATAATGCTGAAAATTGGCAAGTTTTTGAGAATGATAAGTAGATCATAAAATTCTTGGAGAATGCTGAGATGTTCCTGGGGACTTATTTTGAAGGTTCTGAAGCAAAATGTAAAGAATTTAGTCTTGATCTAGGGATCAACTCAAAAGATGATGTAATTCAGTTAAAAGGAAACAAAATCCTTTAAGGATTAGTTTCTCTAGAACATTTGTTCACTCAACAAGATGAATATACAAAAATCAAGCTTGTTCAGGATTCTAGCAAATTGGGGGACTATGAGGAAATAAACATCGGAAGTGAAACTGATCCTAAGTGGATTTCTATTAGTAGATGTTGTTCGCCAGAGGAGAGAAACAAATTGACTAATCTGTTGATCAGGTATAAGGATGTCTTTGCTTGGTGTTATGATGAACTCAAAGATTTTAGGCATGGGTAATTTTAGCATCATATTCCTTTAAAAACAAATGCAACCCCATTCAGGTAGAAGCTGAGAAATTATAACCCAAAAGTTGATGAGGACATCTTTAAGGAGATTGACAAGATGTTGAAATATAGGATTATTTATCCAATTCATTGCTCCACTTGGGTGGCAAATATTGTTCTAGTATGCAAAAAGAATGGATAAATAAGAATCTATGTTGACTTAAAAAATTTGAACCAAGCTATTTTAAAAGATAATTATCCTTTACCTGTGATGGATCACATCTTGCAAATAGTTGCTGGGTCATAAATGATGTCCATGCTGGATGGATTCTCAGGTTATAATCATGGGGAACTTTTGCTTATAACTGTATGCCCTTTGGTTTAATTAATGCCGGTGCAACTTTTCAATGAGCGATGGATTCATCCTTTATAGATCTAAAAGATAGAATTATTGCCATTTATCTTGATGATCTCACTATTTTCTCAAAAAAAAGAGAAGATCATCTGAAGGATATAGAGATCATTTTGCAAAGGTGTCAGAGTCATGACATATCTCTTAACCCTAAGAACTTAGTTTTCTATGTAACTAAGGGTAAATTGCTAGGACACTTAGTTTCAAAGGATGGAATCAAGATTGATCTAAAAAGGGTTAGAGCAATACAATAGATAAGCCTTCCTTCAAGTAGGACTGGAGTTAAGTTGTTCTTTGGCCAGATCAACTTCCTCAGGAGGTTCATTCCTAATTTTTCTGAAATTATAAAACATATTATAGGGATGGTGAGTGAAAAATAGGATTTTTGATGGAACAAGACTGCTAATAAAGCATTTGAAGATATTAAAGAAGCAATTGCACAAACACCTACTATAGTAAATCCTAATTTTTAAAAAGATTTTATTATTTATTGTTATGCTTCAGAATGTACCATGTCTGGTATCTTGTTACAGAAGAATGAATTGAATGTAGAATCCCCACTAGCCTTTATGAGTGTTCCTCTCAAAAATCATGAACTTAGGTATTATTTAACTGAGAAGTAAGCTTTCGCTGTGGTAAAGGCTATCAAACAATTTAGATATTACATTCTATACTCTCATTCAGTTGTGTTTGTGCCTAGTTTGGCTATAAAAAGCATTCTCACTCAACAAGATGTTGGGGTGAACAATAGAGCAACATGGGTTGTTAAAATTCAAGAATATGACTTGGATATTAGACCTACCAAATTGGTTAGAGGTCAAGGCTTGTGCAAATTGATTACTGAAAGTAAGGAAGAAAAAGAAGAACTCCCCACTATCATGTTGGTAAGTTTACAAGATCCATGGTTCCTAGATGTGGCACACTATCTCACTTATGGAGACTATCCTAGTCACCCATATCTGAAGGAGAAAAGGAATTTAAAGTTAAAAGCAACAAAATATGTCATTTGGGATGATGTTTTATATAAGAAGGGATTGGATGCAACTTTTCTGAGATGTGTAGATAAGGAACAACATCATAAGCTTTTGGAAGTTTTTCACAATGAAGCCTATGGTGGACTCTTATCCTCTTCAGTCACAACTTTCAAAATCCTTAGAAATTATTATTATTCGCTGGGTATGTTTAAGGATACATATAGATGGGTAGCCAACTGTGAAAAATGTAAAATGTTTTCAAGAAGGCCACAACTTGCAATATTTCCTCAGAGGCCTATTGTTATATAAGAACCTTTCAAACAATGGGATTTGAACTTTATTTCTCCTCTTTCACCTCCTTTAAGTGCCAGACATACTCACATTTTAATGGAAATAGACTATTTTACAAAATGGGTTGAAGCAGTCCCTGTGAAGAGAACCAATTTAGAAGTGGTGTGTAATTTTATCAAAGAAAATATACTAGTACATTTTAGTGTCCCTCAAAAACTTGTAGCAGACAATGCCACCAACTTTTCCTTAATTAATCTTACTTCTTTTTGCTATGAGCACAATATATCTCTATCTCACTCATCAGATTACTACCCTCAAGGGAACGGATAAGTTGAGTCCAGTAATAAAAATTTGATAACTATCATGAGGAAATTGGTGAGTGAAAATCCCAAAGATTGGCATAAAAGATTGTATGAAACACTCTGGGTTGACAGGGTAACCCCAAAAAGAGAAATAGGAATGGCACCTTTTGAGCTAGTTTATGGGATAGGAGCACATTTATCATTATCTCTGGAATTATATGTGGCTAAATTACAAAATGTAATTGAAGATCAATATTTTCAAGATTCCTTGGAGAAAAGAGTTATGTACTTAACTAATATTGAGGAGGAAAGGAATGACTTGATTGATCAAATTACTGCCCACCAAGCCAGGGTCAAGAAGATTTTTTGATAAAAAACTAGACCTAGAAAGTTCATGGAGGGAGATGAAGTATTGCTATGGGATAGAAGGAGAGAACCTAAAGGATCACATGGAAAATTTGATTCACTTTGGAAAGGGCCTTTCAAAATTCATCAAGTACTAGGTCCTAATTCTTTTAAATTGGAATATCTGGATGGAGCTATTTTACCCCTATCTTATAATGGATAGGATCTTAAGTTGTATCGCTTGTGAAACAGGTGTCCCTTGTTTTGTACATAGCCTTTCCTTTGTTGTTGCATGTTGTGTTTTACTTTCCTATTTTTGGTTTGTCTTGCTTCTTTTCTTCCATCTCTATGTTTTAGTTTATGCGTAACCAGAGTTTCTAAGTTTTTTGCATTTTGCCATAAAATGTAGTCCCCAATCAGAGCCAATGTTACCTTTTGAGTCACCCTTATTCAAAATTTTGTGAAATTTCTAAAGAATTGAACCTTTGAAATTGAACCATTCTCATAGTTCAAAGAGTTCAATGGTTCAATGGGTTCAATGATTCAATGTTTCTCAAGGTGAACTGTTTGTCTCTTTGTGTATTTCAGTTATATCTTTGAACCTTTTGGTTAAACTTGAACATTTTTTTTTCAAGGTTCAAGAGTTCAATAGTTCACTATTTCAAAATTCAATGTTTATTGAAAAGTCCTGTGACTATTGGTCAGTCTATGTAGTTCATCTCATATTTTTGAACCTTCAGATTGAACCACATTCCAAAACTTCAATGGTTCAAATGGTTCAAGGGTTCAATGACTATACTCTCATTTCACCCCGAGGCTTTGTTTAAGTCAAAATTAGTGGGAGATTTAGAGGAGAATATATCTGAAACTCATTATGAAGTGAAAGTTTTAACTTTTCATGAGGTTATGGATAATCATTATTCATCAAAGTCGCATGTGAAGAATGCTTGCCATTAATGCATATGTCATAGTTCATGTCTTATCAAGCATTTTTGGCACGTATTGTTTTAGTTAATAATTATTTGACCTAATTAATATCTATATCAAGAGAGAACAAGCCAAATTTAGCAAACAAACATACTAGTTGATGGAAATGTGGAATAACGTGGAGGTATATGATTTTTGTTGCCTAATTTCACATTTATTTCAGATACATTGAAGGTGAGTTCTACTCTTCCTGTAAACTATTTCCATTTCTTAATTGAAAAGAAAAATCCTTTTGAGTTTTTGACATTATTTAAGAAGTTCAAAGCATTCTTTTTCATTATATCCTCTAATCTATAGCTATTAAGTCAGCTTGTCTTGGTTATGGGCATGGTTCTAGTATCGTCTGCTCCCTCTCTAAATTAGGGGATACCTCTTTGGTTTAATATGACTTATAATATTTTAGGGAGAGGGTTAAAAATCTTGCACCAAATCTTAGGATGAAGAAGATAGTAGAAAGTGGTTTGGTTGAGGTTGCGACCTTGCCCATGGCTATACAGTTCCCTGAATTAGTTCTAGAGTGCATGAATAGATATAAGCCCCAAGACAGGGGCATCAAAACTGCAGATGGGAATGTGTTACTTCATGTCGATAGACAAACCTTAATGTCTATGATGAGAATTCCACCCAAATAACCCTATTTTGATTTCAATATTACTTCTTCCTATGGGCATTTCTTATTAAAGAAAATAAATTACAAGAGCGTGATCACAAGGAATTGATTATTGAAATTCCAGAAATGGGGTTCAAGAATTTTGAGACCATTGCCAAGAAATCACATGATTCAGGAGGTAAAGGATATTATGGTATTATTGTACAGGCTAAAGGGTAACTCCCAGGCATATTATTGGGAAGACTGGATGTATTTCTTCATCTAGGTGATCTTCCAAGGGGAATAGTATTTGGACTGGGCTGAAATTATATCCAAATGTTTACATCTGTGTCTCAACAATTATTTGGGAAGTAAAGATTTTTGTACATCTTCATATCTTTTCTATTGCCTAGCATCTACAAGACAGTGGTTAGGGCTACCTCATGCACCCTTGGTCGAAGACATCAAAATTTATGACTATTATTCACAATTACAGATGCATAATTTCTATGAGAATTATAGGAGGGTTAATGATGTTTTTATTGGAATAATGACTTATGAACTGGCAGACAATATAAGCAAGAAAATGTTTGATGAAGAAATACAACTGATTAGTATCTATGGCAGCTTCTTTATCCAGTTCCCCAAATTTACTTATATCAAAGTTGGGGGTTTTGATGGTGAATCTGTGAAGTTACCCAGGTACATTTTTGATCCTTTCATATTAATAGAAGTTTGTAGAAAGCTAGCCCATGTGGATAAGAAGTTCTCAAAGAAGAAGGAAGCTGGTATCTCTTTTCCCATTGAACTTGGAAATTATTCTTGTCAGTCAGTTTTTGATGCTTTGAATTTAGAAGTAGATCTTAAAAAATTCAATTTTCAATACTTCACTGCTAGATCCCAATTTGATAGCAAAGGCTTTTCCAGAGATAACTTGGATTCTGGAATAGGGTTTTCACATATCCCTCAAATAGAGGATTAATGGTAAGATTGTTCAAATGAATTTGAAGTCAGAAAGAGACTTTGGTGTAGATTTTCCTTGAGGTAAATAGTCACCCTCAATTTAAATATGAACATTTCTAGAATAGTTGACAATGAAGAACAATGATTGATCCTCAATTTGAAAAAATAAAATAATTACCTATCCCATTAATTGAATGGGATAAAGATGAAGAGGAACAAATTGAGGTCATAACTCTCCCAGTAATAAAGAGAACTGAGAAATGGTTGAGGGAATGTAAGCAGGAAGAAGTTCAAAATAAAGGTTCCGTACAATGTGCATCAATGGTTGAACCACCATCCTCAATAAGCTCTCCTAATTAGCTTATTGCTATATATGTTGCAGGTACTTTCAAGCCTAAAACTAGAAAGGGTCTTGTCATCAGAGAATCTAAGAAAACCCTCACAACTATTCTACCCCCTCGTGCTACCAAATCAAAAACTAAACGTAAGAGGAAGAAGCATATTTATGAGAGAATAGTTGTAGACTTGATTTCTGAAGAAGATTCAGGAGAAGCAATAGGTGATAAAGATTTTGATTCACCTATGGTAGAGGAGGTTAGTGAAAAACAACAAATAGAGGTTGCTTTAAAGTCTGTTGACTTGATGATTATTTCAGATGTGTCTTCTAATAAGTTAAATCCTAATAAAGAAGCCGTGGCCTCTGCACCCAAATGGCTAGAAATTTTGATCAGTGGTAAAAGAAAAATAGTCCTATTTTCATTACCATTGGAAGACATGGTTAGTAAGTTCCTAGGGAAGACTCCTAAATATAAGAAGTTAAAAACAATATCCAGAGTAGACGTTGACCCTAACACAAGGAACTAGAGTGCAGAAATTGCCCAACCAATAACTAATGAGGAAGTTCAAGATCCTACAGTTAAAGATTTTATAATTGAAAAGATAGATCTTGAGACTGCATCACGTGCTATAGATGTGCATCACCTTAAATCATCCACCAAAAGGATAGTCAACTAAACCTGAAAAGATGAGAAAGACAAAAGGGATTTGAAACATAATTTGCGGTCAATGGTAGAGTACATTGACACCATTCATAACCCAAATCCATAACCTATTATCCAACTACTCCTGACTTTCGATCCAAAATCACCAGTCAATCAAAAGATGCTGGACCAGATACACAAATACATTCATCCAAAAAGGTATGAAATACATTCATGAACTCAAGAATATATATGATCAAACCACATATACCATCAAAGAATTGAAAACATATAATGATTCATGGACAAAAGATGAAGGTCAATAGATGAATGTGATGAATCAAACTGATGAAGTACAGAAGTATGAGATAGAAAAAAATTTATCAAAAAAGATTTTGATAGGTCTAAATGAGGATATGCTATATGTAAGTAAGAAAAACATCGAATGGAGGAATTCAGTATCATGACAAGGGCAAATTTAACTCACCAAAATGATCAAACAAATAACTGAATTCACTTAATCATTACAACATGATCTATAGTGGATTGATGTAAAATACATAAAGGATGATGGAGAACTAGAAAAAGACATCGATACTATGATTCAATCCTTTAGGGAAAAGATCAACTTCGTTAAAGAAAGTGACGACTTATTAACCAAAAATTTCTCTCAAATTTGAAAGGTGGAGTCACTTCTTTATCTCTACATCGACCCACTCCCAGAGCACGTGGAGAAGATGGGTAAATTTTAGAGGGAGAAAGATGTCTGGAAGGTAAGAATGAAACACATTAGTATCCCTAATTTCTCAAAAATCCAAGAATTTGTTTCTGCATCTCAGGAGTGGAAAGCACAACTTATCTCCTTAGTTGAGAAAAGCAAATCTGGAGATTCTAATATGTCTCCCCAGTCTTAATCTTACTTGCATAATCTTTTATTCAATTAGTTTTATGTTTAAAACTTGGTTTTTAAGTGAGTTTGTAAAAACTAAAATCCTGATGGGTCAGAGTCACTTTAACTCTGGGTTTGGTTTAAAAGATCAGGTAATTAGGGCAACTATATATATGTTTTTTTGAGTGGTTAAAAGATATAGAAGAGAAATAAAGAAAATAAACAAGAAGTTTTAGAGTTAAAGATTACCTATATATATGATGTTTTGTCTAAAATAATTTTCATCTATGAATGAAAAGGAGAAACAATTACTGCATACTTAGATCTGTGCGTTTGAGTATTTTGAAATTGGATTTTCTATGTGAGATCTTCTTTCATATGGTAATTACTCTTATATTGGACAACTCATTATATATGTTTTATTGTTTATTGGTTTAGTAATTTGTATGTTTATATCTGGGTATTATTGAAGATAGAATCTATGTATTCTATTACCAAATGATGTTATAAATCTCACATTCATAGCATAATGATTTATGGATGTTAGTTTGCTTTTAAGCACTTTTTGGTTAAAAGTGTATTTGAATATTTAGAATAATTCAAATTAATTAAAGATATTAAAGGGAGCTGTACCTTAATTCAGAGGAGAACTATTCTTGATAGTTCACCCATTTGTTGATTAACTTATTTGATCTTAAGCAAAGGGTATAGAGTTAGAGCTAGATAAATTAGGACAAATCTGTTAGCCAACAGTAAGCTAGTAAGTAATGTACTTCAACATGATAACTAGAAAGTGTTGTGTAGGAATGACATAACCTAGATGGTGTAGTCTTGTAGAAGATGCCCCCAGTGGGTATGTACATTGATGTGTGTCTTGATGTATAAGTAGGATGCCCCCTCAATGGGTAGAGTGAAACAATCAAAGAGATGGATGACACTGCACACGATCAAAAGAAGATCAAGTGAAGCATGGTAATGTAGATAAATTGACAAACAATAAACATAAAAAAATAAAATGTAAGTCTAGCATGGTAGTTCAAATGTAAAGCATGGATGATGCACACAATTGAAATGTTTTTGGTGTTTTTGATTTATTTGAATGTTTTTGTATGTTAAAATTTTGTATTGTTTTTTAATTTTTGAATGTTTGCATTGTTTTTGGTATTTTTGATACAAGCTATGTAGAATCAAGCATAAGAAACTATGTACAGGTAAGTTAGGAAAGGATGATACTAATTGATGAGTCTCATGGGAGACTCTCTATCATGGTGCCCTGTGCCAAATAAAGGAATCATGCATGATTGTGAAGCGTGAGGGAATGGCTACAAATATGAATTTGAATATGTAGATTCATTATCGATATCTTGGAAATCATAATAACCTGTATTGTTCCACTCATCATTATCATCATAATTGTGAACCAATCGAATGTTAGTGTTGAATTATGTTGTATTTGGATCTTTTCCTTTGATAAATTGTGTCTATGAATTATTTGCCTTAGGGTGTTCCATAAATCCCAAACCTTGGTGACAAACATTATCAACTGCTAGAATAGGAGTAGTGATGCCTTCAACTTGCTTGCCCAACCCTTGACCTTGATAATCAAATTGTTGTAGATATTTTTGACCAAACCCATACTGCTGTGAAAGTTGAGCCTCATTTTGGAGAGGTAGATTTGCATCTTTTTCATGCTTTACCTATGCTTGTGATACTATTTTTTTCTCTGATTTTGCTTTTTGATCCTTTTGTTATTCTAAGTTATGCTTTGGTAACCACTTTTGTACTGTATCTGAATTTGACCCTTTATGAATGTGTTCCTATGTCACCATGGATTACTTGACTAATTTACATTGTATAGGGTCCTCATTAGAAATTATGTGTTATATATGTTTATTCAATGCCAATTATGAATCTGTATGATGCCCATGCATTCTATGATATGTACAATAATATTTGGATCTTGTCACTGAATGAAGAGGATGTAGTTTGATCAATTTAGATTTAATCATTCCCCTTAGTACCTCACTTTAACTCTTGTTTGATCTTTGAATGCTTTTTGAATCACTAGTTTTAGAATCACTTTGTTGTGATTTCTTATTCTAATATGTAACATTGCTTGCAATCAATTGACTAGGTGAAGGTGCATATTTGATTGACACCAGGGTACTGTTGAGGCTTTTGTATTATAATCTAATTTTCCAATGTTGTGATCTTTTCATGTAATATCTAATTCTATGTTTGTAAATCTGAAAATAACTTTTTTATATTACTAATTTGATTCCTTAGAGTCTCATAAGTGCAAACACTAGTTGTTTTTTATTGAACATGTAAGCACATATGTTGAAGAGGATTTGAAGAAGCTATAGGCTGAATGTATGAATTAGGAACAATAGTATAGTCTACCTCACCTTTTGGAGGGGTGATAGCATGAAATTGGATAGAGGGAAAGAATTTATCACCCTCTTGGGGGAGAGGAGGAGAAGGAAACTATTTCCTGTGCATAAGATATGACATTTAAACTTGATAGGTGGTTGTAAGCTTATGCAATGGATCCTCTAGGTAGAAACCATGTATGTGGGATAAAATGCATGTAATTGGAGTTCTAAGTTGTATAAAAATATGTTTAGAAAGATCATTCCACATGAGAGATAGCAAGAAAGGGAGAGAGAGCATGTATTTATTCATTAATGCATAAAGAACTTTGACATGTGCTATGACATTTCTAATGTGTTTAACATGATAAACTTGAAAAAATTTCCATATGAGAGATAGAAATCAAGGGATAGAAATCATGAATTTGTGCATGAATGCATAGAAAATTTTGACATGAATCATAACATTTCTAACATGTTTAACATGATAAGCTTGAAAATTTATCCACATGAGTGAGAGAGAGTATGCAAAAGGAATATTGAAATTTTGTGCTTATTTAGCAATAAATTTTGTAATATCATCCCTTATTATAAAAAATAAGCATTAGATGCAAAGAATGAAGCTTTGTACTAACATATGGTAAAATTCATCATTCATGTACATCATAGGACCAATGATGGTCTCCTTATTTTTTTGCAAGAAATGTAAGAAAAATTTGGAAATAAGTGAGATCCATCTTTGTTTTGATGTGCAATTTGAATTTAAATGTAAGGTGATACCTCAAGAAGCAATAGGACCTAGTATATGCAACTAAGGTTTGAAATATGATTATTTTAAAAAATTTACTATGAGGTTTTGAGATTGAAAGTGAATTTTTGAGTTAGATATGCAAGTAAAAAATAAAAAAATTATTGGAAAACTAGTGATTTAGTAGGACCTAGTATATGCAACTAGGGTTTCAAAAAATAAATATTTTTGAGAATTAATATTGAATTTTGAAATTTGAATGGATTTTCTAATTTTAATAGGATAGTAAAAATTCAAAAAATTGTTGGAAAATTAATGAAAAAATACTGGGACCTAGTATGGGCAACTAGGGTTTGAAATAAAATTATTTTAAAATTTACTAATAAATTTTAAATTTTGAAATGAATTTATAATTTAAATATTCAAGTAAAAATTCATAAATTTATAGGAAAAATTAGTAAAAATTTTACCCTAGGGTTTTTAGGGTTTTTGTGCATAAATGAAGTAAGTCGGGTTCTCTAAATGTTTTAACAATTTTGGGAATATTGCTGTATTATTCCTAATTTAGTCAAAAGCCCTAGATTAATAATCAATAAATAATATGCAATAAAAATAATTACTAATTTTTGAAATTGATTTATAATTAGAGCTTTTCTAAAAATAACAATAAGAGGGAGAAAATAAGACTTAGTTTACACTATGTTGATCTAACTAAGGCAGGGTTTGATATTCACTGTGCAAGTCTGGGACATTATCACAAACATGATTCTGAATTTCATTTTTTGATTAGATAGGAGCATCAAAAGTGGATAGGAGTGGCATCGGTGCTATAGTCCTTGTCTAGTGCTATTATCTTGAGGATCTGAGATTTTGGGGTTTTTCTCGATAGGTCTATGTGACCTTATCTGTGAATTTATGAAGCCTTACTATTAGCAATGCTCCATGTAGAGATGATTTTATTTATTTTTATGCTTTTAATGTACTTGAATAAAACTTTGGAAAATAGGGAAAAGGGGTTAGTGTGTGTAAGATGCACTGGACGTGCTTCACAACCCATATGTGGGCATGTTACCTACATACCAATACTCTTAAGAGGGATCAAGCCATATGTAGTTATCCCTTTGAAAGTTCTTGGTGCAATTGTGATATGAAAATGTGAGAAATGCTAAAATAAATGTGCTTGAGGTGGTTAGGGATTGGTACGGAGATTTAGATGTGCTTATGACTATACTGGATGGATGTATGCAGAGAATAGGGAAGATTACCTGAGTGGTTTCCCTTGTATTCTTGTTTGCTTGATAATGTTTGCTAACCCTTTCCAAATGATCTTTGAAAGGGCTTTTATAGGGATCTATTGGTCATGGATTAAATTTTCTTGCATTAGGCCAATGAGGAAAAGGATGGGGAGCCAGAAGGAATTGACCATTGGGTCCATAATTGAGCTTGGACAATAACATCAAAAATAGATAGGAGTGGTATTGGTGTTATTGTCCTAGTATGGTGATATTGTCCTGGGTAGACATGACCTAGGGGGATGGATTGGTCATGAAAAGAGGGTCTTGGCTCAACTAAGATCAAGTCCAAAAGGCTACAGATGATTGGGAATTAGTGAAAATAAGCCTATGAGGGTCATGAAGGAAATCAAGATGGACCTATGGGTTGGGTGGCATTAGCCATGCTCAAGTTACCAATTTTTACATTTTATATGACTACACAGACCTCTGAGGCAAAATATATGGATGAATAACTATATTCAGGTAATTTTTAGTGTTAAATGAGAGTTATTAAATGTCATAAAAAGGATGCCAAGAGGCCCATTTATTTAATCAAATTTTGTACCCCACATATCACCATGGAGGGGAGTCCATGGTTGTAATCAATATATATATATATATATATATAATTATAAAAAAATCAATTTAAATTTAAATAAACTTAATTAATTAAAACACATTAGCTAAAAATTAAAAAAGGGGAGGGAGATCAGGGAACGAATGACCTCCTCATAGCTTAGTCATGTTTTAAAACCTGATGGCCATAGGGCAGAGGCTGACAGGTCCACACATACCTAGTCGGGCATTTGGGCCTGACCAACAAAGTGAAGGTCATGAGGCTCTCCCCTGACCTAGAGTGGGATTAATCCTAGACTAATAAAATGAGGGGTGCGTGAGGCCCCCATGACATGAATGATATCTGAATACTTACCAACAAAGGGGAATGGACTCTAGTGATTGCTAAGACCTAATCAGGTCTAAGGGTCTAATGTACATTAAATGCCTAAACATTCCTCTAGACCAAATCAACTTTGTTATCCTGAATTCACAAATGGAGACCATAAAACATTGAGATTCCATTTATTGAAGAGGTGTCACGTATGAAAATTTATCACTCGAAACCTGATTTTGCATTGAAAACATCTTGAATCCATGCAAACTTAATCGTGAAAATTTTCTCAACTAAAAAAGTGAGACAGAAGACCTACTAGAACCCATTTTTGGATACCGTTATATATTAAACTTTATAGGTCATACATGGTCTACATAATGGGATAAATTTTGAGACCTAATTTCACACACAAATATAATTACGCCAAAAAAAATGACCAAACATATGAAAACCAACTGAACTGTAGCAAGAGAGACCAGACTCCAAAATACAAAAGAAGTACCATGATTTATATGAAATTAAAATGTATTGTGCAAGCAAAAACACTATCACCCTACCTGCTCCTTAGAATAATACTCATATATTTTTGTGACAACTCTTATTTCTCTACTTTAGTTGTCATATTCTTTGCATTAGCTTCAAGTTGATTGCATCCTCCTTCTTATTCTTTTGATGAATTAATCCGCTTCTCCTCTTCACATCTTCCTTGAGTACATATATTTTCACTTCACACCTCACTTATTCATTATTTGTGTAGCTGTGAAACATCACATTCTTCTATTTTCTTATTTCCTTTGTTGAAATAAACACAACTCTTATATCTTATACATCTATGCCACTTGGGTGACATGCTTCCTCTACAACTATCTAAAGATTCTCTGGATTATTTGCACTCAATAAGTCAAAAAATTATCCTAGGTCAATGCACATAGTTGGGGCAGAAAAAATGTGACATTCCCCTAATTTTGATTTTTTTTATAAAGGGTGCATGCCCTTTGAAAAAGGATGTATGCCTTTTTTTTTTAAAATTGTTAAAGCTCAGGATCATGCATGATCTTCAAGGTAGTACGCCCTTTGAAAAACATAAAGGGTGTGTGCCTTTGTATTTTTTCATTTCATTTTCTCTTTGGAGCTCAAACTCGCAGGCAAATTTTTTATTTTTATTTGCCTTTGCATTTCCCTTCTCTCCACGTGCATGATTCAAATTCGCATCTAGCCAATGGGATTCAACATTTGAATTTCTACCTCAAGTATGTTGATTTATAAATTTTAATGTTTTCATTTGTATTTATATTTATTTATGAAAGTAGTGTTTTGATTTGAGATTTGCATTATATTCTCTTACATTGCCTAAAATAACTTGTATTTCTATTAAAATCTAGACACACAATTGAACGATGGATCCATTGCATGAAGAAAATGTTAGACAAAACTCCAAATAATTTGATTTTTCACAAGAAGAAGTTGAATTGGATTAACAATACAATTTAAAACATCAATAACTATAAATAATAATCAATGGTTTGCATCACTCCTCAATGGATAATGCACACATTTCACTTTCCAATACATTAGAGACTATTTTTAATGAAGTGATAAATATAACTTCACAACTTGATGCAATATTGCATCGAAGAAAGGCCATGAAACAATTTTATTCTAACAAATTGACATATGAAGATGTTAAGAAAAAAATAACAAAAGAAGCTAGCTTCACTTTGTTTGTCAAGCCTGGAACCAACCAACCTCCACAGACAAATTATAAACATATTAGTATTGATTGGTGTGTTCATGAGGAGATGAAAGATAACTTTTGTGATAGGTGGTGGATGGTGTTTGATGAACCTCCATGCAATAATAATGAGGTTCCATTATAATTTTTGAGAAAATTGTATTGTGAGTTTGTGTTGCAAGAAATTCCAAACTATTTGGACATGAAGCTCCTCCAAATGTAGGGGAGGTGGGTCTTTATTTGATAGACCTAGTGCTAGGCAAGACCAAAACCATCATAACCGAGTTCAAATAAATAGAAGGACAATAACACATGCCTCTATTCATAAAATTTTGAATTGTACTATACAGATGGACACCCTTGAGCTAGTTACAAGTTTGAAACAAGTTATGATTGAGCATGGTATGCATACATTTAAGACTTCTGATTAACCTATAGGTGGTGCTAGTGGTGTTGGTGGTAGTGGAATTAGTGGTAGTAGTAGTGGTGCTAGTATTTTTGGTGGTATTGGTATAGGTGCTAGTGTCACTCTTCTTACTCGTGTTATAGTTCCTATACATCGTTGCACATCATTTGGGAATAAGTGTACAGGACCTCTTATTCATGTGAAACATACACATACTTCATTTATGGAGTCTGGCATGCCAGAACATATGCCATCTGTAGATGCTTCAAGAGCTCAATAAACTAGCATGCTATAGCATATGCCCCCTGTAAAAGCTTCTAGTGCATGACAGTAACATGCTAAACACTATGTTAGATGTAGGAGTTGTCAACTTCACCATCTGTATTTGATACATAGGTTTAATTTTTATTATATTTTGTTTATGTTTATAAAATAATATTAAGTTTATTTTCTAGTATGTGTTTACTTAATTGACTAATTTATGTGACTAAACTTGTTATTTTTTGCTTTTATAGATGATGGTGATATTTTGGGTAGCTAAGTAGGCCTTGAGTCTGTTGTAGAGGCTATAATTAGCATGGGTGTACAATATACACAGGCTTAGAAATTTTTAAATTACATATTTATTCATGTATATTTATTGTCCCTTGAACAAAAAACTATGTTTTAAGATATATATTATAGTCATAGATTTTTATCATACTCATTGGATTCACACATTATTCATTTATTGGTTTTATAGATGATGAGGGATGCTATTGGCACCCCTTTTGGATGAAAATAAGGTTTTCCAGATGTTGTAACTACATCTAAGGATCCACTATCTCTATAACAGGTCATGATTCAGGGACAGAGACTAGTGAGAATACATAGTACAATTTTTTTTTAACTTCAAGGAATGATATTCTATGCCATATTTACATAAATGTATGCACATCTAGATCTAACGATACATGTATGCTCCATAGGATTCTCCATCATGGGTGTATACATGGTTTTGGATCCCTAGAGAACCATTTAGATGAATACTATGAGTCTAGTATCATTTTGTAAAATTTTGTTCTTGAAAAATTTATGATTTTCAATATACAATTTTAATTCATTAAAATTTATATTTCACATGTTGTGTAGACATAAAATTTTTGAGAGGTTGTGGATGAAATAATGGATTAATCACATGCTGAGAAGAGAGTTTTCCCTCATATTTAGGCATCCAACACCCCTGACTCTACATCTATGCCAACAAAGCACAGTTTATTTGGATGTAATGAGGAACATGAGATCTAGTTGTTGTCCTAGGGGTCTAGTTATAGGCACAATTGATTTTGTATGTCAATATGGACCACATTGTATACCTATATGGTGCATTTTATCTATGTACCTGTTATGGTATACATTTTTTCTTGATATATGTCCTATTGTTTATGTTAAATTATGATGTAGAACTTTACATATACACATATATACTAGTTGACAATCGGATTCATTTACCTATGCATATTTTCTATTTTAATAATTTAATGTTTACACATATTATAGGTTAGTGATCATTATTATTTCATATGGGGCTAAAAAATCCACATTTCTCTCTAAGTTAGGTGCTTCATCATTATGTATATTTTACATTTAGATGTGATATTTACTATTTACTCATTTCATTTACATTTAATTACATATCAATTTGCAATTGTGATGTAAGTGGACTTGTGATCAATTTCAGGTATGTAAATATTATAAGTTGTACTTGATCATAGTTGTTAGGAGATTTAGTGATGTATTAACATCATCCATCATAGTGTATATAGTGTGTTTTTGGTAATAAGTAGCCTATCATGGCTTCAAGTTGTTTGTAATAGCTCAATTAGAGGGTGTTTATATTTTCCCTCCAAAACTAAATTCAAATTTGTAATAAGGAATCTTTGATGCTCTTGGATAAATTCATCACCTATTAAAGGTGCATGACTATTAGAAAGGCTCATTTATGGTCTTGTGGTCTCAAAATTCATAGCAATGTATTTTAATGCATGATTTAACATTGAATTAATTATGTTTAAGGTCTTATTATGTAAATGAAAATAAATACCTAATGTAAATAGAACATACACATACATTAGACATTCACCTAGCTTTGATCTCTGTTTTGAATCTCCTCTCTACTTGGTCTGATCCTTTGCATGGATAACAAGTCCTTTACTTCTCCCTTAAACACCCTTTTTCATTCTCAACTTCATTAGGTTCATGAACTTCTTGCCCACATAGTCCTCTTCTCTCTCTATAACACATATCACCCTTCATCTCCCTTTGCACTCTCTCCTCTTATGATCAAGTCTTCACTCTCAAGCTCCTCTAGGCCTACTCTTAGGCTTGATTCACTTTGATCTAGGTCTCTAGTTATAGACCTCCTTATTGATCATGAAACCTATCATCCATTATTTCAATCTCATCCTCTTCAGTGCAAATATCATCCTCTCACACACAACTTTTAAGACTCCACTCTTTATTCTTATTTCAAGCTTAATTTTGATAGTATTTTTGGTGTAGAGAAAGCCTACCTACATCTTTCCATCGCATATTACTGGCTCTGATTCTTGATTTGAAATCTTCCTTGAACTCTGATCATCATCATTTATCCTTGTTATGTTAGGTACTTACTTGTAGTTTGAACTCTCTTTCAATGCTTGTCTTACGTAGGCTCATAAACTTCCTTGTTTGGTAGTTGCTCTTCAAATTATCTTGACACACCATCATTCCTATTTTTTAGATCAATTATCCCTCACATACAAATAACACATTTTACTTTCTTACCCAAGTTTATCACCTTACCTTCTTTGTTCATGCACTAGTCTTGATCCTCCTTTTATGGTTCATAGGCCAATTTATTCATTGACTCTCCATGAACACACCCACACATTATCTAAGGGTTATCTTGTCCCTAAAAAACTTGTACCAACTCAACTAAAGACCTCACCCACTCACTAGATCTCACATACACCCTTTTTGCTCATAAAAGACTACTCTTCTTTGTTGTGCTTTTGACACCCAAACCTTATTCTTTAGAATAATATATAAGATTTCTAGAGAAAACCAAACCATTTTTAATCACCTTTTATGTTCTTACAACTCCATGTAAAGTTTCATGTCCCTACTCTCAATGGAAGCCTGTCAACTCACCACCCCTATTAGGTTTCTTAAGGCCTGATACTTTGCTCAAACAAGAATATTATAATGTATAGTTATGAATAATCCCAAAACCACATGAATCCTCCCTTCTTAGGTATTATTAACATTTAATGATCTTCCATACATCATATTTGAACTTTCTTGTCTCTATGACTATACTAACATAGAACCTTCAATCTCTTCTCTAAATTGTGTACTGGGACTCAATCCTAAAGATTAAAACTAAAGTATAATATAAGAAACAAAAAACAATATTATAAGCTTTTTCACATAGTAATCATTATGGGCAACCCCAAATATATTAAGAAAACATTCATTTACTCATGGATCCTATTGTATACAAAATAGTCTTCTATAGAGTTTTGTAGAATAACAGAGTTTCTTCACAAATGAATCTTTTCTTTATCTTTCTTGAAACTCTTTACCTATATTCTATGAGTTTATCCCCTCTTACAATACTCCAACTCCTCTCTCATGCAATTTCAACCCTTTATATGCTAAAATATACAAGAAATTTCCCTTTTCTTACCATTCTCACGTTACATGGCAGTTATCATTTCTTACTCTCTATTGTCTTTAGACACTACATGCACATTGAAGGACCTTCACACATCTTCTTAGACCTATTTTAGATCTACTAAAAACATCAATCCATCTTTACACCCCACATTACTCCTTCACACATTACACAAACTTCTATTTAGACTGTAGACCCTTCATTAGTCCCTCTAGTGATGAGAATTTTGTCCTTTTATGCTTGTTGAAGGTCTTCAATGTCTCCCTCTTAAGGAATTTGATGCATGTCAGGTATTTCAAAGCTTCACCAAGCTTACAGTGCCCAATTTTGGTTATGATCTTCCTCAAACTTTGATCACACATTTTAGGAGAACCTTGAGGAGTAGAGATGAGCCATCATCTCTCACACTTGCATGGACAAGTCCTCTAAGCAACCCATGAGGATTCTATGTAACTCATGATGGGTGAGACATGGCAATGAATTTTCTTTCATAATAAAATATCTTATAATGAGCTAAAATTTTGTTAGTGGGGGTGTATATTATGACTCATTAACCTAATTGACAAACCATCTATGTGAACGTGTCCAGATGAGCATTTCAAGGCTAAAGCAATTATTATCTAGTCTTAGTCACACCCTAAGAGTGAAGGTTGTAGTTGATTAGATACATGCCTTAAGAAAATCTCCTTGTCCTTGAGTGTGCAAACTGAGAAAAATTCCATCGTACATTGAAAGAGAATCTTGAGGGATAGATATGATCCATCATCTCCCACACTTTCATGGATGAGTCCTCTAATAAATCCTAGGAGGATTCTCTCTAACTTGAGATGGGTGATATACAATAATGAGTTTTCTCTTGTAGCCAAATCTCTTAAAACAAGCCAAAGGTTTGTTAGTGGGGGCCATATATTTTGAATCATTAGCCTAATTGATGAAATGTATATGCAAACACATCTATATGGGCATATTAAGGCTAGAATGGCCATTGTTTAATCTTAGTTAGACCCTGGGAGTGAAGGTTGTAGTTGATTAGATGCATCCCTAAAGAGAATCTCCTCATCTCTAAGTATGCAAATTGAGAAAACTTCCATCATGCATTGTAAGATAACCATGGGGGGTAGAGATGAGATTTCAACTCTCACGCTTTTATGGATGAGTCCTCTAAGAAAGCTCAAGAGGATTCTTTCTAACTTGATGGGAGTGAGACATGACAATGAGGTTTCTACCATAGCTAAATCTCTCAGAACCTTTTCTTGGCAGTAGATTTGACTGAGTCCATCACTAAAGCACATTTTGATGCTATGATATTTGATCCCACAATTATTCAACATGCTCCCTTATGGGATGTTAGTTCCAGATCTTTCCAATATCTGCAAGAGGTTGGCATAGAGAGTATATTTGGATTTGAGGAGTTAGCTTTGGCACCCCACACTGGAGAGCCAGTGAGTCATCAAAACTCACTTGTGGATAGTTTGACACTATGTGAAACCAACCTTGAGGTGGGTCTTGTGAACGCTGACTGAAAGAAAAAACACTCACCTGGATTGCTCTCTTTTGCTTCTTTTCCCACTTCCAGCCAAAGGAGATATCCCATAAAGTCTCATCAAAGGGCCCTAGCAAATGAATATGATACCATTGAAAGCGGATTGGGTTTAATCATAATCCTATTGGCTCTTTCTCTGAAAAAGGTCATCCCTCTCAGATAGCTCAGGCACAAACACAGCTATTTTGGAGATATTTTAGGGTAAACAAAAAACTTTACTAGGGGCCCTTGGAGTAGGGACTGCTCTGACATATAGTTAATTATGCTCATTTTGTCCCTCAACATTAGAGGGTTGGGCAACCCCTCCAAAAAATTGCTTTGATGCGTTTGATACATCTGCACAAATGAGACTTGTTATTGTTATAGGAGACCAAGGGGGTTGGGAGTTAGGTAATTGAAAATCTGTATATACTACTTAAGGATTGGGATTTATTGGCATTGGACTCTATTGGCATATCTAGTGGTCTAATTTCAGGATGGAGATCCACTTCTATGAGGATGGTTAATTCCTTTTTTTTTTCAATCTAGTATCAGGATGGAACTTTTTTCTAAGGAGCTTGGAAAATCTTTTACTATGCTGAATATTTATGGTCATATTGAAGAGAGATTAGCTTATTGGGATGATTTATTCACCCAAAACTTCTTGAGAGCGAAAAATACCATTGTGGGGGGCGACCTAAATTTCACAACAAAGAGGGCAGAGCTGTTGGGGTCCTCAGCGAGATTGGATCCCTTGGCTGACTTTTTCTTACAAAAGATTAAAGAGTCACATTTGGTGGACTTGGAACCGGTATAATTAGTCCCCACCTAGCGGAACATGAGAAATGGGTTAGATAGTGTGGCCAAGAGGTTGGATAGATTTCTAATCTCTGACTCTCTTTTGATTGCCTCTAAAAAAAATAGATATTGGGTGTCCATGAGAGGTGACTCCAATCACCTTCCCATTCTGATGCAGATTGAAAATAGGGACAAAAATCCATTTAGTCCTTTCAAATTCAATCCAAATTGGATGAATAAAGGGGAAGCGTGATACATAACCTCCAAAATTCTTCTTCTTTTTATTGATGATTAAATTTAGGGATAAAATTCATCAACTTAATGGAGGGAATTTAATTACAAAGGAAGGCTAGTTTTGTGGATAGTTTAGACATGGTGATAAGTGAAGAGAGTGTAAGGGTATTATGAAATTTGAGATTGTTTTAAATCTTGGTATTGGTTATGGTTTTGAGCATATTCTTGTTGTGATCATGGAGGCCAACAAGGGAAAAGTGGGATTAAATAACCCTTGAATGGCCAAGCATATCCAAAGGTGGTGGAGGTTGCATTAATTAACTTGGAGAAGAGGGAGATTTTTTAGTTAGGTTGATGAGATTTTTAGGGGAGGTATAAGCCTTTTTGTTTCCTTTTTCAGGTCCATTTCCACCATGGGTGGTTGGCTTTGAGATGCAAAGTTTAGAGACTAGGATAATTGTAGAATACTATTGAGCTTCCTAGTGTGTGATAGTTTGCCTTGGACAACTGTAGTTATTCTTATGGATTGAAGAATGGTATTCAAATTCAATTTAGCATCTTGATTCTAATTTATTTTACTTATGCGAATCTCTTTGGAAGAAATATTTTGGTAAGTAACATAGTGAGGAGGTTAGTTCTTGTTTGATATCTAAAAGTTGGTAGAGGAATTAAACAAACCATCCTTGAAAACTAGATTGGCTCAAGTGAATATTGGAAAAGTAACTTGAATAAAGGTTCTAAGTTGGAGTGATTGATATTCACTGCATAAATACATGCAATAGTTACAATCCCCTTTTATTCGAGAGATAAAAAATAATTGTTTGATATTTACCCTATTACAATATGGCTCAAATCTTGCCTAACCATGGTAAGGTCAAATATATGTTTACATATTTATAGGAGAAATTGTGGTAGGGGATGATGTTGTATGAACAACCCCATGGTTATTCTTGGGTGATGATTAAAAGGTAAATAGGGACAGAGGATTCAAAGGATTTAGGGTTAGGTACTCAACATGTTCATGGTTGGGGAACAAAATACTAAAAGCAAATGTGATATATACTTAAATTATGATGAAAGTGGGAATAAAATAAATAGTGTTAAATATGATGCATGTTTATATTTTTCTATAGTAATGTAACGACCTTGCATGATTTGTGTACATGATGTGTATAGGGAGTGTGGGTAACATTGAGGGGATGTATAGGAATAATGTTGGCTAGATGAATTGCATAGTGTGTGAATAATAAGTTAGTTTTTAAAATGTAAATAAGGTCATGCACATGAGGGGATGGGTAAGCGTGAAGAGAACAAAAACAAGGGACTAGAGCTAAAGGTTAAAAATGAATTTATTATATTTAGTAATAGGGTTGTATAGGGAAATTATGTGAGTCATGAAGAATAAGTTAATTTTTAAAATGTAAATAAGGTCATGGACATGATGAGATTGATGGTGCAATATTTATATATATGTATATTTTATTTAAGTTTTACTTAGTTTATTTCGCTTCATTTAGCTTTGTTGACTTAGTCTAGTATGCACACCTCTTAAGCTTAAAATAAGATAAGTGGCACTCATAACTTGACCACTTCATCTCTCATGTGCCTATTTATGTGGAGGTTGTTACACACATGCATTACACAATCAAAAGCAAAATTGGATTACAACTCTTATATTCACTATACATAAACCACTTCTATTTGTAAATTGTAAGCTAGTTGATAATGAATTCATTCAATTGTTTTATTTGCAGTAGTTTATTATTATTATTATTATTATTATAATATTTTGATAATTGGTAAAAATATGGGTTTATCAAGGACCCATACCCTTGTACAATATCGAGAGAAGATTAGAAAAAACAAAACCAAAAATATGCAATAGATCAAAGACATGCCACCAAAAAACCAAATTGGCCTAAAAACAATGGAACATTAGAGAGAGAAAAACAAAGTCAATAAAACATCAACAATGGTGCAATAGACAAACCAACAACAATACACAAAACTAGTGACTAGCAACATCATTTAGGCCCTCTACGACCTCTCAATCATCCTTCAGAGTTTGAAGCTACTTTTCTAAAGACACCTCCTCATTCATCTCAGCTTTTTCCACCTATTTATTCTTATTTTCCCTAGTTATTTTACTAGGACCTTATTGGAAATACAAATCCTTCTTCTAACTACATGCTTCTTGCAGTGTTTTGATACTAGAGGCATAATTATTAATTGTGGCTTTGCTCATAATGATCACTTGATCCAGGTTACCTTTTATGGTCTTCAAATCCTCCTCTAATCTTATTAATTTGTTACCTACTTTGACATGATCCTCTCTTATTAGAAAAATATCTTGAAAAAGTTCCCATTGAACGATGTCTTGTCGGGGTCCTATCTTTTTATAAACCTTCTCCCTTTCCATCTAAATTTGTATCTCTTTTAAATCCTTTTTTCAGTTTAACGTTCTCAATAAACAAGTCTTTCATAATGCCTACTTGCAAGTTGAGAGCCTTCTTTATTTTAGCAATCCTTAAAAGCTAGTCTCCCTCAACCACAATTACCTCCTCTTTTTTGGGGGTTGGGGAAGGATCCCTCTTACCAATAATCATCATCCTCCAAATATTGGTCCTTAAAGTGTGAAGTATGGTGATCAAATGATAAGTTAGGAATATCATTACAAATTTTGATGATGTGTGAATTTGATTGCGTAGAGGACTTGGGCTTCTTCTTCCATTTATCAAACTAAGGGAAAATGTCCTTCTTAGAAGACAACATGGATTTTGAGGGTTGAGAAGAGTCTGAGGATAATTTAACCTTTGTCAGTTTATAGAGATGGCTGAAATGACTTGGTTTAACTCTCCCTTTTCAAGGATATTGGATGATGAAAATTTGATAGTAATAGACCTAGATTTATGATTAAGTTTAGTTACTCCTTCCTTAGGATGGTTGACAAGAGGGCTTATCTCCCCTATTTTGAGACTTAGGAACAAAAGGATGACAGTCAATTTATTGTAAGACAATAGTGGGTTTAGATTCTTGAAAGAATAGAAAAATAAGAGCTTGGTGGATAGGCATGCCAATTTTCTCCACTTGAAATTCAAGGACAAAGTTTTCCAAATATGAACAAAAAGAAAGGAATACTCATTAACCTCTTATGTTGGAAATGATTTAACAATGAGAAGAGATAGGAATATAACTTCATGTATCTTCTTGACAAGGTTACGTACATCGTGATATGCATGTAAAATTCCACCCATGGATCAGGTTAGGATGTTATGAGAATCCTATTTTCCAAATCGTGGATTATTTCATTTTCTTTGAAGAAAGTATTAATTTAGTCATTTTTCCTCCTATCTTTGTAGATTTTTAGTCCTTTAGTTGACATGCCAATAACCTTGGAAATACTTTCTTCAGAGACTTCTATAAATACCACCCTCATGGTTACAGTTCTAATCTTTTAGGCCTTGGAAAAATTAATGGACAATATACGGTCATGGCCCTTGATTTGCTCATATAACACCCTAACTTGAGTCTCCTAAGAATAATATTGCTTATTGCTTACAACAACTTCTAGCATTTCTAGAGTGAGTCACAACTATGGAGATATAATCCTTAGCATTTTAATTCTTTTTCATGGTGTTAAAGTGAGGTTCTCCTAATTTGAGTTTTGTATTTATGTGTTTTTCATCAATCAAACATTCCCACACTACTCCCCAAACACCTAAGTAAGATTTTGTGCCAACCCATATTTTGGGTTTTTAAATTCACCCTCTGGGTTTATTTTACTTGTGATAAAACTGTACAATTAGGCATTTTTTCTAATTTTTTTATTGTAAAAAATAATTTTTTTGGGTGCATGCCATTATTTTTCATGAAATAGTAGTAAAAATAATATAAATTTAAAAAATAAAAATAAAAAATTGTCATTTTTTGAAAGTTATGATTTGACGGACAAACAAGGAGCAAAAGAGAAGCCTATCATTTTTTTTTCAAAAGAGAGGGTTAAATTTACATCATTGGATTCCTCTCATCAAGAGATATTTGAAAAGTTCTTTTTTTCAAAAAAAGAGCATCAAGGCACCCATGGCTAGCGTTTGAAGGTGAAGGGTGATTTGGATGGTTTAATTTGGTATACACGTACACTATTTTAGCTGAGATATACTCATTTATACCACCAAAATTGCATATGGTCACTACTACCACCACCACCACCATAACCACTCATTACAATGACAAATATGTCAAAGTTGTTTCAATAAAGGTAAACTCTTCACTTTAAGTTTTGAGTGCTCATATGGCACATTGACAATAAGAATTTTGTAAACGCTTTCAATCATTAATAGGCTAGGGGTTCAATTCCATAAAAAGATTTTTTTATTAAAATCCTCAACACCCATGTGACCACCTAATTCAGTTTTTAGCCCCCAAGTGCCTACCCCTCACCAACACAACTTTGTTTCGTAGCAGGGAACTTTGAAGGCTCATATCTTTTGATCTAGGAGACCTGTGAGGGTGATTTATTTCTCTCTTCTTATGTTTTAAAAATATTCACAATGATGGAGTCAATTTATTATTTTTGTGCCCCATTTTTTTAAAAAAATAGCTTTTTCTAAAATTTAATAACTTTTTTTTTTGAACTTTCAAATAGCCATATCTTTTGATTTATATGTTGGATCAACTCACTATTTTTTTGAAAGTGAATGTTTTTTCACATTATTCATAGTGGTAACTTCAAATTAATTCATTTCTATATCATGACCAAATATTTTAGTATTTTATTATAATTTAGTGTCTATAAAACTTTGAAAAACTATGTTAAATTGCATCAGGGAATGTAAAATGAACTCACTTATAAAGTGCAATTTTTTTATATGGAATTTATATTAATGCATGTTTTCATTGTAATTGCACTATTTTATAAAGTGTCATTCAAATTTTTTACATTTTTTATCAGCTTCATCTATTTCATGCATGTGTTCCTTATTTCACACACCCTTTTGTTAGTTGCAAGTATTAAATATGGCATATTGGGCATTATTTTTTTGGCCTTTATTCTTCTTGGTGCTCTTATTCATTGATCAATAGTGCTCCCTTATTTTGGAGTTAATTTGACAATCATATGGCCTTTCTTTGACAGATAGATAGTCTCCTTATTTGAAGCTATTTTGGTGTATATAGTGTCTTCCTTGTATTCATTTCTAGTTTTTTGGATATATTATACTCAAATTATATTATAAAGTTCCATGATGGGTTTTATTTTTATAACTTAGTCTACCTTCATGCATTTGTGCCTTGTTTTGCGTACCTTTTTCTATTTCAGTTATGAGTCTCTCACATCACCATTAGGGCCATCCTTATTTAAGAGATCATTTATGTATTCTTCAACACCTTGATAGTCAGCCCCTCTACTTTTAGTGAATATTTTATGGCATACTCAAATTATGTCATTAATCAGTGTTCGAGTAGTGGATCCAGACCACTCCTATAGATATCTTCTTTCATCCACTCTACCTAATCAACATTATATAATGAGGTGTTTTATTATGGTTAATTATTCATTAGTTTATATTTTAGTGAGTTATGTATGCAATCTTTGTTATTATATACTAAGTAGATGTACCAGATGGTCACACATGCATACTAGTGAGATGAAACATGTAGCATATAAACACTTATTGGATTCATTGTTATGGAAGTTTCACTCTTGGTTTCCTATTTATGAATCTGGATTATTTAGTTATATAAAATATTTAATATATCTATTTACAAAAGCCACATTTGTCAATTGATCAATGTTTATAAAAATGTTGGCATTGTGCCATCTGCATCTTTGAATACTCCAGTTTTTTAGTGGTTTGAGTGGTGTTTTTTTCTCTCACTCATTATAATTTTCTCTCTCGACATTGTTATTTGTTCTTGATTTCATTGGTTTCATAGTTCTCTTTAATTCTAATAAGATTTGGGGCTTATTTGATCCTGACTTCATTGGAGGTTTTTCAATTTTATAGTGTTGTAGTTATTCATTAATAAATACTTATACAATTGTTTTGTGCATGATCCTATTTTATCAAGAAAGGTCTCTTATACCATTTATCATCTCTCTTTTAAGGGGAATTTATAAGACAAAAATTTGTACATAGGTACCTTATAAGGTCTAGTGCCAAGACCCATTTATTGTGCCCCTAACACACACACCCTATTTTATCAATTTCAAATGGGGACCCACTACAATAAAATATTTAATTGGGGATGCCATGAACCTTATATGTTCATGTTTCTAATTATTATTCATTCATATTCTAAGTTTATTCTTCTAAAGATGAGTTTTATAAGAAATCAAATCATGAAAATCAAAGCTTAAACCAGTATCTGAAGCTATTATATGCCTTGGGTTTTTCTGAGTTCCTTTTGATTTGGTTTACAAACTAATAATATTAATATTTTTTCATCCTAATTTTTCATTTACTTTATGTGAGGATAGGACCATTGATCGAGATTCATTAACCACACCCAAACAGGTGCCACTTCAATTATTTGAATTTGCCACATGTCTCACTCCTGCGTTATCCAAAGCCTCAGGCTATTAGAAAGTTGATAAAATTATAAGTCTTTGAACTTGTAAAGCTTCTGACCATCCCGAGAACTTGATAAAATTGAGGATTCACTTTCATTCATCCTTAAAGTTAATGGGCCTAAGCCTCCATAGTTTAATGCCCCCAAACTTCCACATCTTAAGCACTTCAACACTTAGAAATATTTGTATAAAAAAAACCCCAAAAATATTAAATATACTGAGCTTCCAAAGTTTAATGGCTCTGAGTTTTGTGCTCTGAGTGATCAACACTTGTTATAATTATGCCCCAACTCAACTGCGGAGAGAGCTAAAGCATAACCAAAATCTATAGTCTAATGGTTTTGAGCCTCAAACTTCCCATGCCACCGAGATCACTCCACATTTTTATGCTACACAAAACCTTGTAGGACATACACAATTCAAATGAATAGGTTTTAATCCTCTGAACATCCTGAGTCCCTATGCCACTGAGATCATTCCACATGGCTAGATCACATTGACTTGTGATTGTGGAGCATACAAAAATAATAATGAAAAGTTAAAGAGTCAATAGGATGAAAGCTAGGCAAGTGTCATTTTATGAAAGGGGATGGGGCTAAAGTATGGATATAAGAGGTTATTCATGGGAAGATAACCATTCAAGGAGTGATTGACAACTGTCTTAAAAGTAGGGACTAGAAGCAAATACTTAATGAAGTGTTTCATTGTGGCAAGCAAACCAAACCACCAAAGTTGAGTAACAATTTCAAATTGAAATGGGAATTTAAAAGAGTTTGTTATTTGCATTAATGGATCATGAATGCATTCAATACTCGGGCTTGGAAATAATATATGCAAAATATATGAAAAAGAGAGATTCACTTCACCATTACTTTTTTAATCCAACAATTGTATCTTCAAGCTCTCCAAGATCTTGAAATTCCTAATTTATTTAATGAGAAACCATAGAACGAACCAGTCAATTCAATGAGAAATATTTTGTAGATATCATATAACAATGCCTTATTTTATAAAATATAAAAAATCTCCAATTCCCTCTCCCTACTCATTTGTAGGACTTGAATACATGGATACTGTGTTTGGAAGAAACACATTAGATTTTAAGTTCCTACACTACTCGGTGTTTTAGGAAGATGTGGAGTCTGAAAAAATGTATTCTAGAAAATACCAACTATCTCCTAAAGACAAGCAATACATAGATGATATCCTACCAATCAAATAACAAAGCCTCCACCAAGTTGTAGCCAAACGAAAGGTAATGCTGTGCATTAATCTACTTAGAATTTTTTTTTCTAATTCAACTATTTCTGGGGATATATTGCATGTTATAAAGGTTAAGAATGTTGTTTCATACATCTCATGTAGGGCATTTGAGAGATATTTGTAACAACCCCACTGGGTTAGAAATAGAAATACTTTAATTTTTTTATTAAACACATATACCAAAAATATATTACTCCATGAGAATCTATAGAGACCATAAGAAATACTCAAGGTGTGATAATATCAACAAGCATAATACATCACATATCATCAATCTCTAATATCATGAGACTACATGTCATAAAGTGAATATAGGAAGTAATCACATTAACTCAACTACAATTGAAACAAGTCTATAACCACCACTATCAAAGTACAGTAATAAGTAATTATGACCCTTCATGACAATATTCAATGAGTAGTACAATACAATATAATGTACATATAGATACATGGCTCTCTTGAAGCATAGTTCCTGAACTCAAGTATCTGTGGTAAACTCAAGTGTCATCTCAATAAGTAGTACTATTGAAGGGAGGGAGAGCATTATTTGAGTGGTTTTTTATACTAACCACGAACCAATAATTCTCCACACTAATTCCATCAAAAAATGACCCTCCTTTCACAGATGTGTAGATATTGATCGCACATGATTCCAGATAGACATGCACGTACCCATGTGCTTTATGATTTCTAAAAATAAACATGCAGTGTATCATATAAAATTGTTCTATTACAAGATATCACACAAACATGTAAATCCTACTCATAAAATGATAATGTCTCACTAAATATATTTTGGCCCAAAGTTTTACAAATAATAAATAATAATGATATTTAGATCAATCAAATTCATACACACCACTTGAATGGATTGCCTTTATGTGGTATTGTGATACTAGTAAGGTAGTGAAGTCCATCTCACTCCTTTCTCTAAATCATTAATGTAGATTGGTCAAATACAATTCAACCAAAATATTCATTTAATTTAAATCCTACTAGTAAACATAGTCCTACAACTTGTTAAACATAGGATTAACCAAAACATATATTTATTCCATCAAACATATGAATAAATCTTACATTATTTTCTATTTCATACTAGAAATAATGACTATAGTTTATACCACCTAGATAAATACATATTTAATTGTAAGTTTTCATTACCATAATTAGTTTTTTTTACTACACCCTACGATAACCCATATTACCATAGTCTATTATTTTGAGATATAACTATTAATATTCTACAACCAATCATAATATAGTAATCATAACTACATGGAAACACAAGTGTATATCCAAGCAACTAGACATAACAATCAAGTCACAGTTTTAAGAAACACATAATATTCCAACTTTTCATATACTACACTCTCAAATATTATATGCATGCATACACAAAGTCTTACTAACTATTACAAAACACACTATTCATAGCAATAACAAACATGCACATAGTAAACCAGTCAAACATAGATTTAAGTCTAAACACCATAATTATAATATATACCATCCAAGTACAACATGTATTTTTACTGTAGTAATCTATGATATCCCATACTATCATAGTTCACAACTACATAAATACACATAACCAAACAAGTAATTTTAAGAATAAAAAATGCACATACATAATTACAATTAAAAAGTATGGGGCTATACCACCCGAGTATACCCTAAGTCTAAACTACATAATATTATTCAAGGAAATATAATATATAATCATGCAACATGATTTACCATTACATGCTAAATATGACCAAACATTAAAACATATTAACATCCTCATAATATGTGCCGCACAAAATTATTTAATACTAAATACATATTAAATAACTAAGAATCAATCAATCATTTGTTGAAAAATAAAAAAATTATAAACTTATTATAACATTCATTTAAACATCTCATTCTATTTTTGTATAAGACTATTTTAATGTGATTATAGTTTTTATCCCTCAAACACCTGATGATTAAATAAAATCTTACTTCTAGTTATGACCCAACACAACCATTTTCATTATGTACTTATATTGTATACTTAATCTATGTATAGATATAGTAACAAAACTCATCACATAAGATAACCCAAACTGGCATTAGATATATGTTTTAAGGATTTGAAGGCACACATTCGATAGCTTAATTATATGTAATTATTTTTCCATAGCTCATAATCCATATGTGGAATTAAATCCATATGAATACACCCCTAAAAATATATATACATACACCTATATTTATTATTAATCATATTGTAACTTGGCTTAATGTTACGTTCACATCCCATACTAAGATTCTCAAATTATATGGCATATAACTCTTCATATTAAAACAATGACTATATTGAATTCTCTAATCATTCCACATCTCACTAAACCCTTTAAGGGTAAATTACCCATACATGACACCTACAATTGTTGGTATTCCCAAAGAGATTTTCTTGAGATTATTCAGCCATTTAATATCGAAAGGTTGACTATGTTTTCAAATTTGGCTAATAATCTTAATCAAATTTGAGGCTTCTATAAGATCTAAGAATACCAGGTTGATAGTTCATGGTTTTAGACCCGCATAAATAGGAACTATCCTCGTGTTATTACTATATATGGAGTTAGCTATTATCCTGGTTCATATGCAATTTGGTCATAATAAAAATTAACCATATTTCTCTAGTTTCTCAAAGATTCTCTTGTTTAGTATTCATACTCAACACCAATATTAAAATCCCCCTTCAATTTTTAAAAAATAATTTTCAATCCTCTTAAGACACTATGGTTTCACAAGCCCCTTTTTCTTTTAATAAAACTGTAGCAATATTATATTTTAGCTTATAATACTCCTTATTGTATATAATATAGTGACACCTCCATTTGGCTCTATCCACTATCAAAACAATGATTTTATATGTATCACAATGTGCATTAAAATAAATATCTAATTTGATAGATATAGTGATGCCATCACATTATTAATCAATCTTGGATTTAATAAGTTCAATGATATATTTGTTTTTATATAGCCTAGAACAAGATCACAATGATGCTTTATAAAAGCCTAGAAACAAAGTATTCAAGTTATTCTCTACTGCAGAGTATTGTACATTGCATCTTAGTAAAATGGCAACACCATAAGTTGAGTAATATATATTTTTTGATATGCATTACTATGTTTGCATAGATATTACTATATTAACAAAACTACTAACTATGACAATATAAATAAATATGGTAGTCATTATATATCAGTTATTATTTTAATATATATACATTAGGATATATTTAAATGTAAATCACTATGTACATTTAAATGAAAGCATAAAACACTTAGTTTCAGAAGCAAATTGCTAACCTCTTTTGTGTGTGTGTGTGTGTGTGTGTGTGTGTGTGTGTGTGTGTGAGTATTAGCTTAATACGATCTAATCTATAATAGATCACTGCTGTATACAAACTGGGGTTCGCTACATGTATTGGGTTTAATATTAAATTACTGAGTATATAAAAAAATTAAATTACTCCATATGAAGCTAGCATATATATATATATATATATATATATATATATATATATCACTACTAAAACAGATCACTATACTTAGAATATCTAGATGCTGTATATAATAATTATAATATATATATTCCCATATAAAATACCAACCCCATGCCACACCAACAGGTAGATGGCCATAAGAATAATTATATTAACTATTACTAATAGGGTGGAGAGAGATTAAAAGTGACTCAAAAGCCATTTACATGGCTAGTAAAGTTGTGCAACGATTTATATCTTATCCAACTCACAATTGATATTAATTGCAATGATATTATATCATGAGTATACAATGAGTATCATAAATTCATTAATATTATTTATATTATAAGTATTTTAATCTCACTACATGAATAAGAAAAGTTCTTGATTTATATACAAATTACTACCTTAAGACGTTATGAAAAATGTACTATGACGTTTTAATGCTGCCACATCTCTGTTTGACTTGCTGGAAAAATGACATCTATGGCTCAAAATCCTCCTACATCGATGTCCTTCCAACATTAACCCACACACAAAAACCATTATTTGTCTGATTAAAATAATGGTTAGAAAATTACATGTTCTAAATAAGACGCTATGCATTTCCATGACTCTTTGCAGGGAAACAAATAGACCAATGCAACATATATTCATATATAAAATTAGGTTTTTGTATTTTTCAATTTACACAGATCTCTTTTAGACACTTTATGGACATATTTCATACCAAATTTTTTACATTACTATGCACCATAATTGAAAGCATTACTTACCTGACATTTCATGTTGACTATCTTTGTCCTTTGGGCTTACTTCCTTCATTTTTCTCTTATGCACTCTTCTGGTTATGTTACACCCTTTTTCTCCCCTTCCTTTATTCCAAAACCTCTGATTATTTCTTTCCCAAGAATTTCCTCCTTTTTAAGCAAGCGTAATCTTTTTGTTTTAAAAATTATTTTTAATTTTTATATATATTTTTATTTCTTTTAACTTTATTGTTTTTATTTTTATATTATTATTTATTTTTATTTTTATTTTCTCTTTCTTTTTGATCTATTTTATTTTATTTTATTCTAATTTACAGATTTTTTTAACTTCATTTATTTGTTAATGACATTAATGTGATTTATTGATAAATTCGTTAATCAATAAATTCAACTATATTCTAACTATACAAATTATAAAATATTAATGGTTATAAATATGACTAGCACACAACTACATAAAATGAGTCTTGATAACCATTAAGCTAGATTAGCCATGAACAAGTAAAACTAAATGTAATAGCATTAAACACAACATGCTAACCATTTAGATTATGTATTCTAACATGTGCTAATATTGTGGTGTGTGCAGGGTTCTCATCATTTCTCTAGCATCTTCTGATATTTTCATCTATATTACCCTCCCTGATGATGATCTCTCTTTGTCACACTTTAAGGGCTAAGTTCTCCTGCATCAACCTCATAACAAAAAAAGTAGTTAGACCATAATAGTCATGATATATGTATATATCATAAAATATATATATAATGACAAATCAAAATGATCATAAAGTAAATATTTACTTATAGCTAACTTCTAAAAGGGTGATCATGTAACCTAAGCAATATCTTACTACCCCATAGCAACATATATCTCACAACTTAGTTTTAAATGGTCAAATCTAAATTTATCAAATATAGATATCCATGGATAATCTAGCAAGTTTGCTTGCTAAGGAATCAGGTTGTAACATCCTTTCCCCCTAAAGAGGCTATCATCATCCCCAATGACTCTTATTCAAACATAAGTTTTAAATTTTAAAAACATTATTTAGTAAAATAAAAACATGACATACAATATCAAGTTAAGTAATAAAAAAGAACTTACTTGTAGAACTCATCATAGTTCCATCAAGTTGCATTATTCTTGGAGTATTGATTCCACAAGACCCTACTCAATGACATCTCTATATTATGCAAACATGGTTGTGAGTATTACTTACTCTGATTAGTTATGTCATGACCACCCCAAGGTCCAAAACCGTCAAGACAATCTTATATACTATAGGACTGACCACTTTTGTTACCTTGAAGGGTCCCACATATCTATCTCAGTGAAAGTTTCACTGACTTTACAAAAGTTTATGAGATCATCATAAAAGCTAAAAAATGATCAGGAAAAGTTATATAAAAATAATTAGGGAACTTGAAAAGAATGATGTATATAAGTTAATACTACCACTACCTCGTGTAGCTCCTAATAAGTATAAAATGTCAATACTGTCACTACTCCACAAAGCTCTTAACAAGTACGATGATGAATAAAAACTTGAAATGCTACATTTTTAATGTATACTAAATTATGAAATAAACATTCCATCATATACATGTGTATGGTCATATGACTGAATTTGACAAGTTCATTTATTAAATCTCAGATTCGACAAGTCCATCTTTTGGATCCATACTCAGTAACTATCGAGTCAATGTGATTCTAAGTAGAATACCATTTTATCTCTTAGAACTCACATTCATAATTCACCACTCTTCTCTTAGGTCTCCATGACCTAGTGATCTCCAAAAAGTACACAATGTTTAATGAATCATAATTTTATGCTAACAGATCATATAAAGTAATAATATGAGCAAAATAATTCTAGATGTATCAACATACACATAAGAAAAATCATACAATCAGTTCATAATTGTATTAAGTTACCACTAGCCAAGCATAACTAGTATCATATTTCACAACTTAACCTATAGTGCTATATTCATAGTTAAAAAGAAATAATTTTAAAATCAACATAACTTGTAAAGGCCAAAGATCACACCGTCCTTACAACCTTATAAAAAAACAAGTGAGACATTGTCTCATTATTTGTTTGGTTAGCACACAATAATTTACGAGATTATCTCAACCCCTAGATTGATAAGATGTTCTGCACATCCTATACCCTACTCACTTTCGATGAAAGGTACAAAGATAAATCTTTAAATAATATGATTTAATCAAAAGATAATAATATCAATCTAATCATTGGTGTATAATATCATAATAATTATAATCAACTTATAATTATTAGTATAAAATTGAATATATAATTTAAGGTTTTCCACTTTATGTGGTCTTAATTAAAATCACAAGTTAGATAAAGTAGTGACTCTAAAGATTCATAAATAAAAAGTAGAGAAATGTCATCTCAAAAACTCTTATATACCCTCATAGGGTAAAAGGACAACACCACTAATCAATGTTATCAAATCACTATCTACTTACCAAGTCTGTAAGTATAGTTTCACATTCTATTTCCACAACCGAGAGAAATAAAATACTAATCACAAAGATGTACCAATCCATCTAATTATACAAATTCTATCTCAATAAGAAGTAGAAGACATTCTCTCACAAAATTCAAAGAAATAAGGTCAATCAACATTTCAAAAATAAGTTCTCATTTAAGAGAACACCAAGTTAACATCATGAAAAATGAATCCTCTTGATAACTTATAATGATGTCCAAGGAGAATGAGATAATAACAACTCACCTCTAAGATAACTAAGAGAGATGAAACTCCTTCCTAAACCACATAACCATAAGGGCGACAATCCAAAGATAGACTCCTAACACAAAGGAATTATTGATTGAGATAGCAACACTCTACTATAAAAACATTCCCACCTCACTAGGTGGTACCAAACTAGAAATGGTCTTATCAACTTTCCCACTCCTAGGATTAGTAAAAGTAAACATAAAAACTAAAGCACATATATTCAAGTGAAAAATAACATGTGTTTATTAAACACTCACAACACAAAACACAATGACAAATGTGACTTGTTTACTAAGAAGGATGTAATCATACTCAAGGTGTTCGATCTAAGTGATCAGACTATGGTAAGAATCTCTTGTTCATAACTCATGAACTATGTTATATACTCACCTACCCAAAACTCATATACAACCAATACCATTGAGACACTCGATAATCCAACCCTATATAAATTATAAGAGGGTGCAAGTGATCCTAAGGATGTACACTCAATGTTCTCCACACATTTAAGGCATGTCTTATACTTACAATAGTCACCAAACCATACCAAAGGATCTATCAAGTCTCAAAACTCCAATCATAGTATAACATGATTCAGCATTGAGGTACCACAAATATAAAATACCAGTGAAATACTTCATGTTACTAGGCTCATAGTGGTGAACAAAAAGACATGAAAGACACTAATAGACTCATTAAGTCCTAGAGTTTGAGCCACAACTCTGATACCACATGTAACAACTCCATTGAGTTAGACATAGAAATACATTATTTTTTTTTGTTAAACACATACCAAAAATACATTACTCCATGAAAATATATAGAAACCATAAGAAATATTCAAGGTGTGATAATAGCAACAAGCATAATACATCACATAACATTTTTCTCTAATTTCTTGAGAGTACATGTCATAAATTGAATAGAGGAAGTAATCACATTAACTTAGCTACAAATAAAATAAGTCTACATCTACCACTACAAAAGTACCGTAATAAGTAATTACAACTATTAATGAAAATATAATACAATATACATATAGATACATGGCTCTCCTGGAGCATAGTTTCCAAACTCAACTATATGTGGTAATCTCAAGTGTCATCTCGATAAGTAGTACTACTGTGGAGAGGGAAACCATCATATGAACATTTTTACACACCAATCATAGATCAATAATCCTCCACACTAATCCCATCAAGAAATGTATCTCCCTTCATGGATGGGTAGATAGTGATGGCATGGAATTTCATAGAGATAAGCAAGTACCCATGTGTTGTATGATTTCTAAAACTAAACATGTGGTGTATCACATAAAACTATTCTATTGTAAGATATCACACAAATATGTAAATCATACTCATGAAATGATAATGTATCACTAAACATACTTTGGCCTAAATTTTTAAGAATAATAAATAATAACGATTTATAAAGCAATCAAATTCATACACAACACTTGATTGGACTACCTTTATCTAGTATTGTGATACTAGTAAACTAGTGGAGCCTATCTCAATTCTTACTCCGAATTAGCAATGTAGATTAATAAAATACAATTAAACTAGAAGATTTATTTAATTTACATCCTAGTAAACATAGTCATACAATATGCTAAATATAGGATTAACCAAAGTATACATTTATTCTGTCAAACGTATGAATGAATCATACATTATTTTCTATCCCATACTAGAAATAATTACTGTAGTTTATACCACCCAAGTAAATACATATTTAACTATAGATTTTTACTATCATAATTAATTTTCAAATATATTACACCCTATAATAACCCATATTACCATAGTCTAGTATTCTGAGATATAACTACTAATCTTCCACAACCAATCATAATACAATAGTCATAACTACATGAAAACACAAGCTTGTATCCAAGAAACTAGACATAACAAACAAGTCACAATTTCTCGAAACACATAATATTTCATCTTAGCATATGATACACTCTCAAATATTGTATGCATACATACCCAAAGTCTTACAAACTATTATAAAACACACTATTTATAGAAATAACTAGCATGCACATAATAAATCAGTCAAACATAGATGTACGTTTAGACACCACAATTATAATATGTACCATCTGGGTATAACATACATATTTACTGTAGTACTTTATGATATCTCATACTATCATAGTTCACAACTACATAAATACACATAACCAAACTTGTGATTTTAATAATTAAGTGACACACATACATAATAATAATTAAACAAGTATAGGTTTATACCACCCAAGTATATCCTAAGTCTAAATTGCATACTAGTATTCAAGAAAATATAATATATAAGCATGTATCATGATGCACTATTACATGTTAAATATGACTAAACATTAAAACATATTAACAACCTCATAATATGTGCCATACACAATTATTTAATACTGAATACATATAGAGTAACAGTCAATCAATCATTTGTTAAAAAATAGAGAACTCATAAACTTGTTATAACAGTCATTTAAACATCTCATTCCATTTTTATAAAAGACTATTTTAATATGGTTATAATTTTTATCTTTCAGACCCCTGACGACTAGATAAAATCATACGTCTAGCTATGACCTAGCATAACCATTTTTATTATGTACTTATATTTTATACTTAAATCCATGTATAGATATAGCAATAAAACTCATCACATAGGATTATTTAAACTAGAATTAGATATATGTTTTAGGGGTTTGAATGCACACTTACGTTAACTTAATTATATGTATTTTTTTAACCATAACTAATAATTCACCTGTGAAATTAAACCCGTATGAATACCTTCCTACAAGTATATATATATATATATATATATATATATATATATATATATATATATATATATATATATATATATATATATATATATATATATATATTTCTTATTAAGCAAATCATAACTTGGCTTAATGTTACATTCGCACCCTGTACTGAAATTCTCAAATCATATGACATAAAAATCTTCATATTAAAACAATGACTACATTGAATTCTTCACTCATTTTACATCTCATTAAACTTTTTAAGGGTAAATTAACCATACATGACACCTATAGTTGTTGGTATTCTTAGAGAGGTTTTTATGAGATTATTGAACCATTAAATATCAAAAGGGTTTACTATGTTTTAAAATTTGACTAATAATCCTAATAAAAATTAACCATATTTCTTTAATTTTTCAAAGCTTAACTTGGTTACTATTCATACTAAATACCAATATTAAAAATCCCCCCCCCCCCCAATTTATTTTAAGATAATTTTCAATCCTCTTAAGACACTACGGTTTAACAAGTCCCTTTTTCTTTTAAAAAAACTGTAACAATATTTATATGTTAGCTGATAATACTCCTTATTGCATATAATATAGTGACACCTCCATTTGGCTTTATCCACTATCAAAACAATGATTTTATATGTATCACAATGTGCATTAAAATAAATATCTAATTTGATAGATATAGTGACGCCATCACATTATTAATCAATCTTGGATTTTACAAGTTCAATGATATATTTGTTTTTATACAACCTAGAACAAAATCACAATAATGCTTTATAAAAGCCTATAAATAAAGTATTCAAGCTATTCTCCACTGCAGATTATTGTACACTACATCTTAGTAATATGATGATATCATAAGTTGAGTAATATTTAATTTTCAATATTCATTATCATGTTTGCATAGATATTACTATATTAACAAAATTGCTAACTATGGCGATGTAAATAAAGGTGATAATCATTATATATCAGTTAATATTTTAATATATTTTAATATATATATATATATATATATATATATATATCAAGATTTAATTAAATGTAAATCATTTTGTATATTTAAAGGAAAGCATAAAACACTTAATTTTGAAAACAAATCGCTAACCTCTTATTATTATATATATATTTTAGTTTAATACGGTCTGATCTATAATAGATCGTTGTTATATACAAACTAGGGGTCACTGCATGTATTGGGTTTATTATTAAATTACTGAGTATATAAAAAAACAGATCGCCCTCCTATGAAGCTTTTGTATATATATATATAATCATTCAATTATCACTTCTAAAGTAGATTGTTGTACTTAGAATATCTAGATGTTGTGTACATATATATATATATATATATATATATATATATATATATATATATATATATATATAGATGGCCACAAGAATAATTATATTAATTATTATTAACAGGTTGGACATAGATTAAAATTGACTCAAGAGCCATTGACATGGATGGTCAAGTTGTGCAATGATTTATATCTTATCCAACTCACATTTGATAATAATTACAACAATATTATATCATGAGTATACAACGAGTATCATAAATTATTGCCTTAAGACATTATAGAAAAGGTACTATGAAGCTTTAACACTGCCACATTTTTGTTTGACTTGCTATGAAAATGGCATCTATGGCTTAAACTCCTCTTACATCATTGTTCTTCCAACAATGACCCACACATAGATAGCCATTATTTGTTTGATTAAAACAATGGTTAGCAAATTGACCTATTCTAAATAAGATGTTATGCATTTCTATGGATTTTTGTAGGCAAACAAACAAACCAATACAAACACACACACACACACACACACACACACACACACACACACACACACACACACACACACACACACACACACACACACACACACACACACACATATATATATATATATATATAAACTAAAGTTTTTGTATTTTTTTATTTATACAGATCTCTTTCAAACACTTTATGGACATATTTCATACCAGAATTTTTACATTACTATGCACCAGAATCGAAAGCATTGCCTACTTGGCAAATTATAACATCTTTGTCCCTTGGGATTACTTCCTTCATTCTTCTCTTCTACACTCTTCTAGTTATGCTACGCCCTTTTTCTCACCTTCCTTTATTCCAAAACTTCTAATTATTTTTTTTGTCAAGAATCTCCTCCTTTTTAAGCAGGCATAATCTTTTTATTTTAAAGATTTTTTTAGATTTTTATCTTTTTTAAATTTATTTTTATTTTATTTATTGTTTTTCTTTTTATATTATTATTTATTATTACTTTCTCACTTTTTTGCTTTATTTTATTTTATTTCTTTTTCTAATTTACACATTTTTTTAACTTCATTTATTAGTTAATAACATTAATGTGATTTATTGATAAATCCATTAATCAATAAATTCAACTATATTCTAACTATACAAATTATAAAATATTAATGATTATAAATATGACTAGCACACAATCACACAAAATGAGTCCTAATAACCATTAAGCTAGACTAGCCATGAGTAAGTAAAACTAAATGTAACAATATTAAACACACCATACTAACCATTCAAATTATGTATTCTAACATGTCTTAATATTGTGGTGTGTGTAGGGTTCTCATCAGTTCTCTGGCATCCTCTGACATCTCCATCTATGTCACCCTCTCTAATGATGCTTTCTCTTCATCACACTCTGAAGGCTGAGTGTTCCTGCATCAACTTCATAATAATATAGGTAGTTGACCCATAATAATCATGATATATGTATACATCATAAAATATAGCAAAAATAACAAATCAACATGATCATAAAATAAATATTTACTTACAGTTAGCTCATATTAGGGTGATCATGTAACTTAAGCAATATCTTACTATCCCATAACAACATATTTCTAAGAGCTTAGTTATAAATAACTAAATCTAACTTTGTCAACTATAGATATCCATGAATAATCTAGCAAGTTTGCCTGGTGAGAAATTAGGATGTAACAATATTTTAGACTCCCTTTACTCGAAATAGCTTATAACCAAGTCTCAACCAACGTTTAGCTTGAGCATAATACAATAGAAGAGAAGTTGAAATAATGCAATGTTAAAGGATAGAGAATGAATCTCAAAGGGGCTATCTCATCCAATTGCATCATCAAATTCAGGGCTGGGATTAGGATAACTATGGCCTTATTGAATAGGTTATATGATTTTTTTAGTATCATATATGTCTAGGTTGAGTGGGTTCCTTTGTTGGATGTATTATTAAAATCAAACAAGTTAGTGGCACTGGGGGAAATCATTAGTGCCAAGCTAAGGTCACAACTGCTTCACCCCAACCAAAGAGCAACTGACAAAAACTTTTATATGATTTCATACCTATTAGACACAGTCATGGGTAAGGTATACAAGCCTTATGGTCAAGAATGGTAGCCTTCGAGTGAATATATAAAAAATAGGGTAGGATAAAATTAATCTTTTATGTTTGTGCATAGATACAAAAATGAAATCAAGATGATATGCGATGAGGTCTATCCTCAAATCTTCAAGGCTATACAGGGCACTGTAATGCCTAGATTATCTAAGAATATAATAAAGATCCTAAATAAAATGGGAGACTAATAGTACTACCTAAATCTCATTGTTATCAGGATAGAAGTAACAAGGACCACTCCCCTACTTCTACCACACCATGTTATGGACTACATAGTGAAATAAGAAATTGCATACCAAATTTATAACAACATTGATGAATAACTAAGTCAAAGGCATTTGGCCTATTATTTCAAAACCCCTTTAAGCATTAGAAAACAATAAAATGTTGTCAGATCACATTTTATTCATGATGGCTAGGGCAAGAACTAATAAAATTTACAGATGGCACCTTTTAGAGAATGGGACCCTAGAAACAAGGTGAGGGAGCATCTCTTGCAACTCAAGGAGAAGAAGAAAGTACATATTTCCTATGGTCATGAGGAATATGAACGTGACATTATCTTTGTAAACATAATAAATAATAATAACGTATGGATAAAAATGAGAAATAAATCAATATCTATGGCTTGGGCTCAAAGCCTTTAGTATGATCTAGAGGTAACTAAGTAAAAATCACAAGCTGCATGGAGCCATTAATGGAATCCAAGTCAACCAACTGACACTCAATAATATGATAGACCTCTCTCCCCTTCAAGAAAGCCTAAAAATAAAAAACCAAATGATTCTAACACTCATAGAGAATTAGATCCTCAAATTAGGAGGGAAATTCTGAGGGGTCTCTTAGATCCCCAAGTCTCTTCTACATGAGTGACAACTAATGTTCAAACTTTGGAGATAACCACTGCAAGGCACAAGTCAATAATGTCTTCAGGGGAATAAAGGAAGAGCTCTTTGTGATGACACCTTTTCCACCCCTCACTACAGTTACTCAGGTAAGTCTCCTAGAGTTTTTACAAACTATTTTCTTATCTGTTCCTACTACTCTAGGTTCTCCCCAATCCCCTAAGTCTTCTCAAAGAAAGATTCATATCCTCCACAACCATGTCAACAACATTCATCACATCTCTAGTCATACCTCCTACCACCATTACTCATATAGTTGTTCACCCATCTCATCCACCTTCCACTCCACCCATCTTCACTTAATAGAGGAAGCAAAAAAAATCCTCCCTTCCCTCCAAGGACAAACAAATAAAATAAAGACCATTACTTGGTCTTCAAATCATAAAAGAGGGATAAGAGGAGGAAGCAAAGGAATCATTATATGCAATGGAACTGATAAATGAAGTGGATCTCAAGTAAGCAATATCTCTGGTTGATTATCCTACAAATGAATGACCAAATGATGAAAAAGTTGAGATAGAAAAGGCTAAGACCTTGAGTCTGAAGGAGCAAAGACTACAAGAAGCCTCAACTGACATGTCAAATCAACATGTCCTTACACAAAAACAGAGCTACAGCCTTGACAAGGTAGTTGTTTCTGTTATTTTTTCAATTTATAGTATGAAAATATTAACTACAACTCTACCCCCAACTATTACTGGGGCTATTTTATCTAGTTCTACTAGTAATATTGATTCAACTATTCATTATGCTTCTCCAAATCTAATAAAGACTGCCAAAAAATCCATTTTGAAAATTTGGTCACTATATTTATTTTTAATCCTCAGATGTCAACAATCCCCAAGAAAAATTCAGCCTAATTAAAATTCCCCATGCCATATCCATTGACCATGCCATCAGCTATAATGATTGTGCAAGTTACTGTGCTTGACTAAATTCTTGACTGAATTCACACCTATGAAGGAAATATTTCCATGAGAAAGGGTTGGTCAACCACTCTCCCAATTTTCTATTCAAATAAGTGTATCCTTGGCACCCCCCATGAATACACCACCTCGAATGAATCCTCCATATTCTCAATCCTTAAGCCCAAACCAAGAAATTGAAATGGGAGAACTCATTGGTCCTCAATGGGTAATAAAAATCCAAAGTGATAGAGATGAAAGGCATAAATTGGTTATAGCTAAACTTCCCATAGTATTCACTCAATTTGATAAGCAGAGTGGGACTATTCAAAGGGTAAGGAAGAGGAAGGTGATGAACACAAGAACCAAAGAAGAGGTGGACTTTGAACAAAGGGAAAATCTTTTCCCTTTAGCAAAGAAATCCAAGAAAAAAACAAATGACCCCAAGAATACTGGCAATTTTAGTTCTTTTGTGGATTATACAGGGGTAAAAATGAAAAGCAATGTTTAAAATTAAAGAATATGCTTTGAAAAGATTAAAATAAATCCAAATTATATAATCACCTCTAGAAATTATTGCTGACATATAGAGTACATCAACTGAGTTGTGTAGTATTTTGTATAAAGTCAAGGTTTCTAGGGTAGGGAACCAATCGAACATGGTAGCTATTGTCACATTTTGGAATCAGAAGAAAGAACTAGAAAAGAGATTGAATTTTTTGGTCCAATTATCCAAGACTAATTCTTTTGATAAATTGAATCTTATGTCTAGTATAGATGCTTATTGGTTCTTAAATTATGTAATGGCAAGAAGGGATTCTTCCCTTAAATATCACAAGCAAATGAAGAGCTTACTAGAGTATTTCCTCACTCATGAGGGGGAAGTGTTACAAATTTTGGTGGATATGAGGGTTGTTACTAATTTGATAACCCCTATAGGAGAATTGGTCAATAGACTTAATTTTTAAAACCCTCTTCAAATGACTGTAGACAATTTCAAACAAGAAGTTGAGGGCACTATCTATAGAACTAACAAAAAAAATCTCATAGCTAGTTTTACAAAGGGCAAAGTAACAAAAAAAAGGATTTAGGAATTGAATTTAAGAGCTCAAAAACTCAGCAAGAAAGATTGAAGGCTGAGTCTATTGATATTTTGAAGCCTTCATTATTTAATTTTTATATTATAAATAAGGATTTTGACATAACTTATGTATTATTCGAGGAGTTGAGAGCCAAGGAAGCAACTTCCAGGTTAGTTCCACATACACAACCAACTATTAGTATCTCACGAACATCAAAAATCTCTCAATTCCTTGGATTTATTATCATGCAAACTTTAATAGGCCCAATTTTGATTCCACAGGGACCTCCACTAGTTACATCAGTTACAACTACACTTAACCCACTGATCTCTTCAGTTATTGGTGCCTCATCATCACCTTGATGTAAATACAACCATATATTTGCATGTTATTACTAAAGTGGAGTTTTAGTTCCCAATCCATTTACTATGCATGTATATTATATTTTTAGCTGAAGAGGTTCTAAATATAGACATGAGCCATGCATCTTTTGCATGAACCTAGGTGTAGTTCTAATTTTAAAATTTTAATTTTAGGTGAATGTTGAAGAGATGAGGCATTCCCCTGGAAAGTTATATATATTTTTATCCTCATGATTCCAGAGTGAAGAGATTTTTGACTACTAAGATTGATATTAAATTCTGAAAAGTTCTACTTGACTTGGTCTTTGTGTGCAAATCTTGATTCTTCTCTAATGATGTGGATTATATGAAACATGCTATCATTCTGGTATTTTAGTTATTTGGTTGTGTATGAGTTATATTAATTAATACAATTATTTATTTTAAGTTACAACTGATTTAAATGTCTTTTACAGGTGAATTTTAATCCCACCTTGTTGTTATGCAATAATAATCTAGTAAATACGGTAACCTTTAATTTATGCATGTTTAATTATATTGTGTTCTATTTCCCTATGACTCTCTATTGTGTTTGATTTTTTGTGTGATATAGTATCTCAACATAAATATTGGTCCTTTTATTTCTTGGCATACCTTAGTTCAAGTGTCAGTCTAGAAGGGTTTTCATCTTGTGTAGTCAACAAGCCTCTTTTCTGCCTTACCCTTCCTTCATTTTTGAGTTTATTTTAGAATCTTCACCAGAATATTTAAAACTATCTTCTTTCCAATCACTTTAAATATATTTTTGTCCATTCATAGTGAACTCACCCATGATAAACAATTTGTATCATTTACCTCTATTCCACCAATAGGTTGTTATAAAACTAAATATCTAGTAACTCATGCCTTAGAGTGAAGTCTTTTACTAATCCTAAAACATTAGAGGATACTTCATAGGGTTACTGGGTTGTGCATAAATCTCATATTAACTCTATTTATAAAGGATTCTAAGCCTCATTAACTTTTTATTAGACTTCCCTAAGTATAAGTTAAGGGAGGGTGTTGGTGCAATATTTATAAATATGCACTTTTTATTTAAGTTTTACTTAGTTTATTTATGTTCATTTAGCTTTTCTGGCTTACTCTAGTATAGGCACTATTAGTAGGAGATAAAATGTATAAGTCACACATACTTTGATTAAGATATATAGGTGACAAGTGTATGACATAATGGATTTCATAAAAAATATGGTTTCGTGTAGAATATTGAAGCACATGGAAGTTGAACAGTTTCTACAATCTTTGAAATGAAAGGCCACGAAGACTAAGATCCATAGTTTCTTTGAAAAATTATAAATACTTATCATATAATAGAAAAGTTTAGAATGTGATAGAAATCTAGCTATAGTACAATTAAATAATATGTTTTTGAGTATATTCTGAATGTACATAGATCTTACCTAGATACACCTAATGTTCCTTGTGAATGAATGTAGTCTTACTTACTGCTTATCTCTTAACTCTATAAATAATAAAAGGTTCATAATTACACTTATGTTTAAAATCAAACAATAAAATTATGCCCAACACTTAGCCTTAATTGTCTATAATTTCATATAATTATTCAGAGTCTCATTGCCATTTTTGTAAACTAAAATAATTAGCATGTCCTGATGAGTGATTCTAAGGACCTCTACTAATAATGGTTATGTTTCCAAGACCTAAATTTGTTGAAATAGTTATATAGTCAAAGAGATCTTGAAAATTAACTAGATGATATGATACATATGTTCATAGAGGAAGAAGCTATAATAATATGAGTATCTATAGAGGAGATTATTCTTGAGCACATTCATGGAGAAATTTATGAAATATTGTGGTGTGAGTTGTTTGAGTTATTAGCATCATGGATATTTAGACTTGAGTATTTCTACTTCAGACCATAATAAATAGAATTTTTTGTGTGTAATGAAGAAAATTTATAAATGTTTTGTAACCTAGATATTGAATGGAACCCTACGATTGACCACTAGGTAAATACCACCATTGACTTACATGTTACATAATTTATTATTCATGGGTATATTGCATTTGAATTTTTTTATGAATTCTTTGTCAGAGGGACCAGAGATAAGTTTATGAAGTGACTCCCTATGTTATTGAAGATGTTGGTTGTGAAAAAGGCCATGTTAATGATTCTAGGCAATATGGAGTAGTCATTTAGGGCACTATGAGGATGTTGACTATTCGGAGTTGAATAAAGAATAATTAATTGAACATACACCCAAAGAATGAATAAAATTGGGAATAAAATTGAGAAAGTAATTCTAGGGCTTCAAAGAGAGTTATGACAATAGAAATATGGAACAAGAAAAGTTATATAGAAGACAAAGGGCCACAATTAACTGCAAGTAGGAGTAGATAGGAAGCTACCAAGAAAATAGGAGGAATTATCCCTCTAGAAGGAAAATCCAAAGATAAATTTTAGAGAGCACCAAAAGAGAAGACATAAAATGTAGAAACCATAAAGAATGTAGAAACTAACTAGGAATTGGAAATCGACTTAGAAAGAGAGGAAGTAGAAGAATGGAGACACTGTGAAGAGGTTGTAATAAGGAAGTTAAAAAAATTAATAATAGATTTGAGTAGTAACTACTAAATAAATAATTTTACGTGGAATAAAGAGAACCATATTTTGAAGAAATAATGGTGAAACATAGAGTTAAGTCAAGTTCAGGAACAATTATGATAGATAATATAGACACGGTTCATTCAATCCAAGGGAATTTATCCCCTGTGCCTATTTTAATAGCTAAGGAAAATACACTAATTATTCAAAGAATTAGTCACAACTAAGAAGTGGTTTGAAGAAGTTTCATAAAGATTAGGTAGGAATAAGAAATAAGTTAGATGTGAAGTTAAATTAGTTATTGATTCCAACATTATTATAACTATAAGCACATTAGTAACAAGTTAGTAGACACCACTGAAATCATTCCAAAGTACACCAGTCATCTAACACAATCGTAGGAAACATGTCATTTATTATAGGAGTTTTTTTTACTTGGACACTTTATGATGGGTCAATTGACCTAGAATAGGTATTACTGACCTGTGAAATGAAGTGGTAAGTTAAGGGTGTGATGGATGAAACATGTAAGAAGTTTGAACTTGCAGAAGCCTAGACTAGTCAAGCTTTAGAGTTCTTATTTAAAAATAATCATGAAGCTAAGACTTTCCAACAAGTCAAGGATAAATTGATAGGAGAATTCAAAATGGAGAAGTGTGTGAGCTAGACATTTAAGATTTGAAAGAGATTAGACAAAAATCATGATAATCAGTATATGATTATGAACACCAACTCTCATATGTGATGAATAGGGTGAATTTTCAATTCTAGGACTCATAAAAAGTTGCTTGGTTTGTATAATACATGTGAATAAATACGTAATTTGCCATATCCCATGCTTAACTTATGACAAAATTTGATGCAATATCAATTACAATTAAAATTAAGCCAATAAAATTCTACATAGAATACCCTCATAGCATTACAAAAAATGACGCTAAGTTATATGCAATATTATGTAGGATAGATGAACTTCATAAAGGAAAAAAAAAAAGATTGGATATATGGTGAATCTAATGTGGACATGAAGGGCATCACCAGTATTAATTTACAAAATCCAAACATAGTTTTTGAGGTTTATTTCATTGTAGGACATGTAAATTCAAAGTGTCATTAGTACAACAATATGTGCAATAGTTACATAACGTATTATTCAACATTTGTAAATTTAATAATCATGACAAGAAGAATTGTAGGGATATAAAAGAATTAAAGGAGAATGTCACATGAAATGTATTTGTAGTCACTAAGCAACCATCATCAATGATAAAATAAAATGTGCCAGCACAAGATGATGGAGTCACAACACAAATGGTTGGGCTCCCTTAACAAATTAGTGTATTCTTATAATATTTTGTTAGAATTTACTCATGAATTATTTATTGCACACAATAAATTATTCACAATTTAAACACACAATAATAAAAATATTATATTATATTTCATTCACCATACATAGTACATATATAGAGTCAATATCCTACTATAAAGGAGTTTGACCCTATCAATAATCCCAAAATATTATCTTTTACATTTATATTTGTGTGGTAAAACAACACACTAAATATAACATCTAATGAATGTGTCATTCTTGTGGATGTCTTGTCATCAAAAATACATGCACATGAGCTTTAAGTCTCTATCGACTAAACAAGCAATAATAAAATAGAGGTCATAGACAAGAATGACACATTCATTAGATATTGGGTTCACCTGATAATGCGTGAACCCCTTTGTATATAATTGAAAACTTGCAATGTGGAATTTAACCACTTATTATAAATAAAGTACTTAATAACACCCCTTTGAAATTTTATTTTAAATTTATATATATACCCACTTTGCTAGTCAACACCCTACTACAATTTATCATATTTGGGACTTGACCCCTAAAGCAATACCTTGTGAAGTTGTTAGGAATTATGTCAAGATTAATAAAATAATTTTGAAAACATAACATAATGAATGCATAAAGGAACAATATTACCTAAATAACAAGCCACAAAAGAATTCAAGACACAATAATTGTCAAGTGGTAAAATCGTTAAATGGAATAAATCCTCACATCTATTAATAAGGTTTGCAAAGTAAAATCATTGAATTACAATCTCAATGGACGAAAAGAGAATATATAAGAAAGATGGGCCTCAAACTATATGAAATAAATCTCAAAATAAACTACTGTGTTTTAGTGTAGAATGCAAGAGGAGAGAGCTCATTAAATAGAACTAGAAGGGAAGAGGAGTTACACAAGTTTATTATGTGTGAAAAAATTCCCTAATCCCCATAAGGTGAGGAGGATTAATGTGACAAGTGTAGAGGGAGTTACATGTGAATGTACCTCTAATATTCTCTACAATAGGATAAAAGAGGTGTGGCACCTCATAAATCTAGGGTAAGTGAATTTATTATAATAAAAAATGTACAACTAAAAAGAATTGAAATTAATTTAATCTAAAAATAAATAAATATTAAGGGGGAGTGTTGGAAATTAATATTTATTTAGGTTAGTTTAGGTTAATCTTAAGTATTTTTAGTTGTGCATTTATTATTATAAAAAATCCACTTATCCTTGATTTATCAGGTGCCACACCTCTTTTATCCTTTTTAGAAGATTTTAGAATTACATTCACATATAATTATCTTCACACTTGTCACACACATCTGCCTCACCTCATGGGGATTAAGAATATTTGGCACAGATAAAAAGGTTGTGTTAGTAACTCCTCTTTCCTTGTAGCTCATTTGATGAGCACTCTCTTTTCGCATTCTACATTAGAACACACTAGTTTATCTTGAGATTTATCTATTATGTCTTGAGGCCCATATTTCTTCTCTATTCTCTTTTATTCTATTTAAAATGTACACTAAACATTTTACTTTGTAAGTCTTCTTAATAGATGTGGGGTTTCTTTTGTTTAATAGTTTTCCCACTTGACAATCTTTGTGTCTTATATTCTCTTGGGGATTTATATCTTTTATGAATTCATTATGATATAGTTTCAACTTTATTTTATCAATATTTACACAATTCCTAACATGGTATTAGAGCAAGGTGTCTTTTAACGTTGAGTGTGTGTAGGTTTTTCAGTGGAGAAATTCAATTTTTTTGACATTGTTTACAAAGGTTTACACCCTTAAAACCATGTTTTAGTGTTGATTACCATTTCTCTTACACTTTTTTAATTTTCTTTTATTCTCACTTTGACTTAAAGGTTGCTAAGCATGATTTTTTTTACTGATTCTAATATTTGTCAGTTAGTTGCATCTTTCAAATGTACCATTTTTAAACTCTTTTAACTAACTTACAAGCATTCATTGAGTTTTTTAATAATAGCATGTTATAAATTATTCCAATATCAATAAAATAATATTGAAAACACAATATGATGAATGTGTAAATGAATAATATTATCTCAATAGCAAGCTACAAGAGAACACAAGACACAATAATTATCATGTTTAGAAATTGTTAAATGGAAGAAAACTCTACATATATTAAGAATGTTTTAAAAGTAAAATTATCCAAGTACAATCTCAATAAAAAAAATAGATTAGAAAAGAGAGTGGGCCTCTAACCATAAGAGAGAAATCTCAAGATAAACTAGTATGTTCTAGTGTAAAATGAGAGAGGAGAGACATTTTAAAATAGAACTAGAAGGAAAGAGGATTTACATGACTTTTTTGTGTGTGAAAAATGTCTATAATACCCACAAGGTGAGGGAGATATGTGTGAGAAGTGTGGAGAGAGTTACATGTGAATGTAACTTTAAGATTTAATACAAAAAGACAAAAGAGGTGTGACATCTCATAAATTTGAAATAAGTAAATTTATTATAATAATAAATGCACAACTAAAAAGACTTAGGATTAACCTAAACTAAAAAATAGATATTAATCTCCAACAAAAGTTTTCAAAAAATTGTTAGCCACATGGGATATGTGATAGTTTAAATATCAATATGCACTTATTGGTATTAAAATTTAAATCAAAGTGGTTTATTTGAAAATTAAAAACAACACACCTTTAAATTTTAGAATTTGTGGGCTAGCATGGGATCCAATGAAAAAAAGTGGGAAAGAGTGCAGAGAGCTCAACACAGAGATACCAATGATAAATGAATTGAGTTGTTGAGGGGAATCTGAATGCAATGAAAATTGTGGTGTTGAAGATAGTTATCATCTATTGTAAAATAAAATTGGTGATAGTTTTTTTGATGCAGTGTAAATTTTGAGGTTTGTGAGCTATTTGATGTCAAGACAAAACTAATTCAATGCTATCAAATTCCATTTTCAGTCCATAGTGAATATGATGTCAAAGAGGAAGTGAGATTCCAATACAAATGCAATATGAAACACAATGCTAACTTATTGATGTAGATCAATGTAAGTTGAGCCAAGAAATACAATGCATAGATAAAGTAGAAATGAGGTGAGTGAGATGAATATTCCAACCATTTATAGGTTTTTAATACTAGAAAACATGAATACAAATCATGTAAAGTAGGTTGGACTTGTGTAACACCACATTGCCAATACCAGAGCACTCTCCTCAAAACACATTTGATTAAGATGAAATGGGATGTGACATGTTTCTATATGGAATAAATTAGTTCTCAACTCTTTCTCCACCTTCATACATAATGCCACTTATTTCTTGGAACACCTTCACATTTTTAAAGGCAAGATTCCAATTTTGATCGTAAAAATTAATGCTCTTCTCCACTATTTTCTATTTCAAAAGATGGCATCTTTGCTCTCCAAATGTTTAAACTCTTCATGCTTTCTACATAATTTTTTATATTCTATAAAATTTTAAAATAGAACTCCTTGGAAAATATTTCAACTTGTATTTGGGGAAAGAATACAAGTAGGTACTACCCCTACTTTTCTTTTAATTCTCCATTGTAGGAATGACCAAACATGCTTTGATACCAAATATAAAATTTGGTTAAAGTTTACTCATGAATTATTTGTTTCACATGATAATTTTTTCACAATGTAAACAAAAAATAATAATTTTATTCTATTTTATTTCATTCACTGTACAAATATACATATATAGAGTTAAAATCCTACTATAAAGGAGTTTGACCCTAAAAATAATCCCAACATATTTTCCCTTATATTTATATTATCATGTTGTTAAAACAACATATTTAATATAAAAAGTTTTAATATTAATAATGAGATATATAAAATCTCATCATACATACTAAATATAAACTCACACATACTTATCTATACACACACTAATCTATAAGTATTCCAACAATTACTAGGCGGACTCCTTAGTCTCCATAATGACAAACAAGGTAAATTCCTTAGTTTCCATAAGGATAGCCTCCTCCTTATCCCTAGTATCATCCTAGGGAGGATAAATAAAAGAAATTAGGATGAAGAAAATTAACATATGAGAGTAAGATTTAGAGATAATAAAGAGATTAAAATAGATTAGGAAAAGTAGAGAGAAAAGAAAAGAAAGAAAATAGAAACGAAAAAGTGTGAGAATGAAAGAGGAAGAGATGTGAAGGGAAAATACATGCCCCCTAAACAAAAAATATTATTTGAAGACATGAACCCCTTGAACCAGTCATCATTTCTCATGCCATTAAAGGGAGAAAAATATAAAATAAAATAAAATCATCAGACATAACCATAAAACTAAATAGACAAAACCGTAGAATGGAAAAAAAATAAAAAAAGAGAGAGGGAAAAGAAGCCATGGAACATAGAAATTTAGAAGCCACAAAATTGAACACCTACTACAAAACATATAACAAAAAACCTTTAAACATATAATATATATCACATAATGAATAAACTATATTGCATGATACATATCCCATACCATAGAACAAGTCAAACATGTCATAAGTTCTATATTACATATCACAGAAATAGGTAAAAATAAACATACATTGAAACATAGAAACACTACACCACAAAGAGACAATATCACAAAACAAAGAAACAACTATAATAACTATAATAGAAGTTGGTATCATGGAGGATATAAAAAATATAGACTATATGGCTAAGGGAGAATGCCGATAACATGTTATAAATGTTAAAAAGGGACATGTAACATAGAACTGTGAAAAGGAGAAGCAAACTAAATGTGGATTTTGTAAAGATGAAGGGACATAAGATCTTTTAATTGCCTTGAGGTAGCACAATTCTATAAGAATAGAGAAAAATAATAGAAGAGTTATGAGTGAAAGAAAAACCACAGGGTTAAAAATAAATTGTAAAAGAAAACATAACATAAGAAGAAGAACCATAAACAAAACATGAGATCATAATAATAAAAAGCCTAAGAATTCCATGGCCATAGCATTAGAATAAACACAACAAGAAGTTTTAATGGCACTCACCAAGGTAAAAATACTACAAGGCGAACAAACACAACAAGTAAAGAAGTATCACATGGAAGAGAAATTATAAAAATAAAGGATGGGAAAAGAAAGAAGAATGAGATAGTTGAGTTTTAAAATAGATAAGAAAACTACAACATTGTGTGAGGATGTTGCATAACATATCAAGTAAAAAGTAGAGAAGAACAAGAAAGGAAAAAAAAACCAAGAGAAAATAGAAATAAAAATGAAACAAAAAAAGAGAAAATATAGAGAAAGATGAAAGAAAAAAGGGCACAAGAGAAAACTTGTAGGATGGAAGAAGTGACAAATGAGAAGGATAAAAATGTACTTATAACTGAAATAAGATGGAGAAAATAATCATTTTTGTTAGATAGGAAAGTTGGCGGCAATAAAATATGTTGTTGATTGTTGGATCTTAGCACATATGTGAATTTGATACGGAAAGAACATGGAGGCCTTAGGAAAGTCACTCCTACACGTAATATATTATGATATATAAATAGTAGATAACACATGGCAAGAACCCATAGGGGTATTAAAAGGAATATAAATTAATTATTTGTGTATCGCTAAAATAAAATATTTTAAAGTCATAAAAACATATCAAAATTGATCATCATACCAAGTACCATTAGTGTTGGAATAGGTTGTTAATTATAATGAGATAATAAACTTCATAAATGAAGAGATAAGGATGGAAGTTAATGGAGAAGTAGCCCACTTATAGTTAGGAGGGGGTATAAAAGATGATTGGACCATATAAAATGAATAAGATGAAAACAAGCACGATGAGATTTGTGATGTTAATAAAATTGCTAATCTAAATAAAGAATATAAACCAAATGAGGAGGTTAAGATTTATTTTGAGGTATCTTGGTGCATATACAAATTTGATACCATGAACTACATGGAGGCATTACGAAAGTTTTCCTACATGCCATAAGTTATGATATACATATGGTAGATGGCACGTGATAGGGACCCGTAGGGGTCTTAAAAGGACTAGAAATTGATTTTTTGTGTATCACCAAAATAATATATTTTGAAGTCATGGAAACATATCAAAATCAGTCATCATACCTAATACTATTAACGTTGGAATGGTTTTTTGATTATAATAAGATATTATTTTACATAAATGAAGAGATAAGGATGGAAGTTAATGGATTAATAACCCACTTAATATTAGGAAGGGGTATAGAAGATCAATGGACCAAAGCAAATGAACAAGATGAAAGTAAAAATGATGACCTTTCTGGTGTTGATAAAACTACTAAGCTAAACAAAGAGTATAAACTAAATGAGGAGGTTAAGATTTGTTTTGAAGGTAAGATTTTTAGGACAAAGTCAGAGGCATTAGACTATGCAAACAAGAGAGCATGTTTTGAAAAAAGTACCACATGAATATACAAGAAAAAATGATGAAACCACAAATGCCATACTGTGAAGGGAAAAGGAGGACATTATACTATGAAATAATGGAATCACACCATAGGAGAAAACATTACATGGGAGGAAAATAATACAGTGCCACAGATGAAGAAAATGAGGCGACCATAAAATATGTCACATAATAAGGGAATGGTATGGTATAAAGAAGGAAAACAAATAATGTTGGGGAAATAATGAGGTATATTGAGGAGAAAACTAATGACTTTAGAAAGGAAGATTATTTTACCATGAATGGAAAGAAAGAACCTTTGAAGGCGATCTGAAGTGATAGGGTTATTCATTAAACTTCTCTCAAGGATGAGACAAATGTTTAAATCTAAGAATGATGTTGAAAATATTATCCATCAAGCTTATATGAGCATTAAAATATACCTTGGAAGTCACTAACATACCATATATTATGATACCCCATGATTTATTGAGTGTTATAACATACTCTAGAAAGTGTAAATATTAAAAAATGATAATAATGAATCATATCTAATAGTTTACATGATATATATATATATGTGTGTGTGTGTGTGTGTGTGTGTGTGTGTGTGTGTGTGTGTGTGTGTGTGTGTGTGTGTGTGTGTGTGTGTGTGTGTGTGTGTGTGTGCCATTATATATATGTAAATATCTGGTAATTAGGAGTTAAAAAGTTAATTAATTGTATTAAACTAATGGTTACCAAAAGTAAAGATGAGTGAAGAGATGTAATCTTAGGCTTTGAAATGGTATATAATGGTGTAAATGTTGTGGAATATCACATCATCCCATCATCAACACAAAATATAATCATATCACATCATATATTATCATGTAAATATATGCAATGAAAACAATTTAAGAGAAATCTGTGTGTAATAATTCATTTAATTAAATATATCCTTCTCTACATCATATCAACTTAGTTAGGAAACCCATACAATATAGTAACAATTATATTGTGTAGTTTATGTAAAAAATGGACACGTCCCTCTCTATAATACCAATAAGGATGGACTCTTTTTTCACCAAAAAAAAATCTAACTATGTACCTCCTTCACCACAAAATGAATGGAGGATATTCTAATCAACAACAAGGATGGGAATCTTAGTAAAGACAAAGAAGTTATCAGAGAGCTTATTACGGAGGTAATAAGAATAGAAGACAATGGAATAGAAAACCAAGGTAGCCTATTACTTGTTACCTAAGTGGATAAATGAATCACATTGCATAAAATTGTCCTTATAATCCACATGAAACTTGATATGCATATTGTAGGATTGTAGGACAACATAATACTAAGGATTTCCTTATTCTAGAGAAGTAGAGGAAGGAGAAATTGTGTGAAATGTGAAGATGGTATAATCTCAGTATAATCTCATCTTAAGAATTAGGATTTTATCCAAGCTATTATTAGAAATCAACATAAAGAACAAGGTTGTCCACCTCTTTGGATGCTTAAATAAAACCATATCAAAAAAGTGTGAGAGGACAAGTATCCAAACCCTGTGAAAGAGAAGATTCTGAGGAATGAAGCAACCTAAATATTACAGTTAATCCAAAATCATAATACTTATAAAGGAGATCCTAAAACAAGATATGCTCAAATCTATGGACATATTGTTTAGATTTTATGATAGGATGGAGTAGTTACAACTTTGACATATTTGCTAAAACTAATAAGTACTTTGAAAAATGAAGACATTTGCCAAAATATTACAAATCTATTCCATATTACAAAAAAGGGAAAACATTGTTAACATGGGCAGAAGGAAGTGGAATTTCATATACTTTGACATAAAAGAAAAAATAAATGTAATTGTCTCAAAAAAGAGTAAAAAAAAAGTCATAGGAGGAGAAGAGTCCAACAAGAAGATGAAAAACCTTTATAGTTAAATAGAAGAAGACAAAATGCAAGCCATTATTTTGAACAAGGTTTACGTTTATGGCTTCATCTAGTTTTAGTTTGTTATTCTTCTTCTTGTTTCCCATCATTATTATTATAACATTTGAATCTGGTTTCATCTTTATCAGTTTGTGATTATTCATGAACACATCCTTATTTGTTATTGTTTAGTATGTAAATTTGGTATTGTGTTATTATTCTTTTAAACTACCATACCAACAATGGTGTTGTTATTGGGATCCAAGTCCAATCGTTTTTAATGGTTGAGATAGGGAATGTATGCGGTCCAAAAAGATTTAGATCTCATCATAAAGCGAACAAGCATTGCTTGCTATGATGTACATATCAACCGACGCATTTATTGCCCTGGGAATTGTCTTCACCATTGGGATTTATGCATTAGGTGTTGCTCGGGGAATAAATAACAGGGAGATGCTACAACCAACGAAGAAACAAGTTTAAACATGGCCATTTCAAGTGACAAAAGCAACAGGGGACTGAATCCTTCGGTGGCACAGTGCGATGATCTAGAGTCTACCAAGAAGTATCTTAATTATGGAACAAATACCACAAGTTTTGAGAAAATAAATCAGATAGACTACAATTACGTAGAAGGTGAAAGGTCGCTAAATATTTGTATTGGCTAGTCACGACGAACGCAGGGAAAGCACATATGTTTTGGCACATGGCCGACCTCTCACCACATCTCTGTCAAATGAGAATAATTATGATGACAATGGTGAGGTAGGTGAGAAGGGAATATATGGTACAACAGAGCGAGCTCTATTACAGTCTTCACTCGAGGATTAGTTTTCACTCCAGGATTATAAAGCGAATAAAGATTTAGGTCCCATGTAGTTGAAAGTTATGGTCACATGTATTTGTTTTAGCAAAGTTTCATATTGAAGGAGGTCCAAACAAAGGAAAGTTGTTTATGATTTTGTAAAATTATGAATGTATTTGAGATTATATTAGATAGTTAGAGTAGCAGAGTGAGGACGTTTGGCAATTATGGCTAAGACTATTTAGATAGCAGTAGAATAGGCTCAACAATTATGATCGGGATTAGTTAGTTGTAACGGAGTGGGGGTTTTTGTATGAGAGGTCAAGGAGTAGTTAGGTAGCTACCTCAAATGCATGATAATGGAGCAAAATTGTAAATACTTGATTAGATAGGGCCTTTTATTTAAGTGTTTTAGGGGAGATACCTATTTTAATCTGGGTGAGTGTTAGCATGAGTAGAAAAAAGTGGGATTTATTATAATTTGGCATAAAAGAGAATATAAATGTAATGTTGTTAAAAAGAAGACAAAGAGTCATAGAAGAAGAAGAGTCCAGTAAAAAGATAAAAGACCTTTATGAGCGAATGTAAAGAGAAGGCAAAGGGCAAGCCATTGTTTTGAACAAGGTTTATGTTTATGGCATCATCTAGTTTTAGCTTGTTATTCTTCATCTTATTTCCCATCATTGTTATTATAGCATTTAAATTTGGTTTCATCTTTATTAGTTTGTGATTGTTCATGAATATGTCCTTATTTGTTATTGTTTAGTATGTAAATCTGGTATTGGTATTATTATTGTTTTAAACTATAAAACTAATAAATAGAGAACTAAGTGAGGGGTGTGGTATGTCAAGACCAAGAAACCATGGGATGTGGAGGCTAGAATGGATACTGAACTTAAAAGATATGAAATCCTTAATGATATTTTTGATCTCAACAATAACATGAACATGATTTCCAAATCAACTTGGGAAGCTATTGGAAGGCCGACTCTAAATTATAGTCTAGTTACTCTTAGATTGGTAGAATATGGTTGAGTCAAATCCATTGGAATATGTATAGATGTTCACTTAACTGTACATAGATATTTTAAGTGATTGACATGAAGATAGATGAGATGCATTATTCTACATTAATTGGAAAAATATGGCTTATTATGGGCATATGACCATCAACACAGTTGATGACTAATCGAAATCACATCAGAGGGATATTATCATTGTCATACATTTGAATAAAGGTGAGCACAAATCATATATGATACCAAAAGAGACATCTTCATCATATGCATACAAGGATGATAGCCTGTTCAAATTCAATACTTATTCATACCCAAAAGCCCTTCAAAGTAGAGAGTTTACTTATTTTTTATAGCATGGACAATAGATACCAAAGGTATAAAAAATAGAACATCATTGGGCCTAACTAGTCCAAATGCTTAACACATGCCAACTATTTCAAATAGAATAATATAAGTCTCCTTCTATGGTTCTCCTTTAAGATCAAAGGTTGATCAACTCTATTTGTTAACTCCTATAAATAGAGAATATATTGAACTTATTAATGAAATAAATATGCCATGAGAATCAAATTCTTTAGTAAGTGGGGATTTAAATGATCATGTGATAAATTAGGTAAATAGAGATCAAAAAATTAGATCAATGCAAATGGTGTTTTCTACACTAAAATAATTGCCACAATATTTTACTATAAAATATATAGTACAGTTTCTTCACGGGATGGAAAATCATATTCCAGACATAGGCATGCATTTCAGTTAGTTGAATTACACATTGAAAGGGGTCACTATGAGTTGGTGGGTTGTGCATAGGTTTAATAAAATTCATTAGAAAGAAGTGTGTGAAATGTTGAAATCAAAATTTCATGTTGTAATGTCAATTTTAAAGAAGTGGCCATTTTTTTAGGAGGGAAAATGTCCATAGATGCATGTTCATAAGGGTTTTAAATTATGGACATTGCAACAAGTGAAGCCAAGGTATTGGCTGCATAGTTTTTCACATACCTTAGTTCTTCTACCTAGAGCCTGATACATGGATCATGAATGCAGATGAGAAACTCAAAATTGGCCCCAAATGCAATAGGACTTCATTCAAACATTTGTATCTGAAGATAGAAATTGGATGGTGCACAAAGTTTTGCAGAAGTTGAGAATTTTCTTGTGTCATGGGCGAGAAGAAGATATACCTATTGCATAAAGACAAGAATCACAAGACAAGTACAAGTATTCACACAACTATAAATAAGTACTAGGTTAAGCTATAGAAAGAGGAATTTTTGCCAAATTATTACAATAGAATCTAGAATAGTGAAAAAGACTCAAATGACAGTGAAAGTGAAGAAGATTTGGATTTGAAAGGATTATTCAAACCAAAAAGGGACACAAATGAAATTGAAATTAAGAATGAAAAAAAGATAGAAGAGGATCAACTATGAAACTTGACTATTAGAAAATAAACAAGGCAAAGGAAAGTAATGGAATCCATTCAAGTGGAAATGAGCAAAATACACCAAGAACCAATATGAAAGAAAACTAAGAAAATTGGTACAAAATCAGTACCAAAATTAACAACCATTGGTGACTATTAGACACAAGAGTAGATCTCAAAGGTAATTCAATTGCTATGAGATTATGATGATGTGGTTCCCACAAAAAAATTATAGGTTCAGTAGATCCTTCATCGGGTGAGATTTATATTGAGCTAAAGGAGTGTGCATGCCCAAACAAAAAGTAACCTTATAGGCCAAATCCTAATATGAAAATAAAGGTAAAAGAAAAAATAGTTCGGATGGAAGAAGGTGGTATCATATATTCAGTTGAGAAATCAAATTGGATTAGGGCCATGGTGGTATAGGCTGAGGCGATAAGGGAGATATAGGTCTATGGGGATTACCAAACATTGAATGATGCTTGTGTCAACGATCCATTTCAAAAAAAAATCATGGATGAAATACTTGAATCTGCTATAGGTCATGAAGTCTACTCATTTATAGATGGATTCCATATATACCATTATATTCCTATCTTAGCTGAGGATCAAACAAAAAAACATTCAAAACAAAACAAAGATCATCTACTTATAAGGTAATGTCATTTGGCCTAAAGAATACACATGTACTTTTCTATAGAGTAGCTGCTACTACATTTAGATATTTTGTTCATGACTTTATAGAAGTCTATCTAGATGATTGGGAAGTCCTCTGTTAAAATAGCTTCTATCAAAGTTGTAATTGATGTTAGGAATAAATCGAGCTCTAAGCATCACACTAAATTTAAATAAATGCCTATTTTTTACAACATTTGGTTTATTGATAGGACGTATTATCTATGGTGATGAAATTATAGTAGACGATCAAACATTATAATCACTGTGCGACTCTAACTACCTATCAACCCAATAAAGGTGCGATCGTTCTTAGGTCACATTGGGTATTATCACATGTTCATTCGTGGGTATGTAGATATTTCAACACCTATAGAATAACTATCGTGTATAGAAAAAAAATTGATTGGACCCTTGAATGCCATACAACCCTCATAGATTTGAAGCAAAAGTTTGTCACAATGCCCATTTTAGCTTTCCTAGACTAGAAAAAACCATTTCATGTTCATGTTTATGATTCAATAATAATAGTGGGAGCCATGTTAGGACAAATAGGAGATGGAGGCATGGAACATCCAATTAAATTTAAAAGTCACAAGTTGTAAACTGTTGAGAAAATCTATATTATCATAGAGTGCACAACTCTGGTGATGGTTTTGCACTACAAAAGTTTAGACACTATTTGTTGGCTACCCCATTTGAGTTCTTCATGAATCACCAAGCTTTGTGACAATTCGTTAATAAATTGATCTTGGGAGGAAGCATTTCAAGTTGGCTAATGATTTTTCAAGATTGCTAGTTCAAAATCAATGTGAAACTCAACCAACTGAGTCGTATTCAAACAAGGGAATAACTATAAGAGTTGCAAGATGAATCTCCAAACACATATTTTTAGAGTGATTGTGATCCTACAATTGTTAGAGTATATTCCAAACTTTATAGATCATGGTATATTTCATGCACATTATGTAGAATGGGATAATAAATAACTACTCACATAAGTTTTGCCATTCAACATCGTCAATGGATTTTGTACCTCCAAGAATATAAATGGAGCCATTAGGGTTTGGTAGGGAGGTACATAGGGTACTAATCAAACACAAGAAGGCTAAGAGGCTTAGGGACACTATGGGCTACTTGATATCTACAGAGTTTATCCAATTTTCTAGCTTGCACCAAGATATAGATCAACTCATAAACTAGGTTATGGCTAGCACAATCAAGCACACAAAGGTTGCATGTATCTCTAACAGATATAAACATAATAAAGAGAGCAAGAGGGGGTGACATATAATTCTTTAAAGAGTGAGAAAGCAAAATATTTGAACAAGAGGACACTACAAGCATGAAATGTGTTTTTATAAATATGCAACTCTACTAACTAAAAGATGATTTGGAAAGGGAAATGATGTTTTCGAGAGAGAGAGGGAGATAGAGAGAGCATGCACTTTCAGAAACCTAAGCGAATGCCTTTGTTCAAATGAAACTATCTCTAGCATATGAATGACTAAGGGAATACCATTTGAGTCAAGAAGACTAATCCATTTGAACATAAGATAATATACCAAACAATATAATGATCCAAAACCAAGCAACCTTATGCAATGGAAGACATCTTCAAGAGGAAATATGTTTTCAGGTTTCGGAGAATGCATAAACTTTAGAAACTACTCTGAAACACATTCAAAATGAGCTAAACTAGCATGCAAATAATAATCCCTAGCAAATATCCTACAATAAAACTATGGATTTTCACTTTGTGTAACAAAGTGCCCTTAGATCAAGCTCAAAATATTATGCAAATGTTCTACCAACTAGGAATCCAAGTTCGCGACAACAATGGAGGAAGACATGGGTGTAGTGTATAACCAAGTTCAAACCAACATCCAAACAACAAGGAGGAGGTGAAGTGATAACTTGCATGGGTGTGAAATCCCAAGTTAGGTGCACAAATCAAGTACAATACAACTTTCAGATGTTGGGAGCAATCCACAATGAAGCGGGAACAACTGGAAAAAATAATAGTGTCTCCAAATCAATATGCAGCTGTGTAGGGGATCCTCTATCATAATGCAAGCTCAAGAACACCAATAATTAATCAAGAGGGATTCAATAAGGTGTGAGAGCTCAAAGAATGAAGAAGACTTAGAAATAGGAATAATTTTGAGTTATATAGGGCACCCAAGAGCCAACAAGACCAAAAATTACTTGTTTCTAGTCATTATCGGACCCAATAGGCCAAACAATGTGCATTTTGGCCAAGCTTCAGCCTAGGATATGGCTTAAGGGGATAAAATTATGGCCTAGGCTACAGTTTGGCCCCATAATTTGCAACCTAGGTGATCAACAGGTCTTCAAAAGGGTCCCAAAAAATACCAAAAGGGTTTGATAATGAGCGAAAGGGGTAATGTCTAAAGGTGTGTACAACAAACTAGGGAGGTGTCCAAGCATTTAGATAATATTAAATAGGATTAACAAGTTTGGTAGTTTGCACATGAGTTGATATGTAATCATCAAGAGGTAGGGTCATGAGAAGTATGATTACATATGCCCCTAAAGCATAAATAGTTAGTTTTCAAATGAACAAGTGATATGTAGTACCTAGAAGCCACACAAAAGCAAATAAAAATAAGAATAAAAAAGATAAAAGAGAACATTACTTACAGTTACTAGATAGGTATGGCAATGGAAGAATTCGACGGTGTGATCCACGAGTAGAAGTGCAAGTGTTGCATAATCCAAATCCAAATCTAGCTCTTGTGTAGAAGGGACATAAGTGATATCAAATCAAATTGTAAAATCCATAATGACAATCACCAAAGCATCAACTTTAGCATTCTTCGTGCAAAGGATATGGGTGACCTAGATGTGCTCAAAGGAGGATAGTAAATCATGCACCAATTCAAAGAGGGGGAACAATCCAAAACTAAGGACGTTCCAGACACCAGTGAACTAAGACACGACTTAGAGTGAGTCACAGAATAAATGCACATAGCGCATGCCCTATGCACATGCTTTATTCAAAGAACTAATAATCGCATCATACTCAAAGGTGTTATTCATCTTGTTGGTAAAAAAGAAATCAACTACAACAAGCTTATGGCCCCACAGATCATCATTGACCTAAGCCACAATGGTGGGTCCTTGGTTACCCCGATTGCCACCATTTGTGTGAATCACCACTGAGAGGTGCACCATGATAGGGGTCGAGGACTCAAGACTATTGGCCACAAAAGGACTATCTCAAGGTGAGGCAAGGCAAGTGAGCTGTACAAGAAAGTTGAAGAATGAAATTGAGTTGCAATCAAGGTGGTTGACTAATACCAACCATGGTATGAGGTGACTGGGTGGGTACGGGGTGGGGTGGTAAAAAGTCTATAAAAGATGAAGACCAGTTAGTAAAGACCATAACAAGTCCCGAACCATGACAACCAGCAACTAACACCACCTATAAGAACCATGGCAAAATAGAAAGACGAGAGTTATAATGGATCAACTGCATAATTGTAGAGAAATGATTAGTTATAATTGGGATTTATTAGCCCCAATTGCATGCCCTATTGAATGGATAAATCTATTGGCTTAATCAAACATGTAATAGACACTAATCAAGCCCTAATTTATTGATGAGAATAGTAATTTCACCACACTTCAGTTCCTAATTTATTGATGAAAATATTTAGCATAAGTTCATAATTTATTATTTTATAAGTTTTAATAAATAAGAAACATAACTTGAATTAGGGTCGCTAATATGATTTCATCATTCCTTTAAAAAATAAAGTTCACCTATTGATTAGCCAATCAAGAAATGGATGAATATTTTAGTTTTCCTATAAATATTTCCTTTCTCCTCTCATGTTATATAATTACATACTTGTTTCTCCATTCTGAGAGAGGAAGATAGCCTCATGGTTGAGCATGAGAGATCCCAACACTTTGTTGTCTCCCTAAGAGGAGCTTGCAATGATTTTATATTTCTCATAATATAGGGTTATGCTCTTATTTATTTATTTCCCTGTATATTGTACCTGTTTAGTTTTATGCATAGGTTGATCTAGGTGTTATACATGATTATTAGAACCTTCCAATATAATTTGTGTTAACTGGTTTCAATTATGTTAATGGGGATTGATTAGACCTAAACTAAGTGAGGTTGTTTGTTCAGTTGATGACCACAGTAGACACTCCTCTATCTCTATGAACTGAGACAGACACAAGCATTGCTACTATAATGTCATCTGCACAAACACTCACATCATAGAGTTTCAAAATTATTAAACCTTCACTTAATTTTATTTATAAATAATTTTATATATAAAACACTGATTTGATTTGATATTTTAGTTTATTTTTTAAAATTCTAATCAATGTAATGGTGTGAATACCTTTCTTGATTGTCTTAACCCATGGTAAATTAGGAAAAAAATAAAGATAGCATGGGAGCTCCCTAGTGTAACCTCCCATTTATTCATAGAGTACCACAAATCAATAAACCAAGGCAATTGTAATGTGGAGTTGATTTAGGTCTTTAACATTAACAAGGATCATTTCTAAAATTAATATGTGTGTGTGTGTGTGTGTGTGTGTGTGTGTGTGTGTGTGTGTGTGTACTTTGGGAAGAAGCTGATTGAGGTTGCAGTGTATAAAATCCTATTCTCGGGTATAATGATCTACTCATGGGATGAACTACAGGCACATGCTGGCTAGTTATTTTTTCATTCATACCATTTTGAGTAGGATTGGATGTTATTTGCATATTGTCCATTACATTTGGCTCACTATTCTATGTAGAGGCCAAAGACACTTCTTTAATAATGGGCATATGAATTAAGTTATCTATTAAAGTATTTTTTATGAATGGGTTGAAACTCAGAGCCTCTCATCTAGTTAACTCTATCAACATTCATGTTGAATGAACTAGGTCAATAAGAGGCTTACTCACCATGTTTATCTGATTGAAATTACATGCTAGATTTAGGTAGGTTTGATATGCTATCTATATTTGGTTAAAGTGATCTTAAGATGAACATAGGTAGAACATCTTCAAGAAATTTCTTGAATACTAACACAAAATGTTCAAGAAATTTCTTGAATACACTGTTCATCAAATTCATAAAGTTATCAGAGATATTAGTTAAATTGAATGGCATAATTGTGAATTCATAATGACCATACCTTGTTCTAAAGGTTGTTTTATGCACATCCTCATCTTTGATACATAGTTGGTGATACCCTGATCGAATATCTATCTTGGAGAATAAAAATCCCCCTTTCATTTGATCAAAGAGATCATTAATTCTAGGGATAGGGTATTTTTTTTAGTGATCTTGTTGAGCATTTGATAATCAATGCAAAGCCTCAAGGTGTTATTTTTATTCTTAAGAAAGGCAACTGGGGATCCCTAAGGTGAGACAATTGGCCTAATCAACCATTTTTTCATCAGCTCTTGTAGCTTATTTTGAATTCCCTCATATTATCCACATTCCTTCTGTAAGGAGTTTTTGATGTCGATACAAATCTTGGTACTATGTCAATAAGAAATTGAACTCCCTCTAAGGAGAAAAGCCAGGAAGTTCTTTGGGGAATATATCCTCAAACTCCCTCAACATAGGATAGTTGCATAAAATAGGCTCCTTATCTATAGAGAGCTAATTTAATTTCACCATGTACAATTTGTAACCTTTTCTAACTGCTTCTTTTTGGCTGTAATGTTGATAAATTTTTTATAGCCACATACTTCATCATGCCTTAGAGTTTCACATGGTTACCCCAGTCATTAAGGTAATGCACTTTCTGCTAAATAAATCAAGCTTTGCTTGATGTTGTTGCAATTAATCCATGCCCAAAATTAGGAGATAGGATCTAAGAAGTGCTAAAAATATATTTACCCAAGTCTCAAAGGCTCTCAAATCTATTTCAGCGTATTCCAAACATTCTAAAGCAACCACCCTCTTACCAAAGCCAAAATATACCTCCCATCCTTATCTTAACTAGAAGATTTTTATTTTGCATTTAAGACCAACTAAAGGTGAAATGAAACTATCGGTATCTCCCGAATGAATGAGGTTATACAAATAAAAACTAGAAAGTATACCTTTAGTTTTAATAGGTGTTTCCTAAAAGTCAACATTCCTATTATCTATTGAACTTAAGATGAACATAGGTAGAATATAACACATATATGGACATTAATGTTTCATTTATGTTACTTAGATTACATAATTATATTTTGTGCAAGAATAATAAGAGAGAGAGTAAAAGTAAAGTGAAGTGTGGAAAGGAAATCCAAGAGTAGAACAAATACATACAAAATGTGGTGAGCAGTCCAAGAAACAGAGTAAGAGTGGAAATCTGTGGTTGGGTCGAACCACAAGTAGAATTGCTGCTCACGATTTCCAAAGCCTTGAGAAAATACGTTTGTGTGCATAACATAGGGATCTCCCGATAAATTACCCAGAAATTCAAAGTCTATTTCGTCGTGGTTGGGGCCTTGAGAAGAAAGCTGTAACCCATGGATACATAAATGTCAGCAACAATCATAAATGTTTACAGTAATGGCAATGGCAATGGCAATGATTTTATACAAACTATTGTATAGAGATAGAAAAGAGTTTGCTTACGTAGTAGGCAGAAACAGTGCCTGCAGAGTTACCAGGGACCAACTTAATTTGCATATCGATAGTGGCAAATAGGTAATCCTGTTTGGATTGAAACCCAGAACCTGAAGTCTGGTCTAGACTCAGCTGCAACTGCTCTCCATTCTCTAATATTTTTACCCGATCGTTCCCCCACGTGATATCGAAATCTTTGTAGAAATTAGCAGATGTAAGAGTTACAGTAGAAGTAGAAATGAGCAATGTCAACAACACCAGAGGCAGAGACAGAGGCAGAGGCAGGGCGTCCATATTACTATTCTTACAACTTAGAAGATGATTTTGTTATTTCATAAAATCAACTCCTGGCAGGGTTATATATATAGCGCGGCTTCACTGTTTATGCCAATTGTTAAATCATGGTGGAAATGGAAACATCTCAGAAACTCCAGGTAAGGTAGTGTGGGGTAAGAAATAATAATAATAATAATTTAGTTGTGTTGCTGTACAACTCAGCTGTTTAATGGAAGTGGTTGCTGCCTAGCACTAGTACTAGTCTCTATCACAGGGCATCCAACATCCTTCCAGCTCACCTCCAACAACCACGCGCTTTCCATTTTTAATTAGATATACAATCCAATCCTCCCATCGACTCGTAGAAGAATGTGAGTTTTATAACCTGTGGAATACAATGAGTTAAACGTAAATGTATCAACATATAATTTTTTTTGGTGGAATGCAATGAGTTAGACATAAATGTATCGACATATCCGAATGATCCTTGAGGAGAAGTTTCCAAATTGTTTTTTTCTTCCTTGGATCTTTTTTCTCTCTTCTCTCTTTCTTTTTTTATTACTAATTACAAAGTAATTATGTAATTTTTGTAGTATCTTTCAGTCAATGTGTAGTTATTACATTGTATAAAGGAAGAGGACCCAATAGTTATGCACTCTAATTTCGTATTTACGTGGTGCTTAAATCGTACGACGTCAACACATAAAATTTATGTCGATGGATAGTTTAAAGTATCGATTTTATGATTCTATATTTTGAATATCCGACATTGCAGTACAGATCTATGGTTTCAATTGTCATGCAAGGAGTCATTATGGTGCCATTTTGAAGGTCCAACCGATCAACAATCATAACATCACCCACAAAAATCTAAGTGGGCACCAAAACTTGATTCTAGTAGATAGCGCGCAGCGCACAAAATGAATACACGTAATACCAAGTGACAAGGCATTAACGCCTCACCACCCTTAAATTATTACCCACCACCATGCATTCAATTTGCCAATTATTGTGCTATTTGACACCGACCTTCTTGCACCTTCGTCTCCATCGGGCCATACATTACATGAGCAGGTATTGTTGAAGGAAAAAGGAGATGGAGGGTTTCAAAGATGAGATGTTGGGAAGAGCAACAACAACATCATGAATGCTTGCCCTCACTACTAACAGGTGAGGTTTTTTATATCTCACTAATGTTGTGAACCATATAGTTTTGTATACCTCACCAACATTGTGCTTCCTTGTTAAATATTTGGCTAATACGACTCAGACCTTGCCACAATGATGCCAAACACCTAGTTACTCTCTTGGCTTCCGGGTCATCTCTTTGATGAACCATACCCTCACCTGCTTTGTAAGTGGTGTTTGCTTCTTCCATTTTTATGTGTTATTTGCTTACCCTCTTTGCTTCTGCCATTTATCCACCACATGATGGTATTGGCGTTTCGACTCTAGCAGGTCTCTCGGTTCACACATTCAAACATTATGTAGATCTCGGTGCTTGCAAGGGAGGTTTTTCATATCTCACTAAGGCTATGAGGCAAATAGTTAAAAATATGAGTATGTCTTGGAATGTTTGTTAAAACATAATAAATATTGTCGATGCGTGTGAGTCTTTTTGTGATTTCTCATACTATAGTAACTGTAATTCAATTCAATGTAGTCTATATATGAATCATAGGGAATGAGTACATTTTCCCATGCAAAGTGAAATGAATGGGTTTTTTTTTAGTATTTTAAGTTTTTTTTTTTTGACATTATGATAAAGTGTTCTCAGAAAAACTAATGGCCATTTGAAGTAACATGTGTCATAGGTGGCTATTATGGTTTCGTTAATGGTATGGTTGGCTTAAACTCATCTAGGTTTCTTTGTTTGCAATTCTCTATTATTACTAAATATGTTTAGGATGAGAACAATTTCTTGTTGACTACAAAAAGCAATCAAAATCGCCCTTTAATAAAATATTTTGTAAAGAATCTTCACTATTAAAGGGGAACTTTGAATGCCCCTGTTAGTGAATGTAAATCTTCAGGGCTTCCATCAATGATACCACCTTTGCTCTTTCCCTCAATGCAATGACACATTTATGTGACAATTATTATGGATTGTATATTTCAGTGATTTTTTCATTATTATGAATTTGTAGGTTATAATTATATGTGGATTAACATGTACAAGTCATGATCCAAAGTGTCTCAAGGTTTAGAGTTAATTATTTCAGTTTTGTAGTTAATTATTTTATTTTGTTAACCATGAATAATATTGTAAGAAGGATTATTTTCATGGATGTAATTCTTAGGAAAATAATGTTTTTCATTTATTTGTATTCATGTCGTCTATTAAACAAGTTAACATAAATGGTCATAAATTTTTCTAAGCCACAATTACTCATTTTTGAATTATTCACATATCAACTACATTAAAATAAACTACAATAACTACAAAGCCATAACCTTGGTGAGATATAAAAAATCTCACATGTAAGCAGTGAAAGATACACAAAATCGAATTATTAATTATGTGGAAAAACACCACTACAAATTGAGATTACAAATTGAGAGTGCAAATTAACGGGTATATATAATCCCAAGAATTATACCTGAACCATAAACTTAATTAAACTATAGTTGTTACAATTTAAGAATTCATAGAATGATTCACATATCTAAGAAAATTATTTATTTTTTAATAAACCTTTGAAGCTATATTCACATTTTCATGCTCAAATGTGTAGAAGCTAACAATAATACAATATATTGTGTAGAATTTTATTTCATATGAAAAAATGTAGAATGACTGTGCATTGCAATTGGGTAGAATGAAAATTGAAATAAAACATTGTAGAAATTAGTTTTATATTAAAAGTGATTGTTGAAAGTTTTGAATATGAATTTAATATTTTGGTGAGCCTTACATTTTTTCTTCAATCATGTAGGGACTTCGATTAGAGTAGTGATGAACAATCAAGAAAAAATAAATAGAACATAAAATGGATGTATAGTTGGGCATAAAATGTTATGAAAAATGACAAGTTGGTTTAGAAGTTTACAAATGTTGTTGTATTAACTTCATAGGATTCTCACTATTGATAGTAAGTGAAAGGACATATTGTATTTGATAAGTAATATAAAATTTATATTTTTAAACTCAATATTTACATTTATCTATGTAAATATTAAATTCAGATACTTTTAATTAAAATATTCTATACTAATAATAGTACAATATCTTATGGGACGGTGGAGTTTAAGATTTCAAAAAATGTTGGGTTAGAGCTTTGTCCTCCTTTAGGACGCTACTAGACCTAGGGTTTGTGATAGGTTGATGACTGGTTTAGAGGAACAAACAATGGGGATACCAATAAATATCACTCCTAGAACTCTCAGGCCAGATATAACCCACCCTCAAAAGAATTTGGACCTCTAAAAGGATGTACACTAGATAAATGCAAAGCCGATAGGGGAATGCAAATGAGGGATCCCAGAGGAGGAGGCACTAAAGCTGGAAAAGGCTCTCTTGGCAATCCATAACTCTAAGCCAGGTCTAGTTATTGTTTTTGAGGTAGGGTTGACCGTTGGAGGCTTGACGGCTAAGCCCTTTGAGCCAAGTTCGAATGGAGTAGCCTTGAAGTTCGATGTAGTAGGCACAAATAGATCATCAAGGGATGTAGATATTGATAAAGAGAGAGGTGGGATTGGGAAATCCTTTGTGGAAATGATCACTAGCCTGATAACCCTAATGGATAGAGCAAAGAATCCACTTTAGGTGATGGAAAGCAACCTGCCAATTTTCTTTGGGGAAGAAGTGTTTGAGCAAATACTCAAAAATGAAGAATGGTTTGCCTCAAGGGGACTTATTTGTAGATTCAACTGGCATTGGCCCAACCTACTAGCTTTACATGATTGGGTTTCAAAAAATTGGTAATTTCTCATGGAGGATAACTTGGAAATCTATTCATGCATGAAAGGCTTCTTTATCATTATTTTTTACTATTTGGATGATCGAGCCAAGGGTCTACAAAATAAGACATGGAGTTGGGATCACCATCTGTTATTCTTGATACCCTGGTTTCCAAATTTAAATCCCTCATTAGAAACCCTAATGACTAGACTGGTGTGGATTTATTTACTGCACCTTCCACTATAGTTTTGGTTGACGTCTCTCAAGAATTGGGAATGCATTGGGTGAATTGCTGACAATAGATGCCTTGACCACTAGATTCCTTCATACCACCTTTGCCTAGATTTTGGTGATGATGGATATCTCTCAAAAACATCCAGTAAATATTAAGTTAAAAATCAAAGACCATTTTTGGATTCAATCCTTGGATTAAGAAGGAATCCCCTTTAGGTACTAAAAGTACTTTGACATTAGGCATTTATTAATGAAATATCCTAGATCCAAACAAAAGTTAGTGGCTTATTGGTGGAAGGATGCCCTCCCTTCTCAACTCATAGATTTTGCAGACAACAATTATATCAATAAGATAGAGGAAACAATACAAGTTTCTTATCCAACAAAGAATGATGGAAATTGAATTGATAGAGGCAAGGTGGGAAAGGTTAGGGACCAAGTTTCAAAAGGGGAGGACAAAATAATAAATGATCCCCTACAACTAGCCAAGGAATGGATGGTTGTCAGGAAAAAATGAGGGGCGAATAGCTCCAAAACTAACTTCCTGCAATCTATGATCTTTTAGTATGAAGGGGAATGATGGAACTTTGGGTGGAAGTGGGAAGTTGTGCAAGGGTATTTAGGTTGTGGAGTGAGTTCTCACAACTTTTTGATTATCGATCTCGATCGGGCTTATTTTTGGCTATCTTGTTGGGGCTCTTTAGGTCCTAGGGACCTTTTGGTCATTTTGTAATTCTATTTATTTGTTTTTCAATAAAATAGGTGGGGGACCTACCAACCCTCAATCATCTATAAAAAAATAGTACAATATCTTCTGCACAAGTTAAAGATTTTTTATGAATTTGTTCAGATTACCCATGTTCAAGTATTGGGCCCAAATGTGTTTATAATTAATGAAAAATGATTTAATTTTAATAAAACATATGTTGTAGAGTTAGGCCTCATACCCTCAACTACCCTCTCAACTATTGGACTCACTCAACTATTGGGTCTTCTCCTTTATATGGTTGGGTTTTAACCAATACATTTGTAGCTACCTTATTGCATATGGCGACTTGAATTACTTATATACTAATGCATCCACGAATAGATTACCTTTACTTCAAATTATCTAGTATTTATAGTTGTTATGGTCACATGCACATACCCATGCACTCTCTCTCTCTCTCTCTCTCTCTCTCTCTCTCTCTCTCTCTCTCTCTCTCTCTCTCTCTCTCTCTCTCACACACACACACACACACACACACACACACACACACACACACACACACACACACACACACACACACACACACACACACACACACACACACACATGTGAATTAGTTTGGATTTAATATATACTTCATTAGTATGCATCATTGTCATGCATACATGTCATTTAAAAAAAAAATCCAACGTAAGGTTTATGCATAATGATATGTGCACTTGACGAGTTTTTAAGATTTATCCAAAGGTTTTTAGGTTTTATAGTAGGATATGTACACTGCTTGACCAATGATATTTATGTTTCCATATTTTGGAAAGGCAAGCCTCTAAGCAATCATGTTGCATGTAGGTGTTTGGATTTATTGAAGTGAAAGTTGAATGAAATTGATAAGAACAACTGAGAATATTTTGATAGTAAGGACATTATTAACAATCCTCACACACTTCATTGGCTAACATGGTTGATGTATTCTAATTGGTATTTTGTTATACCTGGGGTGTGTAATTATTATAACTAATTGTAGCATTATAGAACATAGAATATGTTTGTAGTGGAAGTCATCAATTTATAGTTTTTTATAAACAATATAAATTTATATAATCATTTAAAAAAAAAAAAAAGCCTGCCCAAAATTACATCTTTATACAATCTAAAAAAAATGATTCTATTTTATAGCAAAAAAAATGCAAATACAATAATATAGCGATTCAATCTAACCTTATTCATTGTAGGGACTTGGTGCTCAATGCCCTTATTAGTTTGTGCTAAGGATGGGTTATCAGTATCACCTGGGTTATACGAATCACCTAAGACAAATAATTTATAAGATTTTGACTAATGAGAAGCCTTGACAATAAAAAATAACTATCAAGTTTAACACCCATAATTTTAAGAATATTCTTTTAAGTATTATTAGATAATATTATATTTAATTAAAGTATTTATCTAATGCAAGGTATAATCTCTTGCTACAAATGAGCCTAAGCATTTAAAACAATTTACTATGTTATTTCTTTGAAAGTAGAAACCAATATTAAATCATCAAATTGCACTATGAAGCACTCCAAGATTGATGCATTTCATGACAATTCAAAATTTTGAAGCTATACGTGATTTATTTGAAGTGAAATTTATTTAAAACAATACAATTCAACATTGCCATAAAATATAAGTTAAAAAGATAAGGAAAATTAAGGTTTACCAAGGTATTAATAGCACACCACCATCATAGGTTTTCCACCTTACAATGTAATACAATATTATGGTGCTTTGACTGCCTAGTTAAGATGAAGAGTAGGTAACACTACCATTGTTTTTACACAAGAAATTCACCCTATATTACAATTCACACTTCAAAACTACTTCAATGGATACTACAAAGTGAATATAAGTATTTCCCCTCCTCTCTAGTAGTTATTACACTAAACCAACCACTCAAATTTAGACTTGTGCTACTCCCCACTTCTCTTCTTTACTACTTATCCTACCAAAAAAAGTGATAACACCACAACTTCAACTTGACCATAAGTCATATTTAAATGTAAGGCATATTGTGAAAAAAAATCTCATTTTTAACCAAAATTAAAAATTTCCTATCAAATCATATCTTTACAACCCTATGAAATTTTTACTTATGTTTAAGTAAGTTAATGTTGAATTTTATCAATATATTTGTCAGAGTAGTATGTTGTGTTCTATGATCCCTAATGGTCTTTGGACAAGGAAAGTTTTGGACAAGAGTTTATGCATATTTTAGTGTGGCTTTTTCTAGCGATTAATTTTGTGTATTTTGAATTTCACACACCTTTTTCAAGGTTTGTCAAGAAATTATGATACCTGCCAACTATTGTTTTTGAAAATTTTGTTTGAATTAGAGAGAACTAGTCATTACAATGTAAAAATGGAGAATATTATGGCAAGGAGTGAAGGTAGGAGTGAGGTAAGTTAAGTAAGGCTATTTGTTTGCCTTAAATAGAAAGAAAAATTCACTGAAATGTAGGGCTATGCATGGGAAGTAAAGTGAAGAATGACAATATAAATGGAACAAGTAAAGTGAAGAATGACAATATAAATGGAACAAGTATTTTTTCCCTAAATGTTGTTGTATCATAATATTTTTGAACTGACATGAAAATGACTAATAACATTGGTTTGTTGGGCATCTACAAATGACAAAGTTAATAGTAGTGGTGATTTGCATGGTGGTTGTTCTGGGTATGGTTGATGCCACCAATAAATTTTTGGTTATGGGCAAGGTGTACTCCAATAACTATGCTTGTGGCTTTCTCACCAAATCTCTTTATCTGCTAACACCATTTATGCAACTTTAGTCATAAGACAAGCAAGGACTCAAAATTAAATCTGGGAACTCACTTGTTTATTTACATAAAAGACCTTCAAATAAATCATATCACAGATGTAAGAAGTACTATTTGCAGTGTATTTCAAAGTTTATATACAAACCCATGTTTTATATATGTGAGTACAAAAAATGTGATTAAGTAGTTTTATTTGTTTTGTTGTATCTTGAAAAGGATTGAAAAGGAGTCAACGAAAGAAAAAAAATCTACCATGTTCTTACATATGTCGTTGAGAAAATATTAATTTATTTTTCTCTATGAATATTGTTTTATATTGAATTGTTGTCTTATCTTATGTTTGATCATACAGGGGAACGTGAAGTTTGGTGATGTTTTTTCCTCATCAAAATTATCCCTGAGACAATAACCACTTACATTCTCGCATATTTGCCTCTTCGCCACCTCGTCTCAGTAGACCTCCATTGCCCTTCACCATTCATGCTCCACACCCATCTTCACACTCCACATGCTAATCAAGTAGGATTCCCTTGTTCCAATGAATAAGACATGAGTTAGGTTATCACATTCTTGTATAAGGCGATGGGAGGGATTGGATTATACAAGTATATACCTATAAATTGGTATGTAAATGTTTTGAAGAAAGGAAAGCGATTAGATAGAAGGAAACATGGGATGAAAACCCTAGTAGGTGAGCAGAGCCTTGTGGTGGCGACTGGGATCTGCAACAAGTCTGTAGTACAATCAAGAACCATCTTCTCTCTACCCTATAGTATGGTGTCTGGGTTTTTTGCAGCTGGTGGCTCTAGGAAACAAAACTCTAGATATTCCTTCAAAGATGTAGCTTGCATGAAAGCTCCTTCAACGTCCCCTTCAGTTTCTCCTAGTTCGTACATTGTGGAGAAGTCAGATGAAGTGCTTATAGTGGAGATCTCTCTCACTGAGGTAATTGAGTTGATTTCTATATTTATAGATTATGCAGTGCGTTGTAGGTTTAATGGATTCTTGCCTTAGCGAAAGGATTTGCATGAATGGGTTTATGCTACCTAGATCAATGAATGCATGATCCATTTATGTTCTAAAGGTTTTTTCATAGTTTAGTTTTTTGAACCTAAGGATTATTGGAGAGTTTGGAAGGAGGGACCTTGGTTTTGGGGAAGAGCCAGGGTCTTTGTTACCCCCTGGTTCTTTGACTTTGATCTCTCAACAATGGTGTTTTCCAAAATGTCAGTTTGGGTTCGGCTCCCCTCTTCCCTTCTGACACCCCTCAGTATGTGAGCCATTGATAACTCATTGAGAAAATTCATCAAGATGGATATTAAGTGGTCTATGCGAGGGGTGTTTATATTTTTCCGTATTTGTGTGGAGGTGGACCTCAGTAAAGGTATCTCAGATAGAATCCATCTAAAACATGAAAACCTCCTTCGAATCCAAACCTTAGACTATAAAAACATTGCCTTTAGATGTCATTTTTGCCACCAAATTGGCCATCTCGAGGGGCTCTGTCCTTATGCAAGGAAGCTAAAAAGGAAAAATGACCAGTGTTCTCATCCTAAACGCTAGGAACCATTTCAACACACTTTTCCAAACAAGGACACAAAAAATTATAAAGATTCGCACATGGAAGAAAGAAGGTTCAAAGGTAATTGGAGAATTGACTGTGTGTTAGGTTGTGGAGCTAAAAGCTTCACTGATGCAAATAGGGAAGGAGGTTGCTGGGAGGTTGCTGAGTTGCAGAACAAGTTGCAGGGCAATCAACGTTGGTCTGATCTACCGACGTCAGTCATATTACAGTGCAGAAGTAACCGACATCAGTTATTAGTCGGCCGACATCGGTCATGAAGGAGCCGACGTCGGCAACCTATGTGTGCATGCGTTTGCATGCGGGTCAAGAACAGGTCTATTTTTAGACTGTCAGTTTGCATGTTAAAAGCTAATTATAGTCTTAGATTTGCGTGCCTAATTATTGTAATTAAGAAAGTTTAATTATTGTATGCATGAGATCTATATAATATACTCATGGGCTGTATTGTAAAAGTGTGCTAGAAAGCCATTGTGCTTGAAGAGAGAGCAAGAGTAGCTCCTCCTAGTTCCAAAGGGGTGCTGAGTGTGTATGATCAGGGAGAGTTGCAAGTTGTGCAAGTTCTACTAGGAGATCCACCGGGGTACTGGTTGAAGAATCATGAGGACTTGGTGAGGCAAGGACAAGGGTTCTTTAGGGTGTAGAGATATCTACATGGTAAGTAAGGTCTGTTCATTTGCAGGTGGCAGCAAGAGAAGGGAAGATCTACTTGGAGTATGGTTGTGTACTTGGTGTACTGACAACGTTGTTACTGACTGGTGGAGGTGAACAACAACTCTGTGTTTGAGTTGATTGTTGTGACCGTGATTGAGAGAGTGAACTATTGAAGGAGAATTATAGGTGAACCCTAGAAGTGTGGGAGCTCTAGAGGTGTGGGAAGAAGAAGTGTGGCATCTTCTTTATTGTATTTTCTTCTGAATGAGTATTTAATACAAGATTGTGTATTGTCTCTTATATCCTGTGTTGTTTCATATTTCTAGTTACTTATTCATTCTGGTTAAATTCCGTGTTTAGTTGCTAATACAAAGGTAATCAAGTGTGCCCTTAGTGGGCAGTAGGATCCTGATAGTTGGTATCAGAGCTTTTGGTTGGGTTGACTAACAGGTGGTTCAGATCTGGTTAGTATTTGTTGATTATAGGTTACTCACAGGGGTTTTTGATTGAGTGGGAGTATAGCAATGGCAGAAGAAAGTAAGCTACGAATGGAGAAACTGAATAGCACAAATGGTCAGATTGATGAAAAGAAAGAGCTGGTAAAGGAAGATTGTTGGTCGGTATAAGATCAACATGTAGAAGCAGATGTTGCAGGTGTTGTTGCACAAGTTGCTCTGGATAAAGTAGAATCTTGGTCTATAGATTCTGTTGCCTCTTTCCATGCAGCCCGAAATAGAGCATCTTTTCATGGGTATGTCTTTGGAGATTTTGGAGAGATCTATTTAGGAGCTGGTGAGCCTTGTCAAATGGTTGGCAAAGGGAAAGTGACGCTGAAATTGCAGACAAATAACACACGGGTGTTGAATGAGGTCATGCAGGTACCAGTCTTGGAGATGAGTCTAATTTCTTCAAAAAAGTTAGGTGATGAGAAATGCACAGTAACTCTCACAGTGGATGCACTTGAATTAGACGGTGGTAAGAAAGTAGGTATCCTTTATCTATCTACTTATATTACTGATTCACCTTCTATTGCAGAGATGTGGCTTTGTAGGCTTGGTTACATATGTAAGAAGGGAATGCATATTCTTAAGCGGAAGACAGATGTTTTTGATAAACTTAAGAACTAGAAAGCCTTGGTGTTCATAGAGGAGATGACGGATAGAGATCAGCTGAGGGGACTGAATTATTCTGAGCAGGGCTGTGTTAATATGGACAAGAGTTTGATCTAAGGTGAGCTCGCGGGTAAAAATTCATCACTCACAGGAGAACACAGTTACCGACGTCGGTCAAGAAAAATTGATGTCGAAAAGACAGGTACCGATGTCGGTCATGTGCAGACTAGCAGAGTCGGTGGTGTCGGACAACTGGAGACCGATGTCGGTCAAGAAGAACCGACGTCGGCAGTTAGGGTCAGTCATAGGGAACTGACATCGGTCGAGTGCAGATTGGGAGATGGCCGAGATCGGTCACTGGAACGGATGTTGGGTGGACATCAAGCTGTCAAGGAGTCTTAAACGCCCATGTGGAGGACTGAAAGTGTAAGTGAGCCTCATATTCGTTGTTCACTTTCTTTATATTACTTGTTGCTTACTAATGGTCAAGAACCAGTGAGATATGAAGAGGTAATGTATGTAGAATCCAGGAAACAGTGGGAGCATGGCATGAATTCTTCAAAAGAGAACCAAGCAGGAGATTTGGTAGAGTTGCCAGCATTGACAGACGGATGGATTCCCAGGTTAGAGAAGAGATTGGATGGACACGTGAGATGGAAGGCCAATGTATATGGTCTTGAGGAAGCTGCAGAATAGTGGTACAGGTTTGACAGGGGTATGACAAAGCATGGCTTTGATCAAGGTCAATGTAACCATTGTGTTTTCTTTACCGAGTTGGATGATGATTGCAACATTATCCTGTTATTGTATGTGGTGTGGTTGCTTGTTGCAGGATTACATATGCAGAGAGTTTCTGAGCTAAAGGTAAAGTTAGTTCAGAGGTATGTCATGAAGAATTTGGGAGCAACGAAATTCTTTGGCATAAGAGACATGGAAGATCACAGGTTGATTTTGTCTCCAGTGAGAGCTGATGTGAAGAAGGTGTTGGCAGGGTTCAATACGCAGGATGCAAAACCAGTAAGCATACCAAGGGCTGGACAGTTTAAGCTGAGCTTAGAATAGTGTTCGAAATCACATGAGGTCGAGTGTAGACCTGAGTTTTCCTAAGCAGTGGGAGTTGTCAGAAAGTTTGGAGCCAATTCGGGGAAGAAGTACTGGAGAGCAGTTCAGTGGATTCTCAGGTATCTGAGATGGACCAACAGCAAGTATACATGTGATGCAGGGTCAAGTTCTTTTCTACATGTGTTTGTAGATGCAGATGCGACAGGTTACTTGGATGATAGGAGGTGCACCACAGGTTGTGTGGTGGTTGGTCTTCAAGATTGAGCTTGAAGAGGGATACAAGCCAGGAAATAAATTAGATGGTGTACAGGTACATGTACAGGTACAGTGCAGCTTTTTATCTCCAAGTGGGAGATTGTTAGGTTGTGGAGCTAAAAGCTTCACTGATGCAAACAGGGAAGGAGGTTGTTGAGTTGCAGGAACAAGTTGCAAGGCAACCGACGTCGGTCTGATCAACCGACGTCGATCATATTACAGTGCACAAGTAATCGACGTCGGTTATTAGTCGGCTGACATCGGTCATGAAGGAGCCGACGTTGGCAACCTGTGTGTGCATGCGTTTGCATGCAGGTCGAGAACAGGTCTATTTTTGGACTGTCAGTTTGCATGTTAAAGGCTAATTATAGTCTTGGAGTTGCGTGTCTAATTATTGTAATTAAGAAAGTCTAATTATTGTATGCATGAGATCTATATAATAGACTCATGGGCTGTATTGTAAAAGTGTGCTAGAAAGCCATTGTGCTTGAAGAGAGAGCAAGAGTAGCTCCTCCTAGTTCCAAAGGGGTGCTGAGTGTGTATGATCAGGGAGAGTTGCAGGTTGTGCAAGTTCTACTAGGAGATCCATCGGGGTACTGGTTGAAGAATCATGAGGACTTGGTGAGGCAAGGACAAGGGTTCTTCAGGGTGTAAAGATATCTACATGGTAAGTAAGGTCTGTTGATTTTCAGGTGGCAGCAAGAGAAAGGAAGATCTACTTGGACTACGGTTGTGTACTTGGTGTACTGGCAGCGTTGTTATTGACTGGTGGAGGTGAACAACAACTCTGTGTTTGAGTTGATTGTTGTGACCGTGATTGAGAGAGTGAACTGTGGAAGGAGAATTACTGGTGAATCCTAGAAGTGTGGGAGCTCTAGAGGTGTGGGAAGAAGTGTGGCATCTTCTTTATTGTATTTTCTTCTGAATGAGTATTAATACAATTGGGTATTGTCTCTCATACCCTGTGTTGTTTCATATTTCTAGTTACTTATTCATTCTGGTTAAATTTCGTGTTTAGTTGCTAATACAAAGGTAATCAAGTGTGCCTTTAGTGGGCAGTAGGATCCTGACACTGTGAGAGACTCTTATTGCCAAATGACATCTATAGGGTACCCTACAAGGGAGGTATCAAAAGATCACATGAATCTGAAACTTCTGAATTTGATAAAAATCAATCTTTATTTGATTCTCATCATAATTTTGTGCTTCTGATAGTTATTTCTAGTCTTCTGAATATTGGTCGTTCAAAGTATTGCATTGAGGTTCAAAAGAAAGAGAGCAAAAAAAACCATATAGTGGATACAAGCCATCTATAATTTTTAAGTGTTATTTTCTTTTCTTGACTTGTCTAACCCAATGTAACTTTGATTCTAAAATATAACTTTTTCACAAAACTTTTTTTATATGACTAATGTTGTTCTATATATTTTTATACTAATAAATGTATACTTTTCAATTTAAAAATAAAAAATAATTAAAAATTTGGTAAGGCACGTTGTTTTTGGTGCCAGCTGGAACTGAAAGTATGTTGGATGTTCAAAAGGCGGAAGGTCATGTGATAGTGCTAACCCTAAACCTAATAAAGTATGTTGGGGGTGAGCTGGAAGGATGCTGGATGCCCTGTGATAGAATAGGAGTACTAGTGCTCGGCAGCAACCACTGCCATTAAACAGCGGAGCTGTACAGCAATCAAACTAAATTATTATTATTTCCTACCCTACACTACCTTACCTGGAGTTTCTGAGATGTTTCCCATTTCCATAATGATTTGGAAAACATGAACATGGAACACGCGCTCTATATATAACCTTACCATGAATTCATTTTATGAAACCACAAAATCATCTTCACTAGAATTGAGAATTGAAAGTAAAGCTTGCTTTTCTCTCCTGAGTTGTAAGAATAGTAATATGGACGCCCTGCCTCTGCCTTTGCCTCTGGTGTTGTTGGCATTGCTCATTTCTACTTCTACTGTAACTCTTACATCTGCTGATTTCTACAAAGATTTCGATATCACGTGGGGGAACGATCGGGCAAAAATATTAGAGAATGGAGAGCAGTTGCAGCTGAGTCTAGACCAGACTTCAGGTTCTGGGTTTCAATCCAAACAGGAATACCTATTTGCCACTATCGATATGCAAATTAAGTTGGTCCCTGGTAACTCTGCAGGCACTGTTACCGCCTACTATGTAAGCAAACTCTCTAGACTCTAGTTTGTTTTCAAGTCTAAAATCTTTGCCATTACTGTAAACATTGTTGCTGACATTAATGTATCCATGGGTTACAGCTTTCTTCTCAAGGCCCCAACCACGACGAAATAGACTTTGAATTTCTGGGTAATTTGTCAGGAGACCCCTATGTTATGCACACAAACGTATTTTCTCAAGGCCTTGGAAATCGTGAGCAGCAATTCTACTTGTGGTTCGACCCAACCACAGATTTCCACACTTACTCTGTTTCTTGGACTGCTCACCACATTATGTATGTATCTGCTCTACTCTTGGATTTCCTTTCCACTCTTTACTTTTACTCTCTTTCTGGGCTTAGAAAAGAAGAGTGTTTCATTAATGGCAACGGTGATTGCAGATTTTCTGTAGATGGGAGTCCCGTTAGAGTGTTCAAGAACAGTGAGGGGTTGGGTGTTCCTTACCCCAAGAAGCAACCCATGAGAATCTACTCTAGCCTCTGGAATGCCGAGGATTGGGCAACCAGAGGTGGCCTCGTCAAGACCGACTGGACCAAAGCGCCCTTTCTCGCCTCCTTCCGCAACTTCAACTTCAAACCACACACCACTACTCCTGCCAAGGAGGAGGAGGCAGAGACTTTGGATTCCAACCAGCGACAGAGACTGAATTGGGTGCGACAGAATTACATGATTTATGATTACTGCGCTGACACCAAGAGGTTTCCTAACGTTCCTCCGCCAGAATGCACACTCAATTCTATGCCCTAGCACTCTCCACCATTCTTTTTACTGAATTTGAATGCCTTGTTACCAGCAGTTCAAACTCTCAATTCTTTAATTCTTTTTCTCACCTGCAATACAATCCATTGCACGTTGCACATTGCAATTGCATGGGAAGTTCCATTGGGGAACCCCTTTCCTATTTTGCTATACATATATTCTTTCCCTGGATTTTAGTTTTGTCTGTCTTTGGATCCCCAGTTACAATTGCAATGATAAATACTTTTCTCTTTAATCCGTTTCCTGCAAAACACAGAAAGCAAAGCAGAGTTACAACTTTCCTCTTTCCTTCCAATTTTTTAACTTTATATTAGTCTAAAAAAATTCATTTCTTTCTTACTGTAGCAGACCAAAAACATTGCATCTCTTTCTTTGATAACACAGTACTATAAATACATTTTATTTGAGATGCCGGCCACTTACACACTTTATTATTAACCCCTGTAACTTAAAACATCCATATTTGTTCAACACATGCCTGGAGTCGAGACCAAATTTGTTTTAATAATTTAGACTTTGAGTTTGTTGATGAGATTCAAATCGCAGTACTAAATAATCCTCCCACAAAATTAGTCCGAATGTTTTGCCATGGTGATGGTAGAGAACTAGACGTGGCATATTAACACAACCTTTATCCTATATAAATTTTGGCTTACATATCAATGGCTTTTTTTCAGCTTGCTTATTATTTTTGTATTTCTTTCCCTAATATATTACATCATTATATTGTTTAGAATTCTAAAAAATCAAAAAATTAAAAAAACTAAATCAAAATAACATTTTATTTATAAAATTACTTAAAAATAAACCAAGTGAAAATTGAAGTCCCAAAACTCAATACATAAAGAAAGTGGTTTATTTATACATTTATAAAATTTGACTTCCTAACTGCACAAACTACAGTGTACTTAACCATATAACAACATTTTTATAATCATAACAATTATTCACATAAGTGTTTCATTATTGAGATGCATGCTCTTTACATATTTATTAATTCTAATTTTATTATTAATATCTATAATTTAAAATTTTGGATCAATATTTCTAACATGTATATTTATTTAATATATATATCAATCTTAGTATTCTTGTCCAAAATTCAAGACTAAATATTTTTTAATAATTTAGATTTTGAGTTTGTTAATGAGATTCAAATTATAATATTAAATTATGTCTCCCACAAAATTTGTTCTAAAATATCATCGTAGTGATGGTAGAGGATTGGAAGTGGCACATGTTAACACAACCATTATATTGTACAAATCTCAGCATAGTTTTAAATGGCTTACTCTCAAGCTTGTTCCTTATTAGATGCTCAACAAATGTTGGAGTCTCAAATCTGCTTCTTCTGCTTGGATGAATAAATTTCTTGTTGTTTGGTCGACCGCTATAGATCTCAAAAAAAAAAATTTCTTGATGTATGCACGAACAAGGGCTTCATGTTCAAGATATAGTTTTTGATATTGACATGTCCAATGCTAACTGTCATCACTCAATTAGGTTACTTCATTAGCCCAAGGGAGCAATGATTTGACGGTCTCGACATTGCGATGTGATGAGGCCTATATAAACAAGAACAATAATTTTAGCACTGAGTTAAGTTATTCTTAACACTTTTTTGCTTGAAAATATTGATATTTATATATCTACACTTTTTACATATTGACATAATTTAAATGAATTGATTTGAAATTAATTGTTGTCTGCTCAGTTAAGTGTAAACGTTATATCTTCTTATGAAATGGATTGAACTATATTCCATGTTATATGACTATCATAATGTGTAATTCCTATGTCATTAAGTTTGCCTAATCGATCATCAAATGCTAATCTCAATTTAGAGAATATGCTATTCATACTCATTTTTTTAAGAACTGATAAAAATATTTTGTACTATGTAATTAATCTGTCAAATAAATCGTTTATCATTCAACTACTTCCTTAAGAAAATCTAAACTTTGGAAATGGAAGGTCGGTTTTTGTTGTCCTTTCCATAAGCTTTTAGACTGTACTATCATGAAAATTCAAATAAGTAGGCTCTTTTAAAACCAATTCCGCCATCATGTGATCTTGTAAAATCTAAACATAGGTCCTTGCTTGTTTGGTTGTTAATCATTTTCTAGGAAGAAGTTAAAATGCTTTGGATAAGTGGCACGGGACACTCAGAGGATATGTAATCGCCCATGTGTAATGAGATTGTTAAGTTTTTATTAGGAATTGATTAACCATTAATTCATGTTTTAGACTGTTAAGGTTTTATTAAATTTGAATATTGATTTTTTTTAAGAATCTACTTTGATTTAGTTGGTTGTTTTTGTATATTGTGTAATGAGATCTTATTAAAAGGAGAACTTTATTATAACGCATTAAAAATTAGGTGTCTAGATCTTAAACATCAATTATAAAATAATATTGGGAGCTAATCTTTTGTAATTTTTAATTTGTAGTAGAAGATATTCCTTTTTGGGCTTATGATCATGCTCTTTAATATATTTACTTTATCATGGATTTTTATGTGACACATGTAAGAACGTCCCATATTTTTCTTATTGTCTTGAATCCTTTTAAAATATAACAAAATAAATAAAATTTTTAAATTAAACATTTTATACTCACATATATAGAAAACAAGGGTTTTTATAAAATCTTTAAAGTAGAGTGTGGATAGTAATTCCTACCTCTGCGATATAATTTACAAGAAGGTATTTTTTTGCAAATAAACAAGTGATTCACTAGAATTAAGTTGCCCCCTTGATCACCTTGTGGCAAAAAGCTCCGTAAATGATGTTAGCATATATAGAGATTTTATGCCCATAACCAAAATTTATTAGGGGCATTAACCATACCCCGCAAAACCACAAGATAAATGACTGCTACTATTAACTTCATCATTTACAGATACCTATCAAGCCAATATTACTAATCATTTTCATGTCGGTTCAAAAATATTATGATACACCAATATTTAAGGAAAAAACCAGACAAATAAACAAGTTAGGAAAATAGGAAAAACGTGTCTTAATCTCAAAATCATGAATTTTAGTGCTAAAAATAAAATAAAAATATGCATAAAGTCTCATTCAAATAATTTCCTTGTCCAAAAGTCATTAAGTACCTTAGAATACTCAACATCTTATTCAATGACAAATATGTTGATAAAACTCAATATTAACTTGTTTTAACCTCAAGTAAAAATTCCATAGGGTTGTAAAGACATGATTTGATCAGAAAATTTTAATTTAGGTTAAAAATAAGAATTTGCTTTTATACTGAAAGTATATTGAAGGATCTTTACGCCTTACATTTTTATTTATTTTTGTTAAAACTCAGATATGACTTATGATCAATTTTAATTTATTGTGTCATCACTTTTTCTTAAGATAGGCAGTAAAGGAAAGAATCAAGGAGTAACACAAGCTTAAATTTGAGTGATTAGTTTAACATAAAAATAGGTTAGAGAGGAGCAGAGATATTTGTATGCTTTCGAGTATCCACTAAAATAGTTTCAAAGTGTGAATTGGAAAATTGGGTGAATTGCATTTATATAGACAATGATAGTGGTACTTGCTTTTCATCTCAACTAGGCAGTTGGGGCACCATGGGATTTTTGTAATTACATATTTCAAAATATTGTATCACATTGTGAGGTGAAAAACCTATGATCACATTGTGTTGTCACTACCTTTGTAAACCTTGATTTTCCTTATCTTTTTGAACTTATATTTCACATCAGTGTTGAATTGTATTGTTTTAAATAAATTTCACTTCTAATAAATCATGTATGGCTTTACATTATTGAATTGTCACAAAATGAGTAAACATTGGAATGTTTCATGGTGCAACTTAAATATTTAATATTGGTTTCTAATTTCAAGAAAATAACATGGTGAAATGTTTTAAATGTCCAGGGTCATCTCTAGCAAGGGAATTTACCTTACATTATATAAATACTTCAATTAAATAAAATATTCTCCAATAATAATTAAAAGAATATTCCTAAAACTATGAGTCCTAAAATTGATAGTTTTTTTTTCCAAAGCTTCCCATTAACCAAAAGCTTATAAAATATTTTCCTTGGATGATTCCTATAGCCTAGCATTAGCATAAACTAACAAGGGAGATGAGCATCGAGTCCCTATGGGGAATAGAGATTAGATTGAACCACTATATTATTGTATTTGCATTTTGTTGATGTAAAATATAATCAATGTTTTTAAAGATTGTATAAAGATCTAATTTTGGGTAGGCTATTAATTTTTAAAAAAATGATTATAATAAATTTATAATGTTTATTAAAAAAATATTTAAATTGATGAATGTCCATTACAAACATATTCAATGTTCTATAATACTATAGTCAATTAAGTATCATAGTTACGCATCTTAAACATAACAAAATATTAATTTAGAAAACATCGACCATGTTAATTACTTAAGTGGATGAGGACTATTAATAATGTCCTTACTATCAAGATCTTCTCATTAGTTTTTATCAACCTCATTCAAATTTCACCTTAAAAAATCCAAACACCTACATGTAGCTTGATCGCTTGGAAGTGTGCCCTTCCAAAATAATGGAAACCATATATAACATTAGTCAAGTAGTGTATGTATACCATACTATAAAACCTATAAACCCTAGTATAAATCTTAAAAACTCATTAAGTGCACATATACTTATGCATAAACCTTACACTAGATGATGATGATGATTGTGTGTGTGTGTGTGTGTGTGTGTGTGTGTGTAATTTTAAGATATAATCAAATTATCAATAAATAGAATTTTACAAATCATAAAAAACTTCTCTTTAGTTATGACTTATGGTTGTGTTGAATTTATGATGTTATCTCTTTTTGTAGCATAAGTAGTAAAGGAGCGAGCCAAGGAGTAACACAAGCCTAATTCTGAGTGCTTGGTTTAGAATAATAACAAGCTAGAGAGGAGGGGAGATATATCTCCTTGTTTTCTAGTATCCACTAAAGTAGTTTCAAAGTGTGAATTAGAATATGGGGTGAATCAATTATTTATAGACAATGATAGTGGTACCTTCTCTTCATCTCAACCAAGGAGTTTGGGCACCATGGGCTAGGATTAAAATTGATCAACATAATAACCTATGAAGTAGTTAACTAAATAACAAGAGAAATTTGTACAAAGTAGGAAAAACTAATCAACACAATAACCTATGAACTAAAAATAATTAAAGCATCTATAAAACTACAATAACAATAATTAGTCTTAATTGTGATTGATTGAAACTATATCATTATCTAATCTAAATATTCTAATAAACTATCTATTATTAACAAATTCCATGTAAGTTACACAAGCTAATTTAATAAAGGTCAATAAAGCAACTTAAAAAGGAATTTAAGTAATATCCTTTAAGGCTTAGTGAAGAAGAAGCTACCTTAATCATGAATAAAAACTAATTATAGCTTATGCTACAAGAATGGACGAGGTTAAAAATACAAAACAAAACTTGTCACCTTCATTATGAAAATAAAACTACACCATCAACAAGTTGTAGGTCCTTGAAAACTCAAATCCATTCTTTAGGCTTGTTGGGAATAAATAAAATGAATAAAGTGTTACTCAAGATAAAAAGAATCTTAAATTTATTGGAAGGAGACAATATGTGAACTTTTCCTCCAAAGCATAATAGAATTCAAAAAACAAAAGGAAAATTAATTTAGATGTAAATGCTTATGATTAAAAATACTCAAAAAAATTCTTATAAAAAATAAGTACCTTCCCCAAATTAGAGTGCCTCTTAGGGGAGTATGGAATGCCATTTTAAACCTAATTAGATTCAACTACCAGATTGTGAACCTAAGGACTAAGTATCAAGGGATTTCCCCTCGGACCAAGACAAAATAATCATATTTAAACAACAATGTTTGAATCATAAACTATGGCACACCCTCACCTTTGATCAATTATGACAAAAAACCCTATCTGCTTGTGAGTTTGACTCCCACCGCTAGCACAAACCTTAACATAATTGGTTGACCATTTATTATCTTAGGAACAATTATGATGAAGACAAAAACATCGCCAAACTTCATACTCACCTATATGATCAAACATAAGATAAGGCAATAGTTCAATATAAAAAAATACCCACATAGAAAAAGAAATTAAGATTTTATCAACAATATATGTAAGAACATGACATGTTTTTTTATCGCTTTGACTTCTTTTCAATCCTTTTCAAGATACATAAAAACAAATAAAACTACTTGATTACATTTTTTGTACATACATACATACATACATACATACATACATACATACATGGGTTTGTATAAAAGCTTTGAAAAAGAGTGCGAATAGTACTTCTACCTCTATGATATAATTTACTTAATGGTATTTTTCGTAAATAAACAAGTGAGTTACCAGAATTGATTTTGTGTCCTTGCTCGTTTCATGGCAAAAAGTTATATGAATTGTGTTATTAGAAAGAGAGATTTGGTGAGTAACCCATAACCATATTTATTGTAATACACCTTTCCCTTAACCAAAAAGTTATTGGTGGCATCAACCATACCTATAAATACCACCAAGAAGATCACCACTACTACTAACTTCGTCATTTACAGATGCCCAACAAGCCAATATTACTAGTCATTTTCATGTCAGTTCAAAAATATTATCATACAACAATATCTAGAAAAAAACTAGACAAATAAACATATTAGTAAAATAAGAAGAACCATCGATTGCACTAAGAGCATGGAAAGATACTTATTCCACTTATGTTGTCATTATTCACTTTGCTTTCCATGCATATCCTTACAATTTAACTAAAATTTTCTTTCTAAAGGCAAACCAAATACCACTACTTAACCTACTTCACCACTACCTTCACTCCTTGCCATAATATTATCCATTTTACATTGTAATGGCTATATCTCTCTAATTCACACAAATTTTCCAAAATCAATAGCTAATATGTAGTAGAATTTCTTCACAAATATGCATAAAGTCTCGTCCAAAGAATTTCCTTGCCCAAAAACCATTAGGCACCATAGAAATTCAACATCCTATTCAACAACAAATGTATTGATAAAAATCAACATTTTTTAACCTCGTGTAAAAATTCCACGTGCCTTTTAAGATATGATCCAATGGGAAACTTTAAATTTAGGCTAAAAATGAGATTTTCTTTTTCATAATGGAAGGACATTGAGAGATATTTACACGTTGCATTTATATATTTTATCAAAATTCGGATATGACTAATGGTCGACTTGGAGTTATGGTATCATCGCTTTATCTAGCATAAGTAGTAAAGGAGTAGCAAAAGCCAAAATTTGAGTGTTTGGTTTAACATAATAATAGGCTAGAGAGGAGGGGAGATATCTGTACTCACTTTATAGTATCCACTAAAGTAGTTTCAAAGTGTGAATTGGGAAGTGGGGTGAACCGCTTGTGTATAGACAATGGTAGTGGTACCATCTCTTCATCTCAACCAAGGAGTCTGGGTACCATGGGCTTTCCTTACACATGTGAGAATATTGAATCACATTGTGGTGTGCAAAAACTGTGATAATATACTATCAATAACTTTTTAAACCTATATTTTCCTTATCTTATTCAACTTATATTTCACAGTAGTGTAGAATTGTATTGTTTTAAATAAATGTCACTTCTAATAATCATATATGGATAAAAAATGATGAACTGTCATAAAATGCATCAAATTTTGAATACTTCCTGGTGCAATTTAATGATTCAATAGTGGTTTCATATTTCAAGCAAATAACATAGTGAATTAATTTAAATTCTCAAACTTATCTCTAATAGGGCATTGTGCCTTGTATTATATAATTACTTTAATTTAATAGAATATTTTGCATAAAAACTAGATAAACATTCCTAAAATTATGGGTGTTAAACTTGATGGTTATTATTTTTGTTGAGGCTTCTCATTGGCCAAAGCTTATACTTTATTTGTCTTGGGTAATTCTTATAGTCTAGCTTTAGCACAAACTAACAAGGGCATCGAGTGCCAATTCCATAAATGGAGTAGAGGTGAGTTTTGATCACTACATTTTTATATTTTCAATTTTTTGTTATAAAATATAATCATTTTTTTTACATTATATCTAGCTATAATTTGGGCATGTTGTTAAAAAAACTAAAATAATAAATTTTTATTGTTTATAAAAAAATTCAATTAAATCGATGAATGCCCACTACAAACATATTCAAAATTTTACAATATCATGTAGTCAATTAAATATCAAAATTACACATCCCAGGACATAGGAAAACACTAATTAAGGATACATCAACCATGTTAGCCAATGAAGAGTAAGAGGATTATTAGTAACGTCCTTAATATCAATATCTTTGTAGTTGTTCTCATTAACCTCATTAAATTTTGGTTTCAATAAGTCCAAACACCTACATGCAGTTTTATTTCTTAGAGGTGTGCCCTTCCAAAAAAATGTGAACCATAAATAATGTTGGTCAAGTAGTGTACATATCTTGCTATAAAACCTAAAAACCCTAATATAAATCTTAAAAACCCATCAACTACACATATCTTTATGAATAGGCCTTTAGTTAGATGAACTTAAAAAATGGCGTGCATGCATGACAATAATGCATACTAGTGAAGTATATTTTAAATCTAGAGTAATTGACATAACATGTGTGTGTATGTGCATGCACACCAACATGGGTATGTGCATGTGACCAATCATAACTATAAATAATAGAGAATTTGAAGTGAAGCCAATCTATTTGTGTCTCTAAACAAGATGTATAAGAAGCAAGTGACATGGTGTGAAATCCCAAATGCAAATATTTGGTTGTGGATGTCTGTGAGTGCAAAAAAAATATCAAAAAATTAAAAGGGGATGTGGAGGTTGAGATGCTATCTGAGGTATCCACCGCCATAACCGGTAATTATAACCATAAAGGTATAACCACCTGATCTCCCACACTCTTATTCTATGTTAACGTATTAATCTACACTAATAACTACCCTCATGCCAAAATTATGTGCGTCTATAATTAATGGATTGTTAAAAAAAGTAACATGAGAAAATGATTATCTTTATGCATTCCCAAATGCTCTTTTGAATCTAAAGACTAAATATAGACATCATCCTTTACATTTGATTGTTCAAGCCAAATGACAAAGTTTACCTAAAGGAAAAAAAGAAAAAATAAATTATTTTATATTTATTTTATGTTTTGTGAATTACTTCTCATCAAAAATTGTTATTTGATGTTCAAATTCCTATAACTACAAATCTATCGTACTCTAATGGTTAAAAGGATACATTTGTATGTAAGTAATTCATGTCAACATATATAATATGGTAGCTATAGATTTAATAGTTAAAATACAATCATATAATTTAGTATAGTAGCTACATGTTTACTGAAATACACTAAATTTATTACATGATTACTATCTAATAAAAAAACAAAACCAAAAAATATTAAGGAAAAAAACAATTTGGAAACAACTTCACAGCGTTTTCAACATTGTTATTGATCTGATTTATGTTATTAAGAACACTAGGTACATTTCCATTATTAGATCTAGTATTCCATTGACAATTAGTCCTCTAGAAATTGAAATTTTAGTTTCGAAGATGATTGTTTTCGGATTAGTTTTTAATTTGAGGTACTTATCTTTGCAAATCAACCTTGTCATTGGTCAACCTTCAAACTATTTTCTATAATTTTTTTTCATGGTTCACGTTTTAATTCTAATAATTTCCTGCTTCAGTCTATGAAATTACGTTGACTATAGGCATTGTGGCATATAAGAATGAGGGAACAACAAATGTCATTTGATTAGGAACAACATTGGATGGTATTTTATTGTTTAAGAATATCGATACAACTTGTTGATTATTAGTTTTAACAACATGACTACTTGTAATATGGACAGTTTCAGGGTTATTGTAATAAGCCATAACAATTTGTTGACTATTTTGTCTAAGATAAAACCTGATTTGGAGGCAAAAATTGATTCTTGGGAATGTAATTTAAAGGAATTGGATTATAAATCTAGTTTTATTTTGAGTATGTAGCACCTAGTATTGGCTTCATCAACGAGGTATTTTTCTTGAGTGCTTGATTAACCATGGTGATTTGGTTATATGCACTCAGATTGTCCCCATGAAGGAAAAAAACCAATACCATAACCTTGTGGCATCATTTTTAGCTCAATAGTTATGGCTTCATGATATACTAAAGACAAGGATGCAAGAGCCACTTGAGTTCTTCTGAGAAACATAAAGGTCACAGGATATAAATATCTTAAATAATTCTCAATAGGATCAAATTCCATTTTTGTGTAAAGATCTTTCAACCTCTTTTAAAACTAATGGAACCATGTGTTAAACATACTCATGGGCTTGTTTGGTTCCCTATGAATAGCAGTAAATTGATGAAATAGGATAGTGGGATCAATAGGTACTCATAAATGATTTACAAACATGGTTTCAAGATCATTCCAAGAAGCAAACCAAGGTACCAACCGTAATCCATTTCATCAGGGTGTAATGAAACAATTTGCATGCCACATCTTCATACTGGATCTAAGTTCTAATTATGGCTTCTTTAAAAACCTATATGTGTTTTTTTGTTGTTCAAATTCCACCATGCACATATTTTGGGCAAAATTTCTTAGGATTCTTAGGCAAATCGTTTGTAACTCTTGGAATATTCATAGGACAATTAATCTACCAAACTAATTAGGGTCCATTTATGGGTTTAGATGGATAGTAAAAGGATTGACAAAAGGAACAACAATAATTTGAGAACCACTAGCTGAATGGGTATGTCTAGTTTTATATTTTTCTTTATTAGATCTGGTTTTTCTATGCTATGTGAGGTATAGCATCTCAAATTCACCCTTAATAAAATTTAACCTCATGATTTAATTATTCTATTTTTTAGTTTGATACCTGGAATGCCTTAGTCTGGGCAATGTATCAAAAATGTTAAAGCTAAATCTCAGGTTTAGGCCCTCCTTCTAGCACCAATTTATTATTGGTTTGTTTGGCACACCAACTTAGGCAAGGTATAAATCTACCCTACCTATCTTGAAAGGAGATGAAATTTTCCCAATGTCTATATTACCAGGTCATGACATATTGTATAACCTAGTTGGCTGATATGAAATTATTCCATTTTAAGGGGCATGTTCAAATAAGCTTAAACAAATGAGAGATAATGATGGATATTTTAATGTGTTGATTTAGGTTTTATCTTTCAAAACAAGGAATAATAAATTTCCCAAAAAAATCAGCATTTTGGATTTAACATATAAATTATGGTTGATACATTCATTTCATTACATACATTCAATAGTGCATGAACACCAATGAATAACATTTGCAATCAGGTTAAGACTTGTAAACACAAATTACAGTCGAAGAGATTAGTTAAACCTACTCTAATAGATTCATGAAAAGACAAAATATGAGGCTAATGAGGAAATAAATGACCCTATTTTGTGATGCAAATAAAACTAATTTAGTTGATCAGGCAAATCCCATGAAACTAATCTTTAGCTGGGATGGTATTCACATGACCAAAACTAAAAGATGATACAAAATTCCAAGGATATTTTAGCTATGAATTAAATATACACAAAATGCTTGATCTTCAAATCCTTTCAATTTGATAGATATTGCATAAAAAACACTTGTAGGAATTAATCATAATCAACTGAATTAAAAATTTTGGAAACATAAAAACATAGCTCATGTTCAGAGGAAGATAAAAATAAAATAGAAATAAGTAAAAATAAAAATGTAAGTTCTTAAAATTTCTTCCATAAATATTCCAACCCCTTTCTAGTTTTATTACCAATCTTATATAGACACTAGGTCTAGATGAAGACAAGCCTTCCACTCATGAGGTGGGTGAAATTATTATATATATGGGTTAAGATCAAAGACCCATATTGAGTGTGTAAAAAGATCATTCCAAAGTAATGAATGTTAAGATTAAATATAACAAGCCCAAACATTAAATTCTAGTAGCAAAGGACCATCGAAATAATATAATAGTCCAAATGTAGATATTCAAGACAAGAACTCTCTCCTTGATGCACTTTTACTCCATTTAATGATGGTAGCAAGTTTCATCTTCAAGTTAAAATATTCTCCTTGAGTGGGTGTCCCATCTCTTTGTCTAATTGTGCAAAATACAAACAATAAATCATCACATTTTCAAATGAAAATAAGATAAATTAAAATAATTAAATGTGATGAATTACAAGAACAATTAAATCATGGGAATGACATGTTTAAAATTTATCATTTATTTATAAAAAAACATACTTTATGGATAATATGGCTAAACCATCTCTCTAATGTAACTAACGACACTAAAAATAGATTGTTTTAAAAATTTTGGGAATATTGGTGTATTATCACTAATTTAGTTAAAGGGTTTGGATTAATAATCAGTAAATAATATGCAATAAATAAGCTATACTGATTTGTGAAATTTATTTGTAATTAGAGATTTAAAAAAAATAGTAATTAGAGGGAGAAAATAAGACTTAGATTAAACTGTGTTGATTCGAATGAGATAGGGTTTGATATTCACTATGTAGACCTGAGACACTATCATAAACAAGATGCTAAATTTTGTTTTTTGATTGGACAAGCACCAAAATTAGAAAGGAGTGGCACCAGTGCTATAGTCCTTGTCCGACACTATTTTCATGAGGATATGAGATTTTTGGGTTTTGCTTGATAGGTCTACGTGACCCTATCTATGAATTTTCAAAGCCCTAATGTCAGCAATGCTCCCTATAGAGATAATTTTATTCATTTATATACCTTCAATGTACTTGAATAAAACTTTGGAAAATATGGAAAAGAGGTTAGTCTGTGTAAGATGTACTGGACATGCTTCACACCCTGTGTGTGGCCACACTACCTACATTCCAATACTCCAAAGAGGGATCAATCCATATGTAGTTCTCCCTTTGAAAGTGCTTAGTACGATTGTGATACAAGAATGTAATAAATGCTAAATTGGATGTGCTTGAGGTGGCTAGGGAATGGTGCAGATATTTAGATGTGCTTAAGACTATACTGGATGGTTATATATAGAGAATAGGTAATATTGCCTAAGTGGTTTCACTTGTATTCTTATTAACTTGACAATTTTTTCCAATCTTTTTTAAATGATATTTGAATGGATTTTTATAGGGATCTATTGGTCATGGATTAAATTTGCTTGTGTTATAAAACAAGGAGAAGGATGGGGAACCAGAAGGAATTGACCGTTGGGGTTAGAAATGAGCTTGGACAACAACACCAAAAGTAGATAGGAGTGGTATTGGTGCTGTTGTCCTAGTATGGTGCCATTGTCCTAGGCAGACAAGACCTTGGGGGATGGATTGGTCATGAAAAGAGGGTCCTGGCTCAGCTAAGATTAGGTCTGAAAGGCTAAAAATGACTAAGAATCAATGAAAACAAGCCTATGAAGGTCATGAGGGTAAGAAAGAGGGGCCTATGGGTTAGGTGTCATTAGCCATGCTCAAGTTACCAATTTTTGCATTTTATATGACTGCATTTGCCTCCCCTTTATTCTAGTGATATAACAAAGTAAAATATAAAGATAAAGGAAAAATAGAAAGTGTACCTGAACTTACCTATAAGGGTGAAGCTCATGAAGTTATGTGATGTTAGGTGTGCATAGAGAGAGCACACTGTGAAGTGTAAATATGCAAGTGAAAACAAAGAGTAGATTAGTTATTACTAGATATGCTATATCTAAAATAAGAATGTACAAAGCTGGGTAAGAGAGAGAGGAAGAGAAAGGAACAAATACATCTCACTGAGTATGTGAACCAATACAAAATTTGTTGTGATGTTGAGTGGTGCTAAGTAATACTAGATGTGTGTTGTACAAAGACTAATATCATGAATAGAGTTGAGTGCTTAATTCCCCAAAAGTGGCTCAAGAATGCAAAGGTTAGCCCTTTAGCTCCATCATTTCCCACTAAGTGAAGCTAGGTGGTCATATGTGTGTTTATCAATGTTTGTATTGTGTGTCCAATCCCTCTGAATAAGTGGCACAAGAATACAAAGGCTAGCTAGTCCTTCGGCTCCATCATTGTCCCATGAAGTGAAGTTATAAACTAATACTAGTATGGAATGTGTGTCGTATGAGATGGCTCTTAAATCCCATAAATTTAATATGATATGATAATGTTTGGCATGGATATCCAAATGTATGTTAGAAACTAGGTCACTCTTGGCCACTCTGAAAGATGAAGATTAGGCTTATATGAAAGCCACTCTGAAACTGAGAATCTAGCTTATGTGGAAGCCACTTGAGAACTCAAAAGTTAGGCTTATATGAAATCCAAATCAAAATTATGCCAACCACCTGCAGATAGAGTAAGGCATGCAACTATTGAGAATGCTTAGGTAATGTTGAACTCAAAAAGAAAGAAAACAAATGTGCCACACACATTGCCCCCAATCAATGGTGTTTGAAGCATGGATTCTGATCTAGAAGTTGTACCAAATGCCCTATCTAAAACTAGAAGTGAGATTCATCATGTTGTGTATGATGCCCCTTACATCTAGATTCTCTGAGAAAACTATACTGAAACTATTGATTTTGGTTTGAACTATAGCTGACAAAATTATATTTGAACTTACCTTTTTGTCTATTTTTGGAAAATCTAGTTTTTTTGTTGTTTAGATAGGAGTGATATAAATGGAAAGTAAGACCACCAACATTATAGTCTAGTCTCAACACTATTATCCTAGGCTAAATCTAATGACTATTCTAGATTCTTGACTATCTACCTAGTCTATTATGACTAGTTTGTTGTTTGGTTGATGTTCTAGATGTTCTGAATGCTTCGATTTTCACTGTTAGGAGCTCTGATCTTTGTGATAAAAATCTTTTTTATTGCCCCCTCTTTTGAGGCCAGAAATAAATACACTACAATGACTAACCTTAGAATAAATAGCCCTACAAATGTGTGTTATACTACAAAAATACATGATATAACAATGATAATTGACAAGATATCTCAAGATATAACATGGTTTGTGTTGAGAGATTGTTAGATCAATAGGGGTATTCCTAGATATATGTAATGATGTAATAGCATGTGAAATGTACTGAATTAGAATTTAAAGCCTAGTTAGTTGTTAGAGGGATGGAGCGTGATGTCCATCATGGCATCAAAGAAGCGAAATAATGCATGATTTTGATCATGACATTGCAAACAATTAAAATCAATCAAACAACAAGCACACAAGGTAAGAATCAAGACGCGTACAAGAGTGGCCAAGGGGCCAAGAAATCAAGGGACAATGACACATGTCACTCAAACTAGAAAACAAGCATACAAGGCATGTTCAAATGCCACATACACACACAATTTTAAAGAAGTAAAATTGGAATGCAATCCACAATCACATGGAAGAGTATAGATAAAGGACATTGGAAAATGTCTTAAGGCACACACATGAATATAATTAAATGACATTGGCAAATGTCCTAAGGTACATACAGGAGACAAACATGAATTGAGAAATGCAAACAATTTAGCTACGCTAAGCAAGAAAAGAAAACATGTAAGGAACTGGAAGTAAAATCACATCTAACTAATCAAAGCAAGAGGGAAAGTATGTAAGACAAGTTAGTAAAAGACTAGGTATATGCTAAGAAATACACAAGTGCTATATAATAGTGAGTGTCGATAGAGTAATCTGTGTAAGTGTTACCTTTTGAGTCACCCTTATCCACATTTTTGTGAAATTTCTAAAGTATTGAACCATTGAACTTGAACCATTCTCATAGTTTAAAGAGTTCAATAGTTCAAAGAGTTCAATGGTTCAATGGGTTCAATGATCCAATGTTTCTCAAAGTGAACTGTTTGTCTCTTTGTGTATTTCAATTATGTCTTTGAACTTTTTGGTTGAACTTGAACCTTTTTTTTTCGAGGTTCAAGAGTTCAACGGTTCAACAGTTCACTATTTAAAAATTCAAAGTTTATTGAAAAGTCCTGTGACTATTGGTCAATATGTGTAGTTCATCTCATATTTTTGAACCTTCAGTTTGAACCACATTCCAAAACTTCAATGGTTCAAATGGTTCAAGGGTTCAATGACTATACTCTCATTTCACCCCAAGGCTTTCTCAAAGTCAAAATTAGCGAGAGATTTAGAGGAGAATATATCCAAAACTCATTATGAAGTAGAAAGTTTTAACTTTTCATGACATTATGGATAATCATTATTTGTCAAAGTCGCGTGTGAAGAATGCTTGCCATTAATGTATATGTCATAGTTCATGTCTTATCAAGCATTTTTAGCATGTATTGTTTCAGTTAATAATTATTTGATCTAATTAATATCTGTATCAAGAGAGAACAAGCCAAATTTACTAAACAAACATATTGGTTGATGCAAATGGGGAACATTGTGGAGGTATAAGTTTTTTGTTGCCTACTTTCATAGTTATTTCAGATACATTGAAGGTGAGATCTACTCTTTCTATAAGCTATTTCCATTTCTTAATTAAGAAGAAAAATCCTTTTGGGTTTTTGACATTATTTAAGAAGTTTGAAGCATTCTTTTTCATTATATCCTCTGATCTGTAGCTATGAAGTTAGCTTTTCTTGGTTACGAGCATGGTTCTGGTCTTGTCTGTTCTCTCCCTGAATTAGGGGATACCTCTTTGGTTCAATATGACTTAGAAGATTTTAGGGAGAGGGTTAAAAATCATGTACCAAATCCTATAATGAAGAAAATAGTAGAAAGTGGTTTGGTTGAAGCTGTGGCCTTTCCCATGGCTATACAATGCCCCAAATTAGTTCTAGAGTGCATGAATAAATATGAGCCCCAAGATAGGGACATCATAACTACAGAAGGTAATGTGTTAATTCATGTTGATAGACAAACCTTAATGTCTGTGATGAGAATTTCACCCAAAGATTCCTATTTTGATCTCAATATTACTTCTTCCTATGGGCATTTCTCATTAAAGAAAATGAATTAAAAGAGCATGATCATAAGGAATTGGTTATTAAAATTACAAAAAGGGGGTTCAAGACTGCCCAGACCATTGACAAGAAATCACATGATTCAAGAGGTAAAGGATATTATGGTATTACTGCATAAGCTGAAGGGTAACTCCCAGGCATATTATTGGGAAGACTGGATGTATTTCTTCATCCAGGTGATCTTCCAAGGGGAACAGTATTTGGACTGGGCCAAAATTATAGCTGAATGTTTGCATCTGAGTCTCAACAATTATTTGGGAAGTTAAGATTTTTGTATGTCTTCATATCTTTTCTATTGCCTAGCATCTACAAGATAGTGGTTAGGGCTACCTCATGCACCCTTGGTCGAAGACATCAAAATTTATGACTATTATTCACAATTACAGATGCATAATTGTTATGAGAATTATAGGAGGGTTAATGATGTTTTTACTAGAAGAATGACTTACAAATTGGTAGGCAATATAAGCAAGAGAATGTGTAATGAAGCAATACAATTAATTAGTATCTATGGTAGCTTCTTTATCCAGTTCCCCAAATTTACTTATATCAGAGTTGGGGGTTTTGACGGTGAACCAATGAAGTTACCTAGGTATGTTTTTGATCATTTCATATTAGTATAAGTCTACAGATAGCTAGCCCATGTGGATAATAAGTTCTCAAAGAATAAGGAAGCTGGTATCTCTTTCCCCATTAAACTTGGACATTATTCTTTTCAGTCAGTTTTTGATGCTTTGAATTTAGAAGTAGATCTTAAAAAATTCAATTTTCAATACTTCACTACCAGATCTCAATTTGACAGCAAAGGCTTTACCAGAGATAACTTGGATTTTGGAACAAGGTTTTCACATATTTCTCAAATAGAGGATTATTGGGAAGATTGTTCAGATGAATTTGAGGTCAGAAAGAGACATTGGTGTAGATTTTCCTTGAGGAAAATAATCACCCTCAATTTAGATATGAATATTTATGGAATAGTTGACAATGAAGAACAACTAATTGATCCTCAATTTGAAAAAATAAAACAATTACCTATCCTAAAAATTGATTGGGATAAAGATGAAGAGGATCGAATTGAGGTCAGAACTCTCCTAGTAATAAAGATAACTAAGAAATGGTAGAGGGAATGTAAGTGAGAATAAGTTCAAAATAAAGGTTCCCTACAATGTGCATCAATGGTTGAACCACCATCCTCAATAAGCTCTCCTAATTGAATTATTTCTATATGTGATGCAGGTACTTACAAGCCTAAAACTAGAAGGGGTCCTGTCATCAGAGAATCCAATAAAACCCTCACAAATAATCTACCCCCTCGTGCCACCAGATCAAAAACTAAAAGTAAGAGGAAAACACATATTTCTAAGAGAATAGTTGTAGACTTGAATTCTAAAGAAGATTCAGGAGAAGCAATAGGTGATAAAGAGTTTGATTCACCTATGGCAAAGGAGATTAGTGAAAAACAAAAAATAGATGTTGCTTTAAAGTCTGTTGACTTGATGATGATTTCATATGTGCCTTCTAATCAGTAAAATCCTGATAAAGAATCCTTAGCCTCTGCACCCAAATGGCTAGAAAGTTTGATCAACGACAAAATAAAAATATTCCCTTTTTCAATGCCATTGGAAGACATGGTTAACAAGTGCCTAGGTAAGACTCCTAAATCTAAGAAGTTAAAAACATCTAGAGTAGACGTCAACCCTAACACAAGGAACTGGAGTGCAAAAATTTCCTGACTAATAACTAATGAGGAAGTTCAAGATCCTATAGTTCAAGATTTTACAATTGAAAAGATAGATCTTGGGACTACATCACATGCTGCGAATGTGCATCACCTTGAAGAATCCACCAAAAGGATAGTCAACTGAACTTGGAAAGATGAGAAAGACAAAAGGGAGTTGAAATAGACCTTACGGTCAATGGTAGAGTACATCGATGCCATTCATAACCCAAATCCACAACCTATTACCTAATTTCTCCTATCTTTCAATCCAAAATCACCAGTCAATCAAAAGATGTTGGACCAAATACACAAAAAAAAATGGTTGCCATGGTATTTGATGATTGGTTAGATGGCATCATCCAGAAAGCTATGAAATACATTCATGAATTGAAGAATATATATGATCAAACCATAGATACCATCAGAGATTTGAAAACACAGAATGCTTCATGGATAAAAGATGAAGAGGAATTCAATATCACGATAAGGGCAAATTGAACTCACCAAAATTATCAAAGAAATAACTGAATTCACACAATCATTACAACATGATCTACAGTGGATTGATGTAAAATACATAAAAGATGATGGAGAAATAGAAAAAGACATCAATATTGTGATTCAATCCTTCAAGGAAAAGATCAGCTTCATTAAATAAAGTGACAACTTATTAACTGAAAATTTATCTCGAATTTCAAGGTGGAGTCACTTCTTTATCTCTGCATCAACACACTCCTAGAGCATGCAGAGAAGATGGGGAAATTTCAGAGGGAGAAAGATGTCTAGAAGGCAAGAATGAAACACATTAGCATCCCCAATTTCTTGAAAATCTAAGATTTTATTACTGCATCTCAGGAGTGGAAACCACAACTTATCTCCTCAGTTGAGCAAAATAAATTTAGAGATTCTAATATGTCTCCCCAATCTTAATCTTACATAATCTTTTATTCAGTTAGTTTTCTGTTTAAAACTTGGGTTTTAAGTGAGTTTGTAAAAACTAAAATCCCATATGGGCCAGATTTACTTTAACTCTGGGTTTGGTTTAAAAGATTGGGTAATTAGGGCAACTATATATATGTTTTTTTTAGTGGTTGAAAGATATAGAAGAGAAAGAAAGAAAAGAAACACGAAGTTTTAGAGTTAAAGATTACTTGTATATGATGTTTTGTCTGAAACAATTTTCATCTATGAATGAAAAGGAGAAACAATTACTGTATACTTAGATCTGTGCGTTTGAGTATTTTGAAATTGGATTTTCTGTGCGAGATCTTCTTTCATATGGTAATTTCTCTTATATTGGACAACTCATTGTATATGTTTTATTGTTTATTGGTTCAACAATTTGTATGTTTATATTTGGTTATTATTGAAGATAGAATATGTGTCTTTTATTACCAAATGATGTTATAAAATCTTGCATTCATAACATAATGATGTATGGATGTTAGTTTGCCTTTAAGCACTTTCTGGTTAAATGTGTATTTGAATATTCAAAATAATTCAAATTAATTGAAGATATTAAAGGGAGCTGTACTTTAATTCAGAGGGGAACTATTTATGACAGTTCACCCATTTGTTGATTAACTTATTTGTTCTTAAACAAAGGGTATAGATTTAGAGTTAAAAGAAATTAGGATAAATCTGTTAGCCAACAATTTTTGTTGACTTGGGGAAATGAAGAGTCTTTGTTGAAAGATTAGTTGCCTTAAAATGAAGCAACAATGGTGCTTCCACATGAAAATATAATTTCTATTCTACAACCTAATCTTTGTTTTCAAGATGAGTAGGAATATATAATTGGTCAGTTAAATACCCTTGCTTGGCGCACTCATTATAATATTGATGATTATAGGAGGGAAATTAGAGTATTAGAAAAAAATAAGAATTAGCTGATAATTTGAGATTGTTGTTACTCAGGTAAAGCATGAGACAAGCAAAAAACATTCCCTAGAAACCAATAACTGCCTATCCAATCACAAAATCATAAGCTGGATTCTAGAAGGTACACAAGATCTTTGAGAAGAGAGGGAATTGAGGATCCTACTTTTTAAACATTGTAAAGCCTAAATTTTTATTATATTCCTACTCATGTTAGAAAAGATATAAGTAGACCTCCTAGCCTTACAAAACCCTTTACATCCTCTGTCTGTCAAGCCTTAACTCTTTCTGATACTATGTTTCCTTCTGTCATAAATTTTCTTCCAATGACCCAACCTTGGGGAGTCGCTATAGGACCTCTAAATTTAGGGGCCAACCTGAATCCTTTACCTAAAAATGCAAGGGAAAATTTACCTAAACTGAATAGAGATGGAAGAAAATCACCAGAAGAGCATTTGAGTGCCTTTACAACAACATGTGGTGTGTTAGGCAGGCAACATCAAGATGTAGCCATAAGACTTTTTGTGCAAACTCTAACCGATACTGTAGCATAATGGTTTTATCATCTAACTGATTCCTCAGTCATAAACTAGAATGATATGAAAACTATGTTTGAAAATAGGTTCAAGAGCACGGAAAATGAACATTTCATTCTTGCTCAATTGACTCAACTCAAGAAGGAGATACATGAATCCATGAGGGAATTTATAGCCAAATTTAATAGAATTGTGCACAAAATACCAACTGCTGAAAGACTGACTGCTGAGAATCAAAAATGTTTCTTTATTAATGCTATGCCTCCTAATATTAGCTTCCATCTTAGAAGAGGTGTAATTGCTGACTTGACAGTTGCTCAAACCTTGACGGTTGGTTTAGAGATGATCTTATTATGGCTAGAAAATGGAAGAAAGAAGTCCAAATACTTAATGCTCATCCTTCATCTTCTATAGATCTTGTGTTCCAAATATTGGTGAATGATATGATTGCCCTGAAAAGGCAAATGCCTAGATCTTATACCCCATTTCAACAACCATATCAAGATATCAGCAGGAGAAATCTTAATCAATATATGAATACTGGTAAGACATTGCCACTCACATCAACACAACTAAAGTTAGCTATTAAAGCTCCTTCTAGGAGAGGGAATATGTGTGCCTTTCATCTGACTACTGATCATGATGGAAATTATTGTTCAAAAATGCTTAGATATGCTCAAATGGCTACTACTCAAGATGTGTTGGGGGATATTATTGAAGAAGAAAGGAGCTTTGAGAAACTTGGCAACTCTGAAATACATTTCCTAGAATATGAATCAGATTCAGAAAGAGGAGGTGAAATATTAGTTACTCTTGAAGATCCTTCATATGCTATCCTCACCAGAAGTCAGAAGAATCCAAGATTTTATAATACTCAAGAAGTACCCGTTAAAGGTAAGAAACCTTTTACTAGAACTTTTGATGTTAATCTGAAGACCCAAGAAAATAAATTGTTAAATGGAAATGATCATGAGACTTATTTTGATATTTTAGAATTTTGTAAGTCTACAAAGAATTAAATATCCCTTGTTGAATACCTTAGGTTGAAACCCAAATAACTTGATAAATTAGTTGAATATGTCAAAAATGGACCTACACAAGTTGAACCTGAGAGTCAATTAAATGTTAATACTGAATCTCCCATTGCCCAATTATTTACTTCTCCACCTGAATCACCCACACATACTCCTAGAATGACCCTCAATTCATATGATGATACTTCTTATATGGCTGATATGAAACCCAACCCATTTTATGTTTCTTTGTTTATAAATGGTCATAAACTCAGCAGTTGTATCATAGACTCAGGTGCTTCTGATAATATAATGCCTTCTTCTTTAGCCAAAGCCCTAGGCTTATCCCTTAAAAAAACATTTGGTAGGTGTTACTCCATGGATGGCAAATAGATTTCTTTTCTTAGAAAAATTAAAGATGCTCGAGTTGCTCTTGCAGCTTATCCTGATAAAAAAGTGAAGTTGACTATCTTGGTAGCGGATATTCCTACTAGTTATGGGATGTTGTTGAGTAGGACTTTTTGCAAAGATTTAGGTGGGTTGATTAAATTGAGTTAGACAGAAGCTACAATTCTAGTGGGAAAGTAGAAAGTTAAACTAGAACCTGAACCTAAATACAAGTTTATTGTATACCCTTTTAATGATCCTAAGTCTCAGATTTTATTTGAAGAATGTAAATTTGGTGACTATTTTCTTTCCTCTGAAGACTTAAAGGAAGAATCTGTCCCAAAGTTTGTTCATTCAGATGATCTATGGACCATGGAATTTGATGGCAGTTGTGCTACCAATGGTTCAAGAGCAGGGGTTGTGTTGATCTCACTTGAAGGTGAAAATTTTTCTTACTCTTTCAAGCTAAAATTTAAAAACACTAATAACACTAGAGAATATGAGGCTTTATTGCTTGGGTTAATTGAAGCTAAAAGAAAGGGTGTAAAGATGCTCAAAGCAAGAGGAGATGTTAAATTAATTGTTATATAGGTGAGAGGCATTTTTTCAATTAAAAATGAAAGATTGAGACATTATAAAAATAGAGTTTGGGATGAGATAGAATATTTTGATGCCTTTTCTATTGAAGCAATTCTTAGAGACCAGAACATGCAGGGAAATTCTCTAGCAATATCAGCTTCTTTTTTTCTCTCACACCCTAATTTCAAAACTTATAGAATAGAACTAGTCTGTCATCCTAATGTCCCAGATAATGCTAAATATTGGCAAGTTTTTAAGAATGATAAGCAGATCATAAAATTCTTGGAGAATGCTGAGATGTTCTTGGGGACTTATTTTGAAGGTTCTAAAGCAAAATGTAAAGAATTTAGTCTTGATCTAGGGATCAACTCAAAAGATGATGTAATTCAGTTAAAAGGAAACAAAATCCTTTAAGGATTAGTTTCTCTAGAACATTTTTTCACTCAACAAGATGAATATACAAAAAGCAAGCTTGTTCAAGATTCTAGCAAATTGGGGGACTATGAGAAAATAAACATCGGAAGTAAAACTGATCCTAAGTAGATTTCTATTAGTAGATGTTGTTCGCCAAAGGAGAGAAACAAATTGACTAATCTGTTGATCAAGTATAAGGATGACTTTGCTTGGTGTTATGATGAAATCAAAGATTTTAGGCATGGGTAATTTTAGCATCATATTCCTTTGAAAACAAATGCAACCCCATTCAGGCAGAAGCTGAGAAATTATAACCCAAAAGTTGTTGAGGACATCTTTAAGGAGATTGACAAGATGTTGACTAATAGGATTATTTATCCAATTCATCACTCCACTTGGGTGGCAAATATTATTCCAGTATGCAAAAAGAATGGATAAATAAGAATCTGTGTTGACTTAAAATTTTTGAACCAAGCTAGTTTAAAAGATAATTATCCTTTACCTGTGATGGATCACATCTTGCAAATAGTTGTTGGGTCATAAATGATGTCCATGCTGGATGGATTCTCAGGTTATAATCATGCAAAACTTTTGCTTATAACTGTATGCCCTTTGGTTTAATTAATGTCGGTGCAAATTTTCAATGAACGATGGATTCATCCTTTATAGATCTAAAAGATAGAATTATTGTCATTTATCTTGATGATCTGACTATTTTCTCAAAAAAAAAAGAAGATCATCTGAAGGATATAGAGATCATTTTGCAAAGGTGTCAGAGTCATGACATATCTCTTAACCCTAAGAACTCTGTTTTCTATGTAACTAAGGGTAAATTGTTGGGACACTTAGTTTCAAAGGATGGAATCAAGATTGATCTAAAAAGGGTTAGAGCAATATAATAGATAAGCCTTCCTTCAAATAGGATTGGATTTAAGTTGTTCTTTGGCTAGATCAACTTCCTCAAGAGGTTTATTCCTAATTTTTCTAAAATTATAAAACATATTATAGGGCTGGAGAGTGAAAAATAGGATTTTTGATGGAACAAGACTGCTAAGAAAGCATTTGAAGATATTAAAGAAGCAATTGCACAAACACCTACTCTAGTAAATCCTAATTTTTACAAAGATTTTATTATTTATTATTATGCTTCAGAATGTACCATGTCTGGTATCTTGTTACAGAAGAATGAATTGAATGTAGAATCCCCACTACCCTTTATGAGTGTTCCTCTCAAAAATCATGAACTTAGGTATCCTTTAACTGAGAAGCAAGCTTTCGCTGTGGTAAAGGCTATCAAACAATTTAGATATTACATTCTATACTCTCATTCAGTTGTGTTTGTGCCTAATTTGGCTGTAAAAAGCATTCTCACTCAACAAGATGTTGGGGTGAACAATAGAGCAACATGGGTTGCTAAAATTCAAGAATATGACTTGGAGATTAGACCAACCAAATTGGTTAGAGGCCAAGGCCTGTGCAAATTGATTGCTGAAAGTAAGGAAGAAAAAGAAGAACTCCCCACTATCATGTTGGTAAGTTTACAAGATCCATGGTTCCTAGATGTGGCACACTATCTCACTTATGGAGACTATCCTAGTCACCTATATCTGAAGGAGAAAAGGAATTTAAAGTTAAAAACAACAAAATATGTCATTTGGGATGATGTTTTATATAAGAAGGGATTGGATGCAACTTTTCTGAGATGTGTAGATAAGGAACAACATCATAATCTTTTGGAAGTTTTTCACAATGAAGCCTATGGTGGACACTTATCCTCTTCAGTCACAACTTTCAAAATCCTTAGAAATTATTATTATTGGCTGGGTATGTTTAAGGATACATATAGATGGGTAGCCAACTGTGAAAAATGTAAAATGTTTTCAAGAAGGCCACAACTTGCAATATTTCCTCTGAGGCCTATTGTTATAGAAGAACCTTTAAAACAATGGGGTTTGGACTCTATTGCTCCTCTTTCACCTCCTTCAAGTGCTGGACATACTCACATTTTAATGGAAATAGACTATTTTACAAAATGGGTTGAAGCAGTCCCTGTGAAGAGAACCACTTTAGAAGTGGTGTGTAATTTTATCAAAGAAAATATACTAGTACATTTTAGTGTCCCTCAAAAACTTGTAGCAGACAATGCCACCAACTTTTCCTTAATTAATCTTACTTCTTTTTGCTATGAGCACAATAAATCTCTATCTCATTCATCATATTACTACCCTCAAGGGAACGGATAAGTTGAGTCCAGTAATAAAAATTTGATAACTATCATGAGGAAATTGGTGAGTGAAAATCCCAAAGATTGGCATAAAAGATTGTATGAAACACTCTGGGCTGACAGGGTAACCCCAAAAAGAGCAATAGGAATGGCACCTTTTGAGCTAGTTTATGGGATAGGAGCACATTTATCATTATCTCTGGAATTATATGTGGCTAAATTACAAAATGTAATTGAAGATCAATATTTTCAAGATTCCTTGGAGAAAAGAGTTATGTACTTAACTAATATTGAGGAGGAAAGGAATGACTTGATTGATCAAATTATTGCCCACCAAGCCAGGGTCAAGAAGATTTTTGATAAAAAAACTAGACTTAGAAAGTTCATGGAGGGAGATGAAGTATTGCTATGGGATAGAAGGAGAGAACCTAAAGGATCACATGGAAAATTTGATTCACTTTGGAAAGGGCCTTTCAAAATTCATCAAGTACTAGGTCCTAATTCTTTTAAATTGGAATATCTAGATGGAGCTATTTTACCCCTATCTTATAATGGATAGGATCTTAAGTTGTATCGCTTGTGAAACAGGTGTCCCTTGTTTTGTACATAGCCTTTCCTTTGTTGTTGCATGTTGTGTTTTCCTTTCCTATTTTTGGTTTGTCTTGCTTCTTTTCTTCCATCTCTATGTTTTAGTTTATGCGTAACCAGAGTTTCTAAGTTTTTTGCATTTTTCCATAAAATGTAGTCCCCAATCAGAGCCAATGTTACCTTTTGAGTCACCCTTATTCAAAATTTTGTGAAATTTCTAAAGAATTGAACCTTTGAAATTGAACCATTCTCATAGTTCAAAGAGTTCAATGGTTCAATGGGTTCAATGATTCAATGTTTCTCAAAGTGAACTGTTTGTCTCTTTGTGTATTTCAGTTACATCTTTGAACCTTTTGGTTGAACTTGAACATTTTTTTTTCAAGGTTCAAGAGTTCAAGAGTTCACTGTTTCAAAATTCAAAGTTTATTGAAAAGTCCTGTGACTATTGGTCAGTCTATGTAGTTCATCTCATATTTTTGAACCTTCAGATTGAACCACATTCCAAAACTTCACTGGTTCAAATGGTTCAAGGGTTCAATGACTATACTCTCATTTCACCCCGAAGCTTTCTTTAAGTCAAAATTAGTGGGAGATTTAGAGGAGAATATATCTGAAACTCATTATGAAGTGAAAGTTTTAACTTTTCATGAGGTTATGGATAATCATTATTCATCAAAGTCGCATGTGAAGAATGCTTGCCATTAATGCATATGTCATAGTTCATGTCTTATCAAGCATTTTTGGCACGCATTATTTTAGTTAATAATTATTTGACCTAATTAATATCTATATCAAGAGAGAACAAGCCAAATTTAGCAAACAAACATACTAGTTGATGCAAATGGGGAATAACGTGGAGGTATACGATTTTTGTTGCCTAATTTCACAGTTATTTCAGATACATTGAAGGTGAGTTCTACTCTTCCTGTAAACTATTTCCATTTCTTAATTGAAAAGAAAAATCCTTTTGAGTTTTTGACATTATTTAAGAAGTTCAAAGCATTATTTTTCATTATATCCTCCAATCTGTAGCTATTAAGTCAGCTTGTCTTGGTTATGAGCATGGTTCTAGTCTCGTCTGCTCCCTCTCTAAATTTGGGGATACCTATTTGGTTCAATATGACTTATAATATTTTAGGAAGAGGGTTAAAAATATTGCACCAAATCTTATGATGAAGAAGATAGTAGAAAGTGGTTTGGTTGAGGTTGCGGCCTTGCCCATGGCTATATAGTGCCCTGAATTAGTTCTAGAGTGCATTAATAGATATGAGCCCCAAGACAGGTGCATCAAAACTGCAGATGGGAATGTGTTACTTCATGTCGATAAACAAACCTTAATGTCTATGATGAGAATTCCACCCAAATAACCCTATTTTGATTTCAATATTACTTCTTCCTATGGGAATTTCTTATTAAAGAAAATAAATTACAAGAGCGTGATCACAAGGAATTGATTATTGAAATTCCAAAAATGGGGTTCAAGGCTTTCGAGACCATTGACAAGAAATCACATGATTCAGGAGGTAAAGGATATTATGGTATTATTGTACAGGCTAAAGGGTAACTCCCAGGCATATTATTGGGAAGACTGGATGTATTTCTTCATCTAGGTGATCTTCCAAGGGGAATAGTATTTGGACTGGGCCGAAATTATATCCAAATGTTTACATCTGAGTCTCAACATAGCTAGGAAGTAAAGATTTTTGTACATCTTCATATCTTTTCTATTGCCTATCATCTACAAGACAGTGGTTAGGGCTACCTCATGCACCCTTAGTCGAAGACATCAAAATTTATGACTATTATTCACAATTACAGATGCATAATTGCTATGAGAATTATAGGAGGTTTAATGATGTTTTTATTGGAATAATGACTTATGAAATGGCAGGAAATATAAGCAAGAAAATGTTTGATGAAGAAATACAACTGATTAGTATCTATGGTAGCTTCTTTATCCAGTTCCCCAAATTTACTTATATCAAAGTTGGGGGTTTTGACGGTGAATCTGTGAAGTTGCCCAGGTACATTTTTGATCCTTTCATATTAATAGAAGTCTGTAGAAAGCTAGCCCTTGTGGATAAGAAGTTCTCAAAGAAGAAGGAAGCTAGTATCTCTTTTCCCATTGAACTTGGACATTATTCTTGTCAGTCAGTTTTTGATGCTTTGAATTTAGAAGTAGATCTTAAAAAATTCAATTTTCAATACTTTACTACTAGATCCCAATTTGATAGCAAAGGCTTTGCCATAGATAACTTGGATTTTGGAACAGGGTTTTCACATATCCCTCAAATAGAGGATTAATGGGAAGATTGTTCAGATGAATTTGAAGTCAGAAAGAGACTTTGGTGTAGATTTTCCTTGGGGTAAATAGTCACCCTCAATTTAAATATGAACATTTCTAGAATAGTTGATAATGAAGAACAACTGATTGATCCTCAATTTGAAAAAATAAAATAATTACCTATCCCATTAATTAAATGGGATAAAGATGAAGAGGAACAAATTGAGGTCAGAACTCTCCCAGTAATAAAGAGAACTGAGAAATGGTTGAGGGAATGTAAGCGAGAAGAAGTTCAAAATAAAGGTTCCGTACAATGTGCATCAATCGTTGAACCACCATCTTCAATAAGCTCTCCTAATCAGCTTATTGCTATCTATGATGTAGGTACTTTCAAGCCTAAAACTAGAAAGGGTCTTGTCATTAGAGAATCTAAGAAAACCCTCACAACTATTCTACCCCCTCATGCTACCAAATCAAAAACTAAAAGTAAAAAGAAGAAGCATATTTATGAGAGAATAGTTGTAGACTTGATTTTTGAAGAAGATTCAGGAGAAGCAATAGGTGATAAAGATTTTGATTCACCTATGGTAGAGGAGGTTAGTGAAAAACAACAAATAGAGGTTGCTTTAAAGTCTGTTGACTTGATGATTATTTCAGATGTGTCTTCTGATAAGTTAAATCCTAATAAAGAAGCCTCGGCCTCTACACCCAAATGGCTAGAAATTTTGATCAGTGATAAAAGAAAAATAGTCCTATTTTCATTGCCATTGGAAGACATGGTTAGTAAGTTCCTAGGGAAGACTCCTAAATACAAGAAGTTAAAAACAATATCCAGAGTAGACGTTGACCCTAACACAAGGAACTAGAGTGCGGAAATTGCCCAACCAATAACTAATGAGGAGGTTCAAGATCCTACAGTTCAATATTTTATAATTGAAAAGATAGATCTTGAGACTGCATCATGTGCTATAGATGTGCATCACCTTGAAGCATCCACCAAAAGGATAGTCAACTAAACCTGGAAAGATGAGAAAGACAAAAGGGATTTGAAACATAACTTGCGGTCAATGGTAGAGTACATTGACACCATACATAACCCAAATCCATAACCTATTATCCAACTACCCCTGTCTTTAGATCCAAAATCACTAGTAAATCAAAAGATGCTGGACCAGATACACAAATACATTCATCCAGAAAGGTATGAAATACATTCATGAACTGAAGAATATATATGATCAAACCACAGATACCATCAAAGAATTGAAAACATAGAATGATTCATGGACAAAAGATGAAGGTAAATAGACGAATGTGATGAATGAAATTGATGAAGTACAGAAGCACGAGATAGAAAAAAAATTATCAGAAAATATTTTGATAGGTCTAAATGAGGATAAGCTATATGTAAGTAAGAAAAACATCGAATGGAGGAATTCAGTATCATGACAAGGGAAAATTTAACTCACCAAAATGATCAAACAAATAACTAAATTCACTTAATCATTACAACATGATCTACAGTGGATTGATGTAAAATACATAAAGGATGATGGAGAACTAGAAAAAGACATCGATACTATGATTCAATCCTTTAGGGAAAAGATCAACTTCGTTAAAGAAAGTGACAACTTATTAACCAAAAATTTCTCTCAAATTTCAAAGGTGGAGTCACTTCGTTATCTCTACATCGACCCACTCTCGAAGCATGTGGAGAAGATGGGGAAATTTTAGAGGGAGAAAGATGTCTGAAAGGTAAGAATGAAACACATTAGTATCCCTAATTTCTCAAAAATCCAAGAATTTGTTTATGCATCTCAGGAGTGGAAAGCACAACTTATCTCCTTAGTTGAGAAAAGCAAATTTGGAGATTCTAATATGTCTCCCCAGTCTTAATCTTGCTTGCATAATCTTTTATTCAATTATTCAATTAGTTTTATGTTTAAAACTTGGTTTTTAAGTGATTTTGTAAAAACTAAAATCCTGATGGGTCAGAGTTACTTTAACTCTGGGTTTGGTTTAAAAGATCAGGTAATTAAGCAACTATATATATGTTTTTTTTAGTGGTTAAATGATATAGAATAGAAATAAAGAAAATAAACAAGAAGTTTTAGAGTTAAAGATTACCTGTATATGATGTTTTGTCTAAAATAATTTTCATCTATGAATGAAAAGGAGAAACAATTACTGCATACTTAGATCTGTGCATTTGAGTATTTTGAAATTGGATTTTCTGTGCGAGATTTTCTTTCGTATGGTAATTGGTCTTATATTGGACAAATCATTATATATGTTTTATTGTTTATTGGTTCAGTAATTTGTATGTTTATATCTGGGTATTATTGAAGATAGAATCTATGTATTCTATTACCAAATGATGTTATAAAATCTCACATTCATAGCATAATGATTTATGGATGTTAGTTTGCTTTTAAGCACTTTTTGGTTAAAAGTGTATTTGAATATTTAGAATAATTCAAATTAATTAAAGATATTAAAGGGAGCTGTACTTTAATTCAGAGGAGAACTATTCTTGATAGTTCACCCATTTGTTGATTAACTTATTTGTTCTTAAGCAAAGGGTATAGAGTTAGAGTTAGATAAATTAGGACAAATCTGTTAGCCAAAAGTAAGCTAGTAAGTAATGTACTTCAACATGATAACTAGAAAGTGTGGTGTACGAATGACATAACCTAGATGGTGTAGTCTTGTAGAAGATGCCCCCAGTGGGTATGTACATTGATGTGTGTCTTGATGTATAAGTAGGATGCCCCCTCAATGGGTAGAGTGAAACAATCAAAGAGATGGATGACACTGCACACGATCAAAAGAAGATCAAGTGAAGCATGGTAATGTAGATAAATTGACAAACAATAAACATAAAACAATAAAATGTAAGTCTAGCATGGTAGTTCAAATGTAAAGCATGGATGATGCATACAATCGAAATATTTTTGGTGTTTTTGATTTATTTGAATGTTTTTGTATTTTAAAATTTTGTATTTTTTTTTTAATTTTTGAATGTTTGCATTGTTTTTGGTATTTTTGATACAAGCTATGTAGAATCAAGCAGAAGAAACTATGTACAGGTAAGTTAGGAAATGATGATACTAATTGATGAGTCTCATGGGAGACTCTCTATCATGGTGCCCTGTACCAAATAAAGGAATCATGCATGATTGTGAAGCATGAGGGAATGGCTACAAATATGAATTTGAATATGTAGATTCATTATCGATATCTTGGAAATCATAATAACCTGTATTGTTCCACTCATCATTATCATCATAATTGTGAACCAATCGAATGTTAGTGTTGAATTATGTTGTATTTGGATCTTTTCCTTTGATAAATTGTGTCTATGAATTATTTTCCTTAGGATGTTCCATAAATCCCAAACCTTGGTGACAAACATTATCAACTGCTAGAATAGGAGTAGTGATGCCTTCAACTTGCTGGCCTAACCCTTGACCTTGATAATCAAATTGTTGTAGATATTTTTGCCCAAACCCATACTGCTTTGAAAGTTGAGCCTCATTTTGGAGATTTAGATTTGCATCTTTTTCATGCTTTACCTATGCTTGTGATACTATTTTTTTCTTTGATTTTGCTTTTTGATCCTTTTGTTATTCTAAGTTATGCTTTGGTAACCACTTTTGTACTGTATCTGAATTTGACCCTTTATGAATGTGTTCCTATGTCACCATTGATTACTTGACTAATTTACCTTGTATAGGGTCCTCATTAGAAATTATGTGTTGTATATGTTTATTCAATGCCAATTATGAATCTGTATGATGCCCATGCATTCTATGATATGCACAATAATATTTGGATCTTGTCACTGAATGAAGAGGATGTAGTTTGATCAATTTATATTTAATCATTCCCCTTAGTACCTCACTAAAACTCTTGTTTGATCTTTGAATGCTTTTTGAATCACTAGTTTTAGAGTCACTTTGTTGTGATTTCTTATTCTAATATGTAACATTGCTTGCAATCAATTGACTAGGTGAAGGTGCATATTTGATTGACACCAGGGTACTGTTGAGGCTTTTGTATTATAATCTAATTTTCCAATGTTGTGATATTTTCATGTAATATCTAATTCTGTGTTTGTAAATCTGAAAATAACTTTTTTATATTACTAATTTGATTCCTTAGAGTCTCATAAGTGCAAACACGAGTTGTTTTTTATTGAACATGTAAGCACATATGTTGAAGAGGATTTGAAGAAGCTATAGGCTGAATGTATGAATTAGGAACAATAGTATAGTCTACCTCACCTTTTGGAGGGGTGATAGCATGAAATTGGATAGAGGGAAAGAATTTATCACCCTCTTGGGGGAGAGGAGGAGAAGGAAACTATTTCCTGTGCATAAGATATGACATTGAAACTTGACAGGTGGTTGTAAGCTTGTGCAATGGATCCTCTAGGTAGAAACCATGTATGTGGGATAAAATGCATGTAATTGGAGTTATAAGTTGTATAAAAATATGTTTAGAAAGATCATTCCACATGAGAGATAGCAAGAAAGGGAGAGAGAGCATGTATTTATTCATTAATGCATAAAGAACTTTGACATGTGCTATGACATTTCTAATGTGTTTAACATGATAAACTTGAAAATTTTTCCATATGAGAGATAGAAATCAAGGGATATAAAGCATGAATTTGTGCATGAATGCATAGAAAATTTTGACATGAATCATAACATTTCTAACATGTTTAGCATGATAAGCTTGAAAATTTATCCACATGAGTGAGAGAGAGTATGCAAAAGGAATATTGAAATTTTGTGCTTATTTAGCAATAAATTTTGTAATATCATCCCTTACTATAAAAAATAAGAATTAGATGCAAAGAATGAAGCTTTGTACTAACATATGGTAAACTTCATCATTCATGTACATCATAGGACCAATGATGGTCTCCTTATTTTTTTGCAAGAAATGTAAGAAAAATTTGGAAATAAGTGAGATCTATCTTTGTTTTGATGTGCAATTTGAATTTAAATGTAAGGTGATACCTCAAGAAGCAATAGGACCTAGTATATGCAACTAAGGTTTGAAATATGATTATTTAAAAAAATTTACTATGAGATTTTGAGATTGAAAGTGAATTTTTGAGTTAGATATGCAAGTAAAAAATAAAAAATTTATTGGAAAATTAGTGATTTAATAGGACCTAGTATATACAACTAGGGTTTCGAAAAATAAATATTTTTGAGAATTAATATTGAAATTTGAAATTTGAATGGATTTTCTAATTTTAATAGGATAGTAAAAATTCAAAAAATTGTTGGAAAATTAATGAAAAAATACTGGGACCTAGTATGGGCAACTAGGGTTTGAAAGAGAATTATTTTAAAATTTACTAATAAATTTTAAATTTTGAAATGAATTTATAATTTAAATATTCAAGTAAAAATTCATAAATTTATAGGAAAAATCAGTAAAAATTTTACCCTAGGGTTTTTAGGGTTTTTGTGCATAAATGAAGTAAGTCGGGTTCAATAAATGTTTTAACAATTTTGGGAATATTGGTGTATTATTCCTAATTTAGTTAAAATCCCTAGATTAATAATCAATAAATAATATGCAATAAAAATAATTACTAATTTGTGAAATTTATTTATAATTAGAGATTTTTTAAAAATAACAATAAGAGGGAGAAAATAAGACTTAGTTTAAACTATGTTGATCTAACTAAGGCAGGGTTTGATATTCACTATGCAAGTCTGGGACATTATCAAAAACATGATTATGAATTTCATTTTCTGATTGGATAGGAGCATCAAAAGTGGACAGGAGTGGCATTGGTGCTATAGTCCTTGTCTAGCGCTATTATCTTGAGGAACTGAGATTTTGGGGTTTTGCTCGATAGGTCTATGTGACCTTATCTGTGAATTTATGAAGCCTTACTATTAGAAATGCTCCATGTAGAGATGATTTTATTTATTTTTATGCTTTTAATGTACTTGAATAAAACTTTATAAAATAGGGAAAAGGGGTTAGTGTGTGTAAGATGCACTGAACGTGCTTCACAACCCATATGTGGGCATGTTACCTACATACCAATACTCCTAAGAGGGATCAAGCCATATGTAGTTATCCCTTTGAAAGTTCTTGGTGCAATTGGGATATGAAAATGTAAGAAATGCTAAACTAAATGTGCTTGAGGTGGTTAGGGATTGGTACAGAGATTTAGATGTGCTTATGACTATACTGGATGGATGTATGCAGAGAATAGGGAAGATTACCTGAGTGGTTTCCCTTGTATTCTTGTTTGCTTGATAATGTTTGCCAACCCTTTCCAAATGATCTTTGAATGGGATTTTATAGGGATCTATTGGTCATGGATTAAATTTTCTTGCATTAGGCCAATGAGGAAAAGGATGGGGAGCCAGAAGGAATTGACCATTGGGTCCATAAATGAGCTTGGACAATAGCAACAAAAATAGATAGGAGTGGTATTGGTGTTATTATCCTAGTATGGTGATATTGTCCTGGGTAGACATGACCTAGGGGGATGGATTGGTCATGAAAAGAGGGTCTTGGCTCAACTAAGATCAAGTCCAAAAGGCTATAAATGATTGGGAATTAGTGAAAATAAGCCTATGAGGATCATGAAGGAAATCAAGATGGACCTATGGGTTGGGTGTCATAAGCCATGCTCAAGTTACCAATTTTTACATTTTATATGACTACACAGACCTCTGAGGCAAAATATATGGATGAATAACTATATTTGGGTAATTTTTAGTGTTAAATGAGAGTTATTAAATGTCATAAACAGAATGCCAAGAGGCCCATTTATTTAATCAAATTTTGTACCCCACATATCACCATGGAGGGGAGTCCATGGTTGTAATCAAGATTTATATATATATATATATATATATATATATAATTTTAAAAAAATCAATTTAAATTTAAATAAACTTAATTAATTAAAACACATTAGCTAAAAATTAAAAAAGGGGAGGGGAATCAGGGAACGAATGACCTCCTCATAGCCTAGTCATGTTTTAAAACCCGATGGCCATAGGGTAGAGGTTGACAGGTCCCCACATGCCTAGTCGGGCATTTGGGCGTGACCAACAAAGTGAAGGTCATGAGGCTCTCCCCTGACCTAGAGTGGGATTAATCCTAGACTAATAAAAGGAAGGGGGCATGAGGCCCCCATGACATGAATGATATCTGAATACTTACCAACAAAGGGGAATGGACTCTAGTGATTGCTAAGACCTAATCAGGTCTAAGGGTCTGATGTACATTAAATGCCTAAACATTCCTCTAGACCAAATCAACTTTGTTACCCTGAATTCACAAATGGAGACCATAAAACATTGAGATTCCATTTATTGAAGAGGTGTCATGTATGAAAATTTATCCCTCGAAACCTGATTTTGCATCGAAAACATCTTGAATCCATGCAAACTTAATCGTGAAAATTTTCTCAACTAAAAAAGTGAGACAGAAGACCTATTAGAACCCATTTTTGGATACCGTTATATATTAAACTTTATAGGTCATACATGGTCTACATAATGGGATAAATTTTGAGACCTAATTTCACACACAAATATAATTACACCAAAAAAATGACCAAACATATGAAAACCAACTGAACTGTAACAAGAGAGACCAGACTCCAAAATACAAAAGAAGTACCATGATTTATATGAAATTAAAATGTATTGTGCAAGAAAAAACACTATCACCCTACCTGCTCCTTAGAATAATACTCAGCTATTTTTGTGACAACTCTTATTTCTCTTCTTTAGTTGTCATATTCTTTGCATTAGCTTCAAGTTGATTGCATCCTCCTTATTCTTTTGATGAATTAATCCGCTTCTCCTCTTCACATCTTCCTTGAGTACATATATTTTCACTTCACACTTCACTTATTCATTATTTGTGTAGCTGTGAAACATCACATTCTTCTATTTTCTTATTTCCTTTGTTGAAATAAATACAACTCTTATATCTTATACATCAATGCCACTTGGGTGACATGCTTCCTCTGCAACTATCTAAAGAGTCTCTGGATTATTTGAACTCAATAAGTCAAAAAATTGTCCTAGGTCAATGCACATAGTTGGGGCACAAAAAATGTGACATTCCCCTAATTTTGAATTTTTTTATAAAGGGTGCATGCCCTTTGAAAAAGGACGTATGACTTTTTTTTTAAATTGTTAAAGCTCAGGATCATGCATGATCTTCAAGATAGTACGCCCTTTGAAAAACATAAAGGGTGTGTGCCTTTGTATTTTTTCATTTCATTTTCTCTTTGGAGCTCAAACTCGCAGGCAAATTTTTTATTTTTATTTTTATTTGCCTTTGCATTTCCCTTCTCTCCACGTGCATGATTCAGATTCGCATCTAGCCAATGGGATTCAACATTTGAATTTCTACCTCAAGTATGTTGATTTATAAATTTTAATGTTTTCATTTGTATTTATATTTATTTATGAAAGTAGTGTTTTGATTTGAGATTTGCATTAGATTCTCTTACATTGCCTAAAATAACTTGTATTTCTATTTAAATCTAGACACACAATTGAACAATGGATCCATTGCATGAAGAAAATGTTAGACAAAACTCCAAATAATTTGATTTTTCACAAGAAGAAGTTGAATTGTATTAACAATACAATTTAAAACATCAATAAATATAAATAATAATCAATGGTTTGCATCACTCCTCAATGGATAATGCACACATTTCACTTTCCAATACATTAGAGACTATTTTGAATGAAGTGATAAATTTAACTTCACAACTTGATGCAATATTGCATCGAAGAAAGGCCATGAAACAATTTTATTCTAACAAATCGACATATGAAGATGTTAAGAAAAAAATAACAAAAGAAGCTAGCTTCACTTTGTTTGTCAAGCCTGGAACCAACCAACCTCCACAGACAAATTATAAACATATTAGTATTGATTGGTGTGTTCATGAGGAGATGAAAGATAACTTTTGTGATAGGTGGTAGATGGTGTTTGATGAACCTCCATGCAACAATAATGAGGTTCCATTATAATTTTTGAGAAAATTGTATTGTGAGTTTGAGTTGCAAGAAATTCCAAACTATTTGGACATGAAGCTCCTCCAAAGGTAGGGGAGGTGGGTCTTTATTTGATAGACCTAGTGCTAGGCAAGACCAAAACCATCATAACCGAGTTCAAATAAATAGAAGGACAATAACACATGCCTCTATTCCTAAAATTTTGAATTTTACTATACAGATGGACACCCTTGAGCTAGTTACAAGTTTGACACAAGTTATGATTGAGCATGGTATGCATACATTTAAGACTTCTGATTAACCTATAGGTGGTGCTAGTGGTGTTGGTGGTAGTGGAATTAGTGGTAGTGGTAGTGGTGCTAGTATTTTTGGTGGTATTGGTATAGGTGTTAGTGTCACTCCTCTTACTCGTGTTATAGTTCCTATACATCGTTTCACATCATTTGGGAATAAGTGTACATGACCTCTTATTCATGTGAAACATACACATACTACATTTATCGAGACTGGCATGCCATAACATATGCCACCTGTAGATGCTTCAAGAGCTCAGGAAACTAGCATGCTATAGCATATGCCCCCTGTAAAAGCTTCTAGTGCATGACAGTAACATGCCAAACACTATGTTAGATGTAGGAGTTGTCAACTTCACCATCTATATTTGATACATAGGTTTAATTTTTATTATATTTTGTTTATGTTTATAAAATAATATTAAGTTTATTTTCTAGTATGTGTTTACTTAATTGACTAATTTATGTGACTAAATTTGTTATTTTTTGCTTTTATAGATGATGGTAATATTTTGGGTAGCTCAATAGGCCTTGAGTCTATTGTAGAGGTTGTAATTAGCATGGGTGTACAGTATACACAGGCTTCGAAATTTTTAAATTACATATTTATTCATGTATATTTATTGTCCCTTGAACAAAAAACTATGTTTTAAGATATATATTATAGTCATAGATTTTTATCATACTCATTGGATTCACACATTATTCATTTATTGGTTTTATAGATGATGAGGGATGCTATTGGCACCCCTTTTGGATGAAAATAAGGTTTTCCAGATGTTGTAACTACATCTAAGGATCCACTATCTCTATAACAGGGCATGATTCAGGGACAGAGACTAGTGAGAATACATAGTACAATTTTTTTTAACTTCAAGGAATGATATTCTATGCCATATTTACATAAATGTATGCACATCTAGATCTAACGATACATGTATGCTCCATAGGATTCTCCATCATGGGTGTATACATGGTTTTGGATCCCTAGAGAACCATTTAGATGAATACTATGAGTCTAGAATCATTTTGTAAAATTTTGTTCTTGAAAAATTTATGATTTTCAATATACAATTTTAATTCATTAAAATTTATATTTCATATGTTGTGTAGACATAACAATTTTTAGAGGTTGTGGATGAAATAATGGATTAATCACATGCTGAGAAGAGAGTCTTTCCTCATATTTAGGCATCCAACACCCCTAACTCTACATCTATGCCAACAAAGCACAATTTATTTGGATGTAATGAGGAACATGAGATCTAGTTGTTGTCCTAGGGGTCTAGTTATAGGCACAATTGATTTTTTATGTCGATAAGGACCACATTGTATACCTATATGGTGCATTTTATCTATGTACATGTTATGGTATACATTTTTTCTTGATATATGTCCTATTGTTTATGTTAAATTATGATGTAGAACTTTGCATATACACATATATACTAGTTGACAATAGGATTCATTTACCTATGCATATTTTCTATTTTAATAATTTAATGTTTACACATATTATAGGTTAGTGATCATTATTATTTCATATGGGGCTAAAAAATCCACATTTCTCTCTAAGTTAGGTGCTTCATCATTATGTATATTTTACATTTAGATGTGATATTTACTATTTACTCATTTCATTTACATTTAATTACATATCAATTTGCAATTGTGATGTAAGTGGACTTGTGATCAATTTCAGGAATGTAAATATTATAAGTTGTACTTGATCATAGTTGTTAGGAGATTTAGTGATTAATTAGTATCATCCATCATAGTGTATATAGTGTGTTTTTGGTAATAAGTAGCCTATCATGGGTTCAAGTTGTTTGTAATAGCTTAATTAGGGGGTGTTTATATTTTCCCTCCAAAACTAAATTCAAATTTGTAATAAGGAATCTTTGATGCTCTTGGATAAATTCATCACCTATTAAAGGTGCATGACTATTAGAAAGGCTCATTTATGGTCTTGTGGTCTCAGAATTCATAGCAATGTATTTTAATGCATGATTTAACATTGAATTAATTATGTTTAAGGTATTATTATGTAAATGAAAATAAATACCTAATGTAAATAGAACATACACATACATTAGACATTCACCTAGCTTTGATCTCTATTTTGAATCTCCTCTCTGCTTGGTCTGATCCTTTGCATGGATAATAGGTCCTTTACTTCTCCCTTAAACACCCTTTTTCATTCTCAACTTCATTAGGTTCATGAACTTCTTGCCCACATAGTCCTCTTCTCTCTCTATAACACATATCACCCTTCATCTCCCTTTGCACTCTCTCCTCTTATGATCAAGTCTTCACTCTCAAGCTCCTCTAGGCCTAATCTTAGGCTTGATTCACTTTGATCTAGGTCTCTAGTTATAGACCTCCTTATTGATCTTGAAACCTATCATCCATTATTTCAATCTCATCCTCTTCAGTGCAAATATCATCCTCTCACACACAACTTTTAAGACTCCACTCTTTATTCTTATTTCAAGCTTACTTTTGATAGTATTTTTGGTGTAGAGCAAGCCTACCTACATCTTTCCATTGCATATTACTGGCTCTGATTCTTGATTTGAAATCTTCCTTGAACTCTGATCATCATCATTTATCCTTGTTATGTTAGGTACTTACTTGTAGTTTGAACTCTCTTTCAATGCTTGTCTTACGTAGGCTCATAAACTTCCTTGTTTGGTAGTTGCTCTTCAAATTATCTTGACACACCATCATTCCTATTTTTTAGATCAATTATCCCTCTCATACAAATAAAACATTTTACTTTCTTACCCAAGTTCATCACCTTACCTTCTTTGTTCATGCACTAATCTTGATCCTCCTCTTATGGTTCATAGGCCAATTTATTCATTGAATCTCCATGAACACACCCACACATTATCTAAGGGTTATCTTGTCCCTAAAAAACTTGTACCAACTCAACTAAAGACCTCACCCACTCACTAGATCTCACATACACCGTTTTTGCTCATAAAAGACTACTCTTCTTTGTAGTGCTTTTGACACCCAAACCTTATTCTTTAGAATAATATATAGGATTTCTAGAGAAACCCAGACCATTTTTAATCACCTTTTATGTTCTTACAACTCCATGTAAAGTTTCATGTCCCTACTCTCAATGGAAGCCTCTCAACTCACCACCCCTATTAGGTTTCTTAAGGCCTGATACTTTGCTCAAACAAGAATATTATACTGTATAGTTATGAATAATCCCAAAACCACATGAATCCTCCCTTTTTAGGTATTATTAAAATTTAATGAGCTTCCATACATCATATTGGAACTTTCTTGTCTCTATGACTATACTAACATAGAACCTTCAATCTCTTCCCTAAATTGTGTACTGGGACTCAATCCTAAAGATTAAAACTAAAGTATAATATGAGAAAGAGAAAACAATATTATAAGCTTTTTCACTTAGTAATCATTATGGGCAACCCCAAATATATTAAGAAAACATTCATTTACTCATGGATCCTATTGTATACAAAATAGTCTTCTATAGAGTTTTGTAGAATAATAGAGTTTCTTCACAAATGAATCTTTTCTTTATCTTTCTTGAAACTCTTTACCTATATTCTATGAGTTTATCCCCTCTTACAATACTCCAACTCCTCTCTCATGAAATTTAAACCCTTTATATGCTAAAATATACAAGAAATTTCCCTTTTCTTACCATTCTCACGTTACATGGCAGTTATCATTTCTTACTCTCTATTGTCTTTAGACACTGCATGCACATTGAAGGACCTTCACACATCTTCTTAGACCTATTTTAGATCTACTAAAAACATCAATCCATCTTTACACCCCACATTACTCCTTCACACATTACACAAACTTCTATTTAGACTGTAGACCCTTCATTAGTCCCTCTAGTGATGAGAATTTTGTCCTTTTATGCTTGTTGAAGGTCTTCAATGTCTCCCTCTTAAGGAATTTGATGCATGTCAGGTATTTCAAAGCTTCACCAAGCTTACAGTGCCCAATTTTGGTTATGATCTTCCTCAAACTTTGATCACACATTTTAGGAGAACCTTGAGGAGTAGAGATGAGCCATCATCTCTCACACTTGCATGGACAAGTCCTCTAAGCAACCCATGAGGATTCTATGTAACTCATGATGGGTGAGACATGGCAATGAATTTTATTTCATAATAAAATATCTTATAATGAGCTAAAAGTTGGTTAGTGGGGGTGTATATTATGACTGATAACCTAATTGACAAACCATCTATGTGAACGTGTCCAGATGGGCATTTCAAGGCTAGAGCGGTTATTATCTAGTCTTAGTCACACCCTAAGAGTGAAGGTTGTAGTTGATCAGATACATGCCTTAAGAAAATCTCCTTGTCCTTGAGTGTGTAAACTGAGAAAAATTCCATCGTACATTGAAAGAGAATCTTGAGGGATAGATATGAGCCATCATCTCCCACACTTTCATGGATGAGTCCTCTAATAAAGCCTAGGAGGATTCTCTCTAACTTGAGATGGGTGATATACAACAATGAGTTTTCTCTCGTAGCCAAATCTCCTAAAACAAGCCAAAGGTTTGTTAGTGGGGGCCATATATTTTGAATCATTAGCCTAATTGATGAAATCTATATGCAAACACATCTATATGGGCATATTAAGGCTAGAATGGCCATTGTTTAATCTTAGTTAGACCCTGGGAGTGAAGGTTGTAGTTGATTAGATGCATCCCTAAAGAGAATCTCCTCATCCCTAAGTATGCAAATTGAGAAAACTTCCAGCACACATTGTAAGATAACCATGGGGGGTAGAGATGAGATTTCAACTCTCACGCTTTTATGGATGAGTCCTCTAAGAAAGCTCAAGAGGATTCTTTCTAACTTGATGGGAGTGAGACATGATAGTGAGGTTTCTACCATAGCTAAATCTCTCAGGACCTTTTCTTGGCAGTAGATTTGACTGAGTCCATCACTAAAGCACATTTTGATGCTATGATATTTGATCCCACAATTATTCAACATGCTCCCTTGTGGGATGTTAGTTCCAGCTCTTTCCAATATCTGCAAGAGGTTGACATAGAGAGTATATTTGGATTTGAGCAGTCAGCTTTGGCACCCCACACTGGAGAGCCAGTGAGTCATCAAAACTCACTTATGGATAGTTTGACACTATGTGAAACCAACCTTGAGGTGGGTCTTGTGAAGGCTGACTAAAAGAAAAAACACTCACCTGGATTGCTCTCTTTTGCTTCTTTTCCCACTTCCAGCCAAAGGAGATATCCCATAAAGTCTCATCAAAGGGCCCTAGCAAATGAAGATGATAGCATTGAAAGCGGATTGGGTTTAATCATAATACTATTGGCTCTTTCTCTCAAAAAGGTCATCCCTCTCAGATAGCTTAGGCACAAACACATCTATTTTGGAGATATTTTAGGGTAAACAAAAAACTTTACTAGGGGCCCTTGGAGTAGGGACTGCCTTGACATATAGTTAATTATGCTCATTTTGTCCCTCAACATTAGAGGGTTGGGCAACCCCTCCAAAAAATTGCTTTGATGCGTTTGATACATCTGCACAAATGAGACTTGTTATTGTTATAGGAGACCAAGGGGGTTGGGAGTTAGGTAATTAAAATTCTATATATACTACTTAAGGATTGGGATTTATTGGCATTGGACTCTATTGGCAGATCTAGTGGTCTGATTTCGGGATGGAGATCCACTTCTATGAGGATGGTTAATTCCTTTTTTTTTCAATCTAGTATTAGGATGGAACTTTTTTCTAAGTAGCTTGGAAAATCTTTTACTGTGCTGAATATTTATGGTCATATTGAAGAGAGATTAGCTTATTGGGATGATTTATCCACCCAAAACTTCTTGAGAGCAAAAATACCATTGTGGGGGGCAACCTAAATTTCACCACAAAGAGGGCAGAGGTGTTGGGGTCCTCAGCGAGATTGGATCCCTTGGCTGACTTTTTCTTACAAAAGATTAAAGAGTCACATTTGGTGGACTTGAAATCGGTTGAATTAGTCCCCACCTAGCGAAACATGAGAACTGGGTTAGATAGTGTGGCCAAGAGGTTGGATAGATTTCTAATCTCAGACTCTCTTTTGATTGCCTCTAAAAAATTAGATATTGGGTGTCCACGAGAGGTGACTCCAATCACCTTCCCATTCTGATGCAGATTGAAAATAGGGACAAAAATCCATCTAATCCTTTCAAATTCAATCCAAATTGGATGAATAATTAAGATTTCAACAATCTGGTAAAGGAGTGGGTGCCACATGATAAAAGCTTATTGGAATCGGCCAGTCTCCAATTTGCAAACAATCTTAAGAGAGTCAAGAAGGCTATTATTACTTGGGCTACTAATAAACGTCAAGAGGTTGAAAGGGATATATTATCTATAGAGAAATAGATTGTTGAGATTTATGGACAAGTCAATGCTCAAGAACTTGACGAGGATTCCAAATTTTGGCCCAAAGCTCTGGAATTAAAGTTGCGTGAACACTTCGCTGATATCGAAGCATAATGATGGCTTAAAATTAGAGCACTCTAGTTGGAAAATGGTGATGAGAATACAAAGTTTTTTAGAATATTATCAAACAATGCAAAATTAAGAACACTATTTGGGAAATGCCGAATCCGGTGGGCTTCACGATGAGGACTTACCTTGAGATTGCCACTCTGGGTTTCAATCATTTTTAACATCTATATAAGGCATCCGATTAAGTGAACATAGTGGAAATTGTTAAAATATTTTCTTTCTTTCCTAGCTTCATTAATGATGTTGATCATGAGAGGTTGGAGACTATTGTCACTTTGGAAGAATTGACTTTTATTCTGAAAATATTTAAAAGGATAAGAGTCTGGAACCCAACAGTTGGATGTTTGAATTCTTCAGGGGCTTTTTTGATTTGCTTGGGGCGGACATCCTTGGTGTTATTGAGGAGTCTAGGTTGTCTGGTAAGATACTTGGGGCTTTTAATTCTACCTTCATTTCCCTCATTCCTAAAAAGGATCTTCAGGCCACCTTCGATGATTTTTGACTCATCTTCTTATGCAACTGCATTTACAAAATCATTGCAAAAACCATCTCTATTCAGATCAAAGGTATTCTCTCTGCTTCTATTTGTAAGGAATAATTTGGGTTTTTACATGATCGTCAAATTCATGACACCATTGGGATTGCTGAAGAGGGTCTATATTTTATCAAATTGAGGAAGGTGCCGATGGTGGTTTTAAAGCTGGATCTTTCCAAGGCTTTTGACAAAGCAAACTGGTTCTATCTGAGATTGATTCTGATCCATGTTGGGTTTCACCTATAGATGGTCAATTGGATTATGGGTTACTTTTCTTTAGTTTCCTTTGCCTGACTCATAAATGGCTCAAACCACTTCCTTTTTTAGTGGCTCACATAGTATCAGACAAGGTTGTCCACTCTCTCCACTCCTCTTCTTATTGCTGAAGGGTTGAGCTGTCTCCTCCTTGAGAACAAATGATTGAGTGCTCTCAGGGGGGTTCAAATCAATTGGACCATCTTTCTCACACATCTATTGTTTGTGGATGATGTGTTGTTGTTTTACAATGGCTCCTGATAGGACATTACTCTTATTAAGGACTCTTAGGTACTCTTTGATGTTGCCATATGTAGGAACTAAATGAACAAAAGTCCAGCATCACTTTCAATGGTTTGGAGGCTTGCCAGTTTGGATGGATCCTTGGTATTTTCCCCTTTCAAATTGTGGAACTAATGAAAGGGCTTAAGTATCTAGGGTTCTTGCTGAATCCAAATGATTATAGGAAAAATGACTGGTACTGGGTGATTGAAAAAGGTTGAAAAGAGAATTTATTGTTGATGCAATCATTGGCTCTCTATTTGTGGTTGATTAACTCTTATAAAATCAGTGCTGGAAGTCATCCCTGTCTATTGGCTCACCATAGCCTCTATCCCTAAAAGTATCCTTGACAAGATTCGTGCTAAAAGTTTCAAATTTATTTGGACTGGCAGGAAAGCAAAGGATGGCATCGCACTTGTTAAATGAAAGACTCTTGCTACTCCTAAGGGTATTGGGGGATGGGGTATTAAAGATATCCACCTCTTTGGAGAAGCATTAGCAGCAACAAGTCTTTGGAGGCTTATCATTATCCAAAAATACATTGAACCACTTAGTGTGGTAGAGTGGATTTGTAATCCTAACAAAAAATGTCTCAATGTGTCTATCATGTGGAAAGCCACTGTTCGTGCCTTTCGAATCATTGGTAATTGGCTCATCTGGAAGGTGGGTTCTGGCACAAACATCAAAGTGGATATTAACCCTTTTGTGGGAAGCAGTGTGGATTATTTACTTCCTGTGGACTTGATTGATACTTTGGCAAGGCTGGGCATATCTTTTTTGCTCCAAACGGTTGACCATCACCTCACTACACCTGGGTGACAAGGCTGGAAAAATTCCCTCTCTTTGCGTTTGGATGGGGAGGCTGGCTTGAGATGGGATGCTTTTGTACAAAGATTAAAGAGGAGTCATATCAGAATTACTTCTAAAGATGATGAGTTGGTTTGGTCATTGAATCCCAAGCTGGGGGTCTATAATGTCCGCCTGGGGTACCTGTCCAAATTCCCTATTGCTGCCCTTGCTATTAAACAGTGGTGGTGGGACAAACTCTGGCAGATAAAAGCTCCTTATAAAACAATTTTTTTAATGTGGATGGCCTTAAGCAACAAAGCTCTCACTTGGGAGGTTCTTCAACATAGGAACTAGCATGGCCCGGGGCGTTGCAATCTCTATTTTCAATCCTTGGAGACTATGAATCACTTGTTTGTTACTTGTCCATATGCTGTAAAGATCTGGACTGAGTTACAAGGTTCTATTGGGCTGAAAGACTGTTGGGATGGACATACTATTGCTGATTATCTTAGAAATTAGTTTGAGAGATTGGAGCTTACATCCTACAAGGCCTTGCCACTAATTGTGTCTTGGTGAATCTGGCTAGCTCAGAATTCTTCCATATTTCAAGAAAAAAACATTCCTACCTTTCAATGTTTGTCCCAAATTAGACTCATTTTTGGACACTTCAAAACCATTCCGAAGCCTCCTAGAACTCGTCTTCTCTTACATCCTCCCATTGATTATACTGGTGCCTTGGGATACTTTGATGGTGCTTATCAGGGCAACCATGCTGTCTGTGGAGTTGGGGGTATCCTTTATCTAAACTCTACTCATATCTACCGTTTCAAGGCCAGGTTGGGTCTTGGCACAAACAATTTCACAGAGCTCATGGCCTTAAAGCTTCCTTTCAAGCTTGTGGTTGTAGGTAGTATCCGTACCTTGCAGATTTTTGGGGACTCGTTGATTATCCTAAATTGGATGAAGGGGATCTCTAAAATGGAAAACCTATGTTTGCAACCGATCTTCTTCTCCACCTCACATCTGGTGCTCTCCTTCGAAGCCATTTCCTATTGGCATATCTATCGTGAGCTCAATTCTGAAGCCGATTTCCTCTCCAAAGAAGGACTGCGCCTGGTTCCTGACCTGTGTGTTATTAAAGAATTTCATGATGAATATGCTCCAATTACACAACACTGTTCGGTATTGGGGGCTTAGTTTGTCAATTGGAACATGAACTCTACAACTTCTGTTACTTCGGGTCTTTCTCTTTATTATTTTTGGCTTGGTCTTGTACCTGCGTTCACATCTGGTGGTTCGCTGATTATCATGGGCACTTACTTTGCCTTCATCGGCTTTGTTCTGGCTCCGTTACTTGCGTTCCTATTTCTGCCACTGTATTTTCCCTTTACTTGCTTTTGGTTTTGGTTTCGGGCATCTTCGTTTCATATTTACATGGGTGTCGAGTTGTTTCCGCCCCATACTCTATATCGGTTCGGCTTTGTGCTTCTTTTCCATTGGTGGCTGCTTTGAACAACATTTCATTGGGCTTTCTTGTGTGTTTGGTGACACGTTCCTTCGGGCTTGTTATCATTGGCTGTGCTATGTACTATACTCGCCTTTGGACTGGACATTTCCGTGGGGAGTCTCTACATACACTTATTTCCTGCTGTGCCTTGTATTTCCCATTATTTGCTCTCTTTTTCCTTCCGGCATGCTTTTGCATCTGTGCATTGTAATTTCTACTTTAATTAATTGAAGTTACGAATTTTTTCAGGAGGAAAAAAAATAGGAATTAAATAAAGATCATTAGTATAATATAAACTACAAACTCGCATATGCATATACAGCGCACCTTGCTCTATAAAATAATATATAGGATTTGTGTATATTTTATATAATATGAAGTTTGAATAGGACGAATCGACACAGGAGTTCTGATTACTTTTAACTATAAAGTTCAATTAGGAATTAGTATTTGTCATTTTAAACCAGTGATGAATCAAATCAAATCATATCAATGATATATATGGACCGTGTAATTTGGTTGTTATAAAACTGTGGAGAAGTTCATTTGCACTATAAAACTGTGAGAATATAATTGTGTATGAACTGTGTATTCTTGCCTTTTGAAATCGGATATATATATATATATATATATATAGACACACACGGGCTGTGTGTGTAATTTTTACATGAAATTATGAATATATAGATATGAACAAATTAATGGCATATGTCATAAACACTATGATCTTATACATAAATGCACTGTGCATAATTGTTTACTCTCTCTGTATATATGAACATAGTATGGATTCGTAATACAAAAAGTGAGGATGTATGAACTAAAAGTTATTGATAGTCAAATACAAGGATATAGTATGGATTCGTAACACAAAAAGTGAAGATGTGTGGACTATAAGTTATTGATATTCAAATAGGTGGATATATATATATATATATATCAAAAGAAAAAGTGTCAACACCTATTATTCCAAATCGTGGTAAAAGATACATCCAGTATGCTAAATAGGATGGCAAAGAAAAGTTGAGTCATCAGGGCCAAAAACAAGATCAGGGAAACAAAGCCTCAACCTGAAGTAGAGAAAGATCCCCATATGGATAGGGAAGAAACAACATGACAGAAAAAGAAAAGTAAGGGTACTGGCCTTCAAAGACCAATATGCAAGTTTGACGGAGATCCCATTCCATCTTTAGTCTTTTCCTTTTTCCCTTTCTTCTTTTTTACTTCCTGCCATGCCTCACACGGATGTTCCACACTTAGTATCTGTAGATCTGTATTCTGGTATTCTGTAGGAGGGAGATTATCCATCAGATTTGGATTTGTGTAGGGCACTATTTATTTATTCGAATTGAAGTTCTCTTATTCATGTGCTCTTTTCGGTCCTCTTGAAATTGTCCCATCCTATCCGATTTCCATGGTTCGGTTCTCATTTTCTTGGTTTCCCCCATACATGGAAGCAATTTATTCATTGTGTATATTTTATCATTGATTTTTTGCTCCTTTGAATTTGTCCCAAACTGACATTCTACTTCTTGATTTTTCTCTTCTTTCTCCTCTTCCTCTTGTACAGGAAAAGACCATTGTTTATAAGTAGGTTTTTTCCCTTTCTTATGTATAGGTAAGTTCCTACCTTGTGGACAAGTGGACTGGAGATGTCCTGTAAGCTTACATATATGACAGCAAAAAGTTGTATTCTCAGAATCCAAGGTCTGGGTATGTTGAATTTTCTCACATCTGATGATTATTTTGTTAGGGAGACCTTTGCTAATATCTATTTCCACACATATACTCACATATGTGCAGATTCCTACTTGCATTCTTTCAATATCTGCTTTTACAAACCTACCCAAACTATCCCCTATTTGTTTGAAAGTATTCATAAGATATATTGGGAGGTAAGGAAGTCATACCCAGATTGGCATAACGGTGACTAAGTGTGTGTTCGGGTCAAATTCTGGGAACCATGGAGTGAGGTATAGTCCAACTGTCCCCCAGAACCATGACCCATATGAAAAAACTCTTAGATAGGGTTCCTTATAAAAAAAATGAATAATAAAGAACCCCTTGGAGCATAGGGAGATTTCATAATTTTTTGACCATGTTGAGTGCACCCACTAGAATAAAGCTTTGGTGGTTGGCCAAAAATTGTTGAATTTACAAATTACAGCCTCCTCCAAATTTTATCTATATGTTATCACACCTTCCTCTACTATTTCCACCATTGGCACCCCCTTTGCCTATTCCACTATATAGGTGCTAGCCTGTGGGCTGGGTTTCTAATGTAATCCTACTGCATTCTTGCCTGCAACATACTTGAAAAGCCTCTCTAACTTGGAGGAAGTTACAACATCCTTGTAAGAGAACACTGGTGCCTTCTTGCCATTTACCCCACCTCTCAGCCTCATGGTTAAGGATACAAGGAAGTCCTTAATTATTTCATAATCAACCATCTTTTTTATATTTTCCAAAAATTTTCCTTTGTAGATAAGGCATTGGAATAGTGTAGGGATTCCAATGACTATTTAAATATGTTTTTTAAATTCATGACACATTTTGATGTATTTACCATACATCAAAGAGTATTACCTTGTATAGTTTTGATTTGTATTTGAACAACAGTATGTGCCCTCTAGGTGTAGTGAAAATATTTTAGCTTCATTTTGTCAAACACTTCATCAACATCCTTTGTACAGTAGCTTTGGGCATATTTACAATACATACCATATGGCATTGCCCTCTCTCTATGTGAAAACCCTCAATCTTGAGGCTTTGTTGGATCATCATTGCCTTTTATCTTACCAAGCCGATGTCCCAGAGACTGTTTAGACCCCCGCAAAAGGTTCACAGAAAGCCATGTACAAGGCTTTGGACGGGGCCAAAAAAATTCCACCATGCCTAGCTGTATCTTGGGTATAATCTTTGTTCCTCCATTAATCTTTGTAACTTGACCCTAACGATCTGACTTATATTCTTACTGGCCATCAGTCAAAGCTGTCGATAAAGGTGTTCCTACAAGATTCTTTGAAGCCCTAATCGTCGTTCCTCTCCATGATTTCATTTTTTATATATATCAGGATGATATATATATATATATATATATATATATATATATATATATATATATATATATATATATATATAATGGATATTCGTCTTTCCAAACAATGATTAATGCTATGCAGTTTGTATATACATATAAGTTAAAATATAAGTTCAAGTTTTATTGTAAAATTTGTAATGTAATTGAAGTCCTTATGTGTGTAAGCATTATTTATAAGAATTCAACTATGTCAAACTTGAAAGAATATATAAGAACTAGTTGCATTGTTCAAACACTCATACAAGAGTGTCACGGTCAAAAAGTATTTGGTTCTTAACAAATTAGTTTTATGTTTGATCTTATAAATAATTAAAGAAACTTAGAAATAGTATAAGCCTCCAATTGACAAACAAATACAAAGTTAGGCATGAATGGACATTTTCTTATTACATTATGTTATCAATAATTCGGAAAAATGTAATACAATCTAAGGACATAGAATGGGGAAAAAGAGGGAAATTGAATTGGAATAAATTTGATCATAGTTGATTTATATCCTTTATGTAGGAATAATTGAGTCAAAATAAGATTTTTGTAAATGTAGAAAACCCTATATAGAACTTGATGCCTTTTTCATGAAAAGTTAAATAGTTTATATAAGCACATAAGTTTTCTTTTAGAAAAATGAATAATACTGTTAGTATGGTAGAATAGTGATTGTGTATTAAAACGTATGTATTATGTAGTATATGTTATTCAAGGTGCGTAAATATACCAAATATATCTATATATGAGAACATAGGTACTCATATACATACATGTCTTATATTTATACATTGGGATGCATGCTTATAATTATAGATTCTGACTAGTGAAATAAGTCATAGAATCTCGAAGGATAGGGTACTATATTTATATACACAAAGTCTCTTCAAAGTATAATAAGTTACATAAATGAAGGATTATGATTTTTTTTATAAGTTAATTTATCTTGACTGTTGGATGTAATTGAGTAGCATGTACAATATACTAAGATATTTTTGGTGGTACTACCTTTACTTACAAAAATTAGAAATAGGCAATGCAAGTATATATTGTACCCATTTAGTATAAAATGTATTTGATATGCTTATTATTTATGTGGTAAATAATATAGTAGAGATTTATTTATACGTTTGATGAACTAAATGTATGTATTATGATTATTCATGTGTTTAGCATGTTTTATGCCTGCTAGTAGTAAGTAATTTATGTGAATTTATTGGTTATAATTATTATTAACCAAATCTCATATTGTTGGTACTAAATAAATAGTGAGACAAACTTCACTAGCTTATTAGTGTCATTGATACCAGATGAAGGTAATCCAATCAAGTAGTGTGTATGAATTTGACCAATCCTAGAGATCAATAACTATATAAAACTTTGGCCAAAGTAATGTTTGTTAGACATTGTAATTTCATATGTATGATTTATATGTTTTTGTGATATCATGTTACATTGTATTTCTTTATGGTACACTTCATGTTCTTAAAAATTATATTGCACACAGTTACTAGCTTGTCTCTCTAGATTCCTGCAGTGTCACTATCTACTCATCCATAAAGGGAGGACTATCCTTGATCAGAGATTATGTAGGGGATAGATGGCCCATGGTTGGTGTGAATTTTATTTCAAATGATGCTCTCCCTCCCCACAACAATAATTATTTGGAGACTACACTTGAAATTGTCATAGATATTAGAGTTTCAAGAAACTCATGCTCTGTGGAGCCTTGTATCCTGTATTGTATTTATTACTATTAAAATATTATCTCTGATGAGATGTAATTATTTACTTATTGTACATTAAAAGTAGTGGTTGTATGTTTGTACCAATCATGACTTAAAATCTGTAATTACTTCCTATATTCAGTTATGTTTTGTCTCAGGGAGATGTTACATGCTTATTTTACAATTTGAATACTCAGAGTGTTTTATATGGATAACTAATTAGATTCTCATAGTGAAATATAATGAAAGAATACGTATATTAATATATATATATATATATATGTTATTCTAAGTAGATCTCAATGGGGATGTTACATGCATTATCTGAAAAATCCAAGATAGATGCCTCAAAACTGAATCTCTTGGTATGTTTCAAACATATATATTTAAAATATCTGTACTAGTCAAATTTACTATGGAAGCCTTCAATTATTGAACACAAATAAATGATAATTGGGTGATTTAAGATATATGTACTAGTTAAATTTATTGTGGAAGCTTTCAATTATTGGACACAAATAAATGATAATTGAGTTAATCCCACATTGGTAAGACTTGTGAGATAAGGGCGACTTATAAGGTGTTATATGCCCCCCAAAATTTCCAATGGGGAAAGAAACTAGAGAGTGAGAAGCTAAAAGGAGTGGATTACATTCACAATTTCTCCCCCTACTAACAAATGCAAGTTGTTTGTATTCTAAGTGGAAGTCCCCTTGCCTTGTGATTATTACAAACAATACACAACAAAAAATGTCATTAGAGTAATGACTACTCATAGAGGTCATCTTAAGATGAATTAAAAACACATTGATAAAAATCCCATAAGAAAAGCTAAGAATTTAATGAAAATTCATGTGAATTCTGTCAACTTGATTCATTAGTCCTTGTTGGGAAGTTTCTTTTTTTGCATTGTTAGTAAAATAATATTACTCTCTTCACTTTTAATGGGCTATATTTCAACGACCAATTTTTCATGTCATTCAACTCATCTATTAGAAGGTTAAGATTCATACATGGAAGTGCAATTGTTCCAACTTCCATAATGGTTATTTATCCTTCACAATGTTGTATTATATGTAACACATATGTTTGATCAAATAGCATCACATAGTAGAGATAAACAACCATATAGGCTCATTGAGAGTATGCAATGTACGTAACATATAGATTAATAAAATTGTTCCAATTATTTTTTTTTCTCTATTTTGAATATTATTTTTATATTTATTTCATACATGCATATAATACATCTAAATCCTCATTTCCTCATGGGATTCTGATCAGTCATGGTCTGGAACAAATGAGCAATAATTTGATGTAGTGGCCTATGTTCTAGTGATGATGGAACACTCTACCATCTTTGAGAAGATTCCTATAAAGGGTAAGCACAATACATAACCTCCAAAATTCTTCTTCTAATAATTTGCTATAGTGGCCCATGTTCTAGTGATGATGGAGCAGTCTACCATCTATGAGAAGATTCCTATAAAGGGGAAGCATGATACATAACCTCCGAAATTCTTCTTCTTTTTATTGATGATTAAGTTTAGGGATAAAAATCATCAACTTAATGGAGGGAATTTAATTACAAAGGAAGGCTAGTTTTGTGGATAGTTTAGACATGGTGATAAGTGAAGAGAGTGTAAGGGTATTATGAAATTTGAGATTGTTTTAAATTTTTGGTATTGGTTATGGTTTTGAGCATATTCTTGTTGTGATCATGGAGTCCAACAAGGAAAAGTGGGATTAAATAACCCTTGAATGGCCAAGCATATCCAAAGGCAGTGGAGGTTGCATTAATTAACTTGGAGAAGAGGGAGATTTTTCAGTTAGGTTGATGAGATTCGTAGGGGAGGTATAATCCTTTTTCTTTCCTTTTTCAGGTCCATTTCCACCATGGGTGGTTGGCTTTGAGATGCAAAGTTTAGAGACTAGGATAATTGTAGAATACTATTGAGCTTCCTAGTGTGTGATAGTTTGCCTTTAACAGCTTGGACAATTGTAGTTATTCTTATGGATTGAAGAATGGTATTCAAATTCAATCTAGCATCTTGATTCTAATTTATTTTACTTATGTGAATCTCTTTGGAAGGCATATTTTGGTAAGTAACATAGTGAGGAGGTTAGTTCTTGTTTGATATTTAAAAGTTGGCAGAGGAATTAAACAAACCATCCTTGAAAACTAGATTGGCTCGAGTGAATATTGGAAAAGTAACTTGAATAAAGGTTCTAAGTTGGAGTGATTGATATTCACTGCATAAATACATGCAATAGTTACAATCCCCCTTTTATTCGAGAGATAGAAAATAATTGTTTATAATTTACCCTATTACAATATGGCTCAAAGCTTGCCCAACCATGCTAAGGTCAAACATATGTTTACATATTTATAGGAGAAATTGTGGTAGGGGATGATGTTGTATGAACAACCCCATGGTTATTCTTGGGTGATGATTAAAAGGGAAATAGGGATAGAGGATTCAAAGGATTTAGGGTTAGGTACTCAACATGTTCATGGTTGGGGAACAAAATACTAAAAGCAAATGTGATATATACTTAAATTATGATGAAAGTGGGAATAAAATAAATAGTGTTAAATATGATGCATGTTTATATTTTTCTATAGTGATGTAACGACCTTGCATGATTTGTGTACATGATGTGTATAGGGAGTGTGGGTAACATTGAGGGGATGTATAGGAACAATGTTGTCTAGATGAATTGCATAGTGTGTGAATAATAAGTTAGTTTTTAAAATGTAAATAAGGTCATGGACATGAGGGGATGGGTAAGGGTGAAGAGAACAAAAACAAGGGACTATAGCTAAAGGTTAAAAATGAATTTATTATATTGAGTAATAGGGTTGTATAGGGAAATTATGTGAGTCATGAAGAATAAGTTAGTTTTTAAAATGTAAACAAGGTCATGGGCATGATGAGATTGATGGTGCAATATTTATATATATGTATATTTTATTTAAGTTTTACTTAGTTTATTTCGCTTCATTTAGCTTTGTTGACTTAGTCTAGAATGCACACCTCTTAAGCTTAAAATAAGATAAGTGGCACTCATAACTTGACCACTTCATCTCTCATGTGCCTATTTATGTGGAGGTTGTTACACATGTGCATTACACAATCAAAATCAAAATTGGATTACAACTCTTATATTCACTATACATAAACCACTTCTATTTGTAAATTGTAAGCTAGTTGATAATGAATTCATTCAATTGTTTTATTATTATTATTATTATTATTATTATTATTATTATAATATTTTGATAATTGGTAAAAATATGGGTTTATAAAGGACACATACCCTTGTACAATATCGAGAGAAGATTAGACAAAACAAAACCAAAAATATGCAATAGATCAAAGACATGCCACCAAAAAACCAAGTTGGCCTAAAAACAATGGAACATTAGAGAGAGAAAAACAAAGTCAATATAACATCAAAAATGGTGCAATAGACAAACCAACAACAATACACAAAACTAGTGACTAGCAACATCATTTAGGCCCTCTACGACCTCTCAATCATCCTTCAGAGTTTGAAGCTACTTTTCTAAAGACACCTCCTCATTCATCTCAGCTTTTTCTACCTGTTTATTCTTATTTTCCCTAGTTATTTTACTAGGACCTTATTGGAAATACAAATCCTTCTTCTAACTGCATCCTTCTTGCAATGTTTTGATACTAGAGGCATAATTATTAATTGTGGCTTTGCTCATAATGATCACTTGATCCAGGTTACCTTTGATGGTCTTCAAATCCTCCTCTAATCTTATTAATTTGTTACCTACTTTGACATGATCCTCTCTTATCAGAAAAACATCTTGAAAAAGTTCCCATTGAACGATGTCTTGTCAAGGTCCTATCTTTTTATAAACCTTCTCCCTTTCCATCTACATTTGTATCTCTTTTAAATCCTTTTTTCAGTTTCACGTTCTTAATAAACAAGCCTTTCATAATGCCTAGTTGCAAGTTGAGAGCCTTCTTTATTTTAGCAATCCTTAAAAGCTAGTCTCCCTCAACCACAATTACCTCCTCTTTTTTGGGGGTTGGGGAAGGATCCCTCTTACCAATAATCATCATCCTCCAAATATTGGTCCTTAAAGTGTGAATTATGGTGATCAAATGATAAGTTAGGAATATCATTACAAATTTTGATGATGTGTGAATTTGATTGCTTAGAGGACTTGGGCTTCTTCTTCCATTTATCAAACTAAGGGAAAATGTCCTTCTTAGAAGACAATATGGATTTTGAGGGTTGAGAAGAGTCTGAGGATAGTTTAACCTTCGTCAGTTTATAGAGATGGGCTGAAATGACTTGGTTTAACTCTCCCTTTTCAGGGATATTGGATGATGAAAATTTGATAGTAATAGACCTAGATATATGATTAAGTTTAGTTACTCCTTCCTTAGGATGGTTGACAAGAGGGTTTATCTCCCCCCTATTTTGAGACTTAGGAATAAAAGGATGACAGTCAATTTCTTGTAAGACAATAGTGGGTTTAGATTCTTGAAAGAACAAAAAAATAAGAGCTTGGTGGATAGGCATGCCAATTTTCTCCACTTGAAATTCAAGGACAAAGTTTTCCAAAGATGAACAAAAAGAAAGGAATACTCATTAACCTCTTATGATGGAAATGATTTAACAATGAGAAGAGATAGGAATATAACTTCATGTATCTTCTTTACAAGGTTACGTACATCGTGATATGCATGTAAAATTCCACCCATGGATCAGGTTAGGATGTTATGAGAATCCTATTTTCCAAATCATGGATTATTTCATTTTCTTTGAAGAAAGTGTTAATTTAGTCATTTTTCCTCCTATCTTTGTAAATTTTTAGTCCTTTAGTTGACATGCCAATAACCTTGGAAATACTTTCTTCAGAGACTTCTATAAATACCACCCTCATGCTTACAGTTTTGATCTTTTAGGCCTTGGAAAAATTAATGGACAATCTACGGTCATGGCCCTTGATTTGCTCATATAACACCCTAACTTGAGTCTCTTAAGAATAATATTGCTTATTGCTTACAACAACTTCTAGCATTTCTAGAGTGAGTCACAACTATGGAGATATAATCCTTAGCATTTTTATTCTTTTTCATGGTGTTAAAGTGAGGTTATCCTAATTTGAGTTTTGTATTTATGTTTTTTTCATCAATCAAACATTCCCACACTACTCCCCAGACACCTAAGTAAGATTTTGTGCCAACCCAGATTTTGGGTTTTTAAATTCACCCTCTAGGTTTATTTTGCTTGTGATAAAACTGTAAAATTAGGGATTTTTTCTTAGTTTTTTATTGTTAAAAATCATTTTTTTGGGTGCATGCCATTATTTTTCATGAAATAGTAGTAAAAATAATATAAATTTAAAAAAATAAAATAAAAAATTGTGATTTTTTGAAAGTTATGATTTGACGGACAAACAAGGAGCAAAAGAGAAGCCAATCATTTTTTTTCAAAAGAGAGGGTTAAATTTACATCATTGGATTCCTCTCATCAAGATATTTTTGAAAATTTCTATTTTTCAAAAAAAGAGCATCAAGGCACCCATGGCTAGTGTTTGAAGGTGAAGGGTGATTTGGATGGTTTAATTTGGTATACACGTACACTATTTTAGCTGAGATATACTCATTTATACCACCAAAATTGCATATGGTCACTACTACCACCACCACCACCATAACCACTGATTACAATGACAAATCTGTCAAACTTGTTTCAATAAAGGTAAACTCTTCACTTTAAGTTTTGAGTGCTCATATGGCACATTGACAATAAGAATTTTGTAAAGGCTTTCAATCACTAATAGGTTAGGGGTTCAATTCCATAAAAATATTTTTTTATTAAAATCCTCAACACCCATGTGACCACCTAATTTAGTTTTTAGCCCCCAAGTGCCTACCCCTCACCAACACAACTTTGTTTCGTAGTAGGAAACTTTGAAGGCCCATATCTTTTGATCTAGGAGACCTGTGAGGGTGATTTTTTTCTCTCTTCTTATGTTTTAAATATATTCACAATGATGGAGTCAATTTATTATTTTTGTGCCCCATTTTTAAAAAAATATAGCTTTTTCTAAAATTTAATAACTTTATTTTTTTTTGAACTTTCAAATAGCCATATCTTTGATTTATATGTTGGATCAACTCACTATTTTTTTGAAAGTGAATGTTTTTTCACATTATTCATAGTGGTAACTTCAAATTAGTTCATTTCTATATCATGACCAAATTTTTTAGTAGTTTATTATAATTTAGTGTCTATAAAACTTTGAAAAACTATGTTAAATTGCATCAGGGAATGTAAAATGAACTCACTTATAAAGCGCAATTTTTTTATATGGAATTTCTATTAATGCATGTTTTCATTGTAATTGCACTATTTTATAAAGTGTCATTCAATTTTTTTACATTTTTTCGTCAGCTTCATCTATTTCATGCATGTGTTCCTTATTTCACACACCCTTTTGTTAGTTGCAAGTATTAAATATGGCATATTGGGCATTATTTTTTTGGCCTTTATTCTTCTTGGTGCTCTTATTCATTGATCAACACTTGTTATAATTATGCCCCAACTCAACTGCAGGAGAGCTAAAGCATAACCAAAATCTATAGTCTAATGGTTTTGAGCCTCAAACTTCCCATGCCACCGAGATCACTCCACATTTTTGTGCTACACAAAACCTTCTGGGACATACACAGTTCAAATGAATAGGTTTTAATCCTCTAAACATCCTGAGTCCCTGTGCCACTGAGATCATTCCACATGGCTAGATCACATTGACTTGTGATTGTGGAGCATACAAAAATAATAATGAAAAGTTAAAGAGTCAATAGGATGAAAGCTAGGCAAGTGTCATTTTATGAAAGGGGATGAGGCTAAAGTATGGATACAAAAGGTTATTCATGGGAAGATAACCATTCAAGGAGTGATTGACAACTGTCTTAAAAGTAGGGACTAGATGCAAATACTTAATGAAGTGTTTCATTGTGGCAAGCAAACCAACCCACCAAAGTCAAGTAAAATTTTCAAATTGAAATGGGAATTTAAAAGAGTTTGTTATTTGCATTAATGGATCATGAATGCATTCAATACTCAGGCTTGGAAATAATATATGCAAAATATATGAAAATGAGAGATTCACTTCACCATTACTTTTTTAATCCAACGATTGTATCTTCGAGCTCTCCAAGATCTTGAAAGCCCTAATTTATTTAATGAGAAACCATAGAACGAACTAGTCAATTCAATGAGAATTTTTTTGTAGATATCATAGAACAATGCCTTATTTTATAAAATACAAAAAATCTCCAATTCCCTCTCCCTACTCATTTGTAGGACTTGAATACATGGATACTGTGTTTGGAAGGAGCACATTAGATTTTAAGTTCCTACACTAATCGGTGTTTTAGGAAGATGTGGAGTCTGTAAAAATGTATTCTAGAAAATATCAACTATCTCCTAAAGACAAGCAATACATAGATGATATCCTACCAATCAAATAACAAAGCCTCCACCAATTTGTAGCCAAACGAAAGGTAATGTTGTGCATTGACCTACTTAGAATTTTGTTTTCTAATTCAACTATTTATGGGGATATATTTCATGTTATAAAGGTTAATAATGTTGTTTCATACATCTCATGTAGGGCATTCGAGAGATATTTGTAACAACCCCACTGGGTTAGAAATAGAAATATTTTAATTTTTTTATTAAACACATATACCAAAAATATATTACTCCATGAGAATCTACAGAGACCATAAGAAATACTCAAGGTGTGATAATATCAACAAGCATAATACATCACATATCATCAATCTCTAATATCATGAGACTACATGTCATAAAGTGAATATAGGAAGTAATCACATTAAATCAACTACAATTGAAACAAGTCTATAACCACCACTATCAAAGTATAGTAATAAGTAATTACAACCCTTCATGACAATATTCAATGAGTAGTACAATACAATATAATGTACATATAGATACATGGCTCTCTTGAAGCATAGTTCCTAAACTCAAGTATCTGTGGTAATCTCAAGTGTCATCTCAATAAGTAGTACTATTGAAGGGAGGGAGAGCATTATTCGATTGGTTTTTTATACTAACCACAAACCAATAATTTTCCACACTAATTCCATCAAGAAATGACCCTCCTTTCACAGATGAGTAGATATTGATCGTACATGATTCCAGATAGACAGGCACGTACCCATGTGCTTTATGATTTCTAAAAATAAACATGCAGTGTATCATATAAAATTGTTCTATTACAAGATATCACACAAACATGTAAATCCTACTCATAAAATGATAATGTCTCACTAAATATATTTTTGCCCAAAGTTTTACAAATAGTAAATAATAACGATATTTATATCAATCAAATTCATACACACCACTTGAATGGATTGCCTTTATGTGGTACTGTGATACTAGTAAGGTAGTGAAGTCCATCTCACTCCTTTCTCTAAATTAGTAATGCAGATTGGTCAAATACAATTCAACCAAAATATTCATTTAAATCCTACTAGTAAATGTAGTCATACAACTTGTTAAACATAGGATTAACCAAAACATATATTTATTCCATCAAACGTATGAATAAATCTTACATTATTTGTTATTTCATACTAGAAATAATGACTATAGTTTATAACACCTAGATAAATACATATTTAATTGTAAGTTTTCATTACCATATTTAGGTTTTTTTACTACACCCTACGATAACCCATATTACCATAGTCTAGTATTTTGAGATATAACTATTAATCTTCTACAACCAATCATAATATAGTAATCGTAACTACATGAAAACATAAGTGTATATCCAAGCAACTAGACATAACAATCAAGTCACAGTTTTAAGAAACACATAATATTCCAACTTTTTATACACTACACTCTCAAATATTATATGCATGCATACACAAAGTCTTACTAACTGTTACAAAACACACTATTCATAGCAATAACCAACATGTACATAGTAAACCAGTCAAACATAGATTTAAGTCTAAACACTATAATTATAATATGTACCATCCAAGTATAACATATATTTTTACTGTAGTAATCTATGACATCCCATACTATCATAGTTCACAACTACATAAATACACATAACCAAACAAGTAATTTTAAGAATAAAAAATGCACATACATAATTACAATTAAAAAGTATGGGGCTATACCACCCGAGTATACCCTAAGTCTAAACTACATAATATTATTCAAGGAAATATAATATATAATAATGCAACATGATTTACCATTACATGCTAAATATGACCAAACATTAAAACATATTAACATCCTCATAATATGTGCCACACACAAGTTTTCAATACTAAATACATATTAAATAACTAAAAATCAATCAATCATTTGTTGAAAAAAAAATTATAAACTTATTATAACATTCATTTAAACATCTCATTCTATTTTTTTATAAGACTATTTTAATGTGATTATAGTTTTTATCCCTCAAACACCTGATGATTAGATAAAAATCATACTTCTAGCTATGACCCAACACAACCGTTTTCATTATGTACTTATATTGTATACTTAATCTATGTATAGATATAGTAACAAAACTCATCACATAAGATAACCCAAACCAGCATTAGATATATGTTTTAAGGATTTGAAGGCACGCATTCGTTAGCTTAATTATATGTAATTATTTTGCCATAGCTCATAATCCATATGTGGAATTAAATCCATATGAATACACCCCTAAAAATATACATACATACACCTATATTTATTATTAATCATATCGTAACTTGGCTTAATGTTACGTTCACATCCCATACTAAGATTCTCAAATTATATGGCATATGACTCTTCATATTAAAACAATGACTATATTGAATTCTCCAATCATTCCACATCTCACTAAACCCTTTAAGGGTAAATTACCCATACATGACACCTACAGTTGTTGGTATTCCCAAAGAGATTTTATTGAGATTATTCAGCCTTTTAATATCGAAAGGTTAACTATGTTTTAAAATTTGGCTAATAATCTTAATCAAATTTGAGGTTTCTATAAGATCTAAGAATACCAGATTGATAGTTCATGGTTTTAGACCCGCATAAATAGGAACTATCCTCATGTTATTACTATATATGGAGTTAGCTATTATCCTGGTTCATATGCAATTTGGTCATAGTAAAAATTAACCATATTTCTTTAGTTTCTCAAAGATTCTCTTGTTTAGTATTCATACTCAACACCAATATTAAAATCCCCCTTCAATTTTTTAAAAATAATTTTCAATCCTCTTAAGAGACTATGGTTTCACAAGTCCCTTTTTCTTTTAATAAAACTGTAGCAATATTATATTTTAGCTGATAATACTCCTTATTGTATATAATATAGTGACACCTCCATTTGGCACTATCCACTATCAAAACAATTATTTTATATGTATCACAATGTGCACTAAAATAAATATCTAATTTGATAGATATAATGATGCCATCACATTATTAATCAATCTTGGATTTTACAAGTTCAATGATATATTTGTTTTTATATAGCCTAGAACAAGATCACAATGATGCTTTATAAAAGCCTAGAAACAAAGTATTCAAGTTATTCTCTACTGCAGAGTATTGTACATTGCATCTTAGTAATATGGCAACACCATAAATTGAGTAATATATATTTTTCGATATGCACTACTATGTTTGCATAGATATTACTATATTAACAAAACTACTAACTATGACAATATAAATAAATATGGTAGTCAGTATATATCAGTTAGTATTTTAATATGTATACATTAGGATATATTTAAATGTAAATCACTATGTACATTTAAATGAAAGCATAAAACACTTAGTTTCAGAAGCAAATCGCTAACCTCTTGTGTGTGTGTGTGTGTGTGTGTGTGTGTGTGTGTGTGTGTGTGTGTGTGTGTGTGTGTGTGTGTGTGTATTAGCTTAATACGATCTAATCTATAATAGATCACTGTTGTATACAAACTGGGGTTCGCTACATGTATTGGGTTTAATATTAAATTACTGAGAATATAAAAAAATTAAATTACTCCATATGAAGCTAGCATATATATATATATATATATATATATATATATATATATATATATATATATATATATATATATATATATATATATATATATATATATATTATCATTTAATTATCACTACTAAAACAGATCACTATATGCTGTATATAATAATTATAATATATATATTCCCATATAAAATACCAACCCCATGCCACACCAATAGGTAGATGGCCATAAGAATAATTATATTAACTATTACTAATAGGGTGGAGAGAGATTAAAAGTGACTCAAAAGCCATTTACATGGCTAGTAAAGTTGTGCAACGATTTATATCTTATCCAACTCACAATTGATATTAATTGTAGCGATATTATATCATGAGTATACAATGAGTATCATAAATTCATTAATATTATTTATACTATAAGTATTTTAATCTCACTACATGAATAAGAGAAGTTCTTGATTTATGTACAAATTACTACCTTAAGACGTTATGAAAAATGTACTATGAGGTTTTAATGGTGCCACATCTCTGTTTGACTTGCTGGAAAAATGACATCTATGGCTCAAAATCCTCCTACATCGATGTCCTTCCAACATTAACCCACACACAAATAACCATTATTTGTCTGATTAAAATAATGGTTAGAAAATTACATGTTTTAAATAAGACGCTATGCATTTCCATGACTCTTTGCAGGCAAACAAATAGACCAATGCAACATATATTCATATATAAAATTAGGTTTTTGTATTTTTCAATTTACACAGATCTCTTTCAGACACTTTATGGACATATTTCATACCAAACTTTTTTACATTACTATGCTCCATAATTGAAAGCACTACTTACCTGGCATTTCATGTTGAATATCTTTGTCCTTTGGGCTTACTTCCTTCATTTTTCTCTTATGCACTCTTCTGGTTATGCTATGCCCTTTTTCTCCCCTTCCTTTATTCCAAAACCTCTGATTATTTCTTTCCCAAGAATTTCCTCCTTTTTAAGCAAGCGTAATCTTTCTATTTTAAAAATTATTTTTAATATATATATATATATATATTTTTATTTCTTTTAACTTTATTTATTGTTTTTATTTCTATATTATTATTTATTTTTATTTTCTCTTTCTTTTTGATCTATTTTATTTTATTTTTTTCTACTTTACACATTTTTTTAACTTCATTTATTTGTTAATGACATTAATGTGATTTATTGATAAATTCGTTAATCAATAAATTCAACTATATTCTAACTATACAAATTATAAAATATTAATGGTTATAAATATGACTAGCACACCAACTACATAAAATGAGTCTTGATAACCATTAAGCTAGATTAGTCATGAACAAGTAAAACTAAATGTAATAGCATTAAACACAACATGTTAACCATTTAGATTTTGTAATCTAACATGTGCTAATATTGTGGTGTGTGCAGGGTTCTCATCAGTTCTCTGGCATCCTCTGATATTTTCATCTATATTACCCTTCCTGATGATGATCTCTCTTTGTCACACTTTAAGGGCTAAGTTCTCCTGCATCAACCTCATAACAAAAGACGTAGTTAGACCATAATAGTCATGATATATGTATATATCATAAAATATATCTATAATGACAAATCAAAATGATCATAAAGTAAATATTTACTTATAGCTAACTTCTAAAAGGGTGATCATGTAACCTAAGCAATATCTTACTACCCCATAGCAACATATATCTCATAACTTAGTTTTAAATGGTCAAATCTAAATTTATCAAATATAGATATCCATGGATAATCTAACAAGTTTGCTTGGTAAAGAATCAGGTTGTAACATCCTTTCCCCCTAAAGAGGCTATCATCATCCCCAATGACTCTTATTCAAACATAAGTTTTAAATTTTAAAAACATTATTTAGTAAAATAAAAACATGACATACAATATCAAGTTAAGTAATAAATGAGAAATTACTTGTAGAACTCATCATAGTTCCATCAAGTTGCATTATTCTTGGAGTATTAATTCCAAAAGACCCTACTCAATGGCATCTCTATATTAGGCAAACATGGTTTTGAGTATTACTTACTCTAATTGGTTCTGTTATGACCACTCCAAGGTCCAAAACCATCAAGACAATCCTATATATTATAGGACTGACCACTTTTGTTACCTTGAAGGGTCCCACATATCTATCTCAGTGAAAGTTTCATTGACTTTACAAAAGTTCATGAGATCATCATAAAAGCTAAAAAATGATTATGAAAAGTTATATAAAAATAATTAGGGAACTTGACAAGAATGATGTATATAAGTTAATACTACCACTACCTCGTGTAGCTCCTAATAAGTATAACATGTCAATACTGTCACTACTCCACAAAGATCTTAACAAGTACAATGATGAATAAGAACTTGAAATGCTACATTTTTAATGTATACTAAATTATGAAATAAACATTCCATCATATACATGTGTATGGTCATATGACTGAATTTGACAAGTTCATTTATTAAATCCCAGATTCGACAAGTCCATCTGTTGGATCCAAAATCAGTAACTATTGAGTCAATGTGATTCTAAGTAGAATACCATTCTATCTCTTAGAACTCACATTCATAATTCACCACTCTTCTCTTAGGTCTCCATGACCTAGTGATCTCCAAAAAGTACACAATGTTTAATGAATCATAATTTTATGCTAACAGATCATATAAAGTAATAATATGAGCTAAATAATTCTAGATGTATCAACATACACATAAGAGAAATCATACAATCAGTTCATAATTGTATTAAGTTACCACTAGCCAAACATAACTAGTATCATATTTCACAGCTTAACCTATAGTGTTATATTCATAGTTAAGAAGAAATAATTTTAAAATCAACATAACTTGTAAAGGCCAAAGATCACACCATCCTTACAACCTTATAAAAAAACAAGTGAGACATTGTCTCATTACTTGTTTGGTTAGCACACAATAATTTATGAGATTATCTCAACCCCTAGATTGATAAGATGTTCTGCACATCTTATACCCTACTCACTTTCAATGAAAGGTATAAAGATAAATATTTAAATAATATGATTTAATCAAAAGATAATAATATCAATCTAATCATTGGTGTATAATATCATACTAATTATAATCAACTTATAATTATTAGTATAAAATTGAATATATAATTTAAGGTTTTCCACCTTATGTGATCTTAATTAAAATCACAATTTAGATAAAGTAGTGACTCTAAAGATTCATAAGTAAAAAGTAGAGAAATGTCATCTCAAAAACTCTTATATACCCTCATAGGGTAAAAGGACAACACCACTAATCAATGTTATCAAATCACTATCTACTTACCAAGTCTATAAGTATAGTTTCACATTCTATTTCCACAACCGACAGAAATAAAATACTAATCACAAAGATGTACCAATCCATCTAATTATACAAATTCTATCTCAATAAGAAGTAGAAGACATTCTCCCACAAAATTCAAAGAAATAAGGTTAATCAACATTTCAAAAATAATTTCTCATTTAAGAGAACACCAAGTCAACATCATGAAATATGAATCCTCTTGATAACTTATAATGATGTCCAAGGAGAATGAGATAATAACAACTTACCTCTAAGCTAACTAAGAGAGATGAAACTCCTTCCTAAACCACATAATCATAAGGGTACCAATCCAAAGATATAATCCTAACACAAAATAATTATTGATTGAGATAGCAACACTCTACTACAAAAACATTCCCACCTCACTAGGTGGTACCAAACTAGAAATGGTCTTATCAACTTTCCCACTCCTAGGATTAGTAAAAATAGACATAAAAACTAAATCACATATATTCAAGTGAAAAAAAAACATGTGTTTAATAAACAATCACAACACAAAACACAATGACAAATGTTACTTATTTACTAAGAAGGATGTAATCATACTCAAGGTGTTCGATCTAAGTGATCAGACTATGGTAAGAATCTCTTGTTCATAACTCATGAATTATGTTATATACTCACCTACCCAAAACTCATATACAACCAATACCATCGAGACACTCGATAATCCAACTCTATATAAATTATAAGAGGGTGCAAGTGATCCTAAGGATGTACACTCAATGTTCTCCACACATTTAATGAATGTCTCATACTTACAATAGTCACCAAACCATACCAAAGGATCTATCAAGTCTCAAAACTCCAATCATAGTATAACATGATTCAGCATTGATGTACCACAAATCTAAAATACTGGTGAAATACTTCATGTTACTAGGCTCATAGTGGTGAACAAAAAGACATGAAAGACACTAATAGACTCATTAGGTCCTAGAGTTTGAGTCACAAATCTGATACCACATGTAACAACCCCGTTGACTTAGACATAGAAATACGTTAATTTTTTTTGTTAAACACATATACCAAAAATACATTACTCCATGAAAATCTATAGAAACCATAAGAAATATTCAAGGTGTGATAATAGCAACAAGCATAATACATCACATATCATTTTTCTCTAATTTCTTGAGAGTACATGTCATAAATTGAATAGAGGAAGTAATCACATTAACTCAGCTACAAATAAAATAAGTCTACTTCTACCACTATCAAAGTACATTAATAAGTAATTACAACTATTTATGAAAATATAATATAATATACATATAGATACATGCCTCTCCTGGAGCATAGTTTCCAAACTCAACTATATGTGGTAATCTCAAGTGTCGTCTCAATAAGTAGTACTATTGTGGAGAGGGAGACCATCATATGAAAATTTTTACACACCAATCATAGATCAATAATCCTCCACACTAATCCCACCAGGAAATGTATCTCCCTTCATGGGTGAGTAGATAGTGATGGTGTATCATAGAAAAATATTTTATTGTAAGATATCACACAAATATGTAAATCATACTCATGAAATGATAATGTATCACTAAACATGATTTGGCCCAAAGTTTTAAGAATAATAAATAATAACGATTTATAAAGCAATCAAATTCATACACAACACTTGATTGGACTACCTTTATCTAGTATTGTGATACTAGTAAGCTAGTGGAACCTATCTCAATTCTTACTCCGAATTAGCAATACAGATTAATCAAATACAATTAAACCAGAAGATTTATTTAATTTACATCCTAATAAACATAGTCATACAATATGCTAAATATAGGATTAACCAAAGTATAAATTTATTTCGTCAAATGTATGAATGAATCGTACATTATTTTCTATCCCATACTAGAAATAATTACTATAGTTTATACCACCCAAGTAAATACATATTTAACTATAGATTTTTACTATCATAATTAGTTTTCAAATATATTACACCCTATAATAACCCATATTACCATAGTCTAGTATTCTGAGATATAACTACTAATCTTCTACAACCAATCATAATACAATAGTCATAACTAAATGAAAACACAAGCTTGTATCCAAGAAACTAGACATAACAAACAAGTCACAGTTTCTCAAAACACATAATATTTCATCTTAGCATATGATACACTCTCAAATATTTTATGCATACATACACAAAGTCTTACGAACTATTATAAAACACACTATTTATAGAAATAACTAGCATGCGCATAATAAATCAGTCAAACATAGATGTAAGTTTAGACACCACAATTATAATATGTACCATCTGGGTATAATATATATTTTTACTATAGTACTTTATGATATCTCATACTATCATAGTTCACAACTACATAAATACACATAACCAAACTTGTGATTTTAATAATTAAGTGACACACATACATAATAATAATTAAACAAGTATAGGTTTATACCACCCAGGTATATCCTAAGTCTAAATTGCATACTAGTATTCAATAAAATATAATATATAAGCATGTATCATGATGCACCATTACATGTTAAATATGACTAAACATTAAAACATATTAACAACCTCATAATATGTGCCATACACAAGTATTCAATACTGAATACATATAGAGTAACAGTCAATCAATCATTTGTTAAAAAATAGAGAACTCATAAACTTGTTATAACACTCATTTAAACATCTCATTCCATTTTTCTAAAAGACTGTTTTAATATGGTTATAATTTTTATCTTTCAGACCCTTGACGACTAGATAAAATCATACGTCTAGCTATGACCTAGCATAACCATTTTTATTATGTACTTATATTGTATACTTAAATCCATGTATAGATATAGCAATAAAACTCATCACATATAATTATTTAAACTAGCATTAGATATATGTTTTAGGGGTTTGAATGCACACTTTCGTTAACTTAATTATATGTATTTTTTTAACCATAGCTAATAATTCACCTGTGAAATTAAACCCATATGAATACCTTATTACAAATATATATATATATATATATATATATATATATATATATATATATATATATATATATATATATATATATATATATTATTAAGTAAATCATAACTTGGCTTAATGTTACATTCACACCCTGTACTCAAATTCTCAAATCATATGACATAAAAATCTTCATATTAAAACAATGACTACATTGAATTCTTCACTCATTTCACATCTCATTAAACTTTTTAAGGGTAAATTAACCATACATGACACCTACAGTTGTTGGTATTCTTAGAGAGGTTTTTATGAGATTATTGAACCATTAAATATCAAAAGGGTTGACTATGTTTTAAAATTTGATTAGTAATCCTAATAAAAAATAACCATATTTCTTTAATTTTTCAAAGCTTAACTTGGTTACTATTCATACTAAATACCAATATTAAAAATCTCCCCCATTTATTTTAAGATAATTTTCAATCCTCTTAAGACACTACAGTTTCACAAGTCCCTTTTTCTTTTAAAAAAATTGTAACAATATTTATATGTTAGCTGATAATACTATCAAAACACCTCCATTTGGCTTTATCCACTATCAAAACAATGATTTTATATGTATCACAACATGCATTAAAATAAATATCTAATTTGATAGATATAGTGATGCCATCACATTATTAATCAATCTTGGATTTTACAAGTTCAATGATATATTTGTTTTTATACAACCTAGAACAAGATCACAATAATGCTTTATAAAAGCCTAGAAATAAAGTATTCAAGCTATTCTCCACTGCAGATTATTGTACACTACATCTTAGTAATATGATGATATCATAAGTTGAGTAATATATAATTTTCAATATTCATTATTATGTTTGCATAGATATTACTATATTAACAAAACTGCTAACTATGGCAATGCAAATAAAGGTGATAATCATTATATATCAGTTAATATTTTAATATATATACATCAAGATATAATTAAATGTAAATCATTTTGTATATTTAAAGGAAAGCATAAAACACTTAATTTTGAAAGCAAATCGCTAACCTCTTATTAGTATATATATATTTTAGTTTAATACGGTCTGATCTATAATAGATCGTTGTTATATACAAACTAGGGGTTGCTGCATGTATTGGGTTTAATATTAAATTATTGAGTATATAAAAAAATCAGATCGCCTTCCTATTAAGCTTATATATATATATATATATATATATATATATATATAATAATAATAATAATTATATACAACATCTAGATATTCTAAGTACAACGATCTACTTTAGTAGTGATAATTGAATGATAAGATATATATATATATAATTATTATATACAACATCTAGATATTCTAAGTACAACGATCTACTTTAGTAGTGATAATTGAATGATAATATATATATATATATATATATATATATATATATATATATATATATATATATATATATATATATATATATATATATATATATATATATATATATATATATGGCCACAAGAATAATTATATTAATTATTATTAACAGGTTGGAGATAGATTAAAATTGACTCAAGAGCCATTGACATGGATGGTCAAGTTGTGCAATGATTTATATCTTATCCAACTCACATTTGATATTAATTACAACAATATTATATCATGAGTATACAACGAGTATCATAAATTCGTTAATATTATTCATACTACAAGTATTCTAATCTCACTACATGAATAAGAGAAGTTCTTGATTTATGTATAAATTATTGCCTTAAGACATTATAGAAAAGGTACTATGAAGCTTTAACACTGCCACATTTTTGTTTGACTTGCTATGAAAATGGCATCTATGGCTTAAACTCCTCTTACATCATTGTTCTTCCAACAATGACCCACACATAGATAGCCATTATTTGTTTGATTAAAACAATGGTTAGTAAATTGACCTATTCTAAATAAGATGCTATGCATTTCCATGGATTTTTGTAGGAAAACAAACAAACCAATATATATATATATATATATATATATATAAACTCAAGTTTTTGTATTTTTTAATTTATACAGATCTCTTTCAAACACTTTATGGACATATTTCATACCAGAATTTTTACATTACTTATATATATATATATATATATATATATATATATATATATATATATATATATATATATATATATATATATATATATAACTAAAGTTTTTGTATTTTTTAATTTATACAGATCTCTTTCAAACAGTTTATGGATGTATTTCATACCAGAATTTTTACATTACTATGCACCAGAATCGAAAGCATTGCCTACTTGGCAAATCGTAACATCTTTGTCCCTTGGGCTTACTTCCTTCATTCTTCTCTTCTACACTCTTCTAGTTATGCTATGCCCTTTTTCTCACCTTCCTTTATTCCAAAACTTCTAATTTTTTTTGGTCAAGAATCTCCTCCTTTTAAGCAGGCGTAATCTTTTTATTTTAAAGATTTTTTTAGATTTTTATCTTTTTTTAAATTTCTTTTTATTTTATTTATTGTTTTTCTTTTTATATTATTATTTATTTTTACTTTCTCTCTTTTTTGCTTTATTTTATTTTATTTCTTTTTCTACTTTACACATTTTTTTAACTTCATTTATTAGTTAATAACATTAATGTGATTTATTGATAAATCCATTAATCAATAAATTCAACTATATTCTAAGTATACAAATTATAAAATATTAATGATTATAAATATGACTAGCACACAATCACACAAAATGAGTCCTAATAACTATTAAGCTATACTAGCCATGAGTAAGTAAAACTAAATGTAACAATATTAAACACACCATACTAACCATTCAAATTATGTATTCTAACATGTGTTAATATTGTGGTGTGTGTAGGGTTCTCATCAGTTCTCTGGCATCCTCTGACATCTCCATCTATGTCACCCTCTCTGATGATGCTTTCTCTTCATCACACTCTAAAGGCTGAGTGTTTCTACATCAACCTCATAATAATATAGGTAGTTGGCCAATAATAATCATGATATATGTATACATCTTAAAATATAGCAAAAATAACAAATCAACATGATCATAAAATAAATATTTACTTACAGTTAGCTCATATTAGGGTGATCATGTAACTTAAGCAATATCTTACTATCCCATAACAACATATATCTCAGAGCTTAGTTATAAATAACTAAATCTAAATTTGTCAACTATAGATATCGATGAATAATCTAACAAGTTTGCCTGGTGAGAAATTAGGATGTAACAATATTTTAGACTCCCTTTACTCGAAATAGCTTATAACCAGGTCTCAACCAACGTTTATCTTGAGCATAATACAATAGAAGAGAAGTTGAAATAATGGCATGTTAAAGGATAGAGGATGAATCTCAAAGGGGCTATCTCATCCAATTGCATCATCAAATTCAGGGCTGGGATTAGGATAACTATGGCCTTATTGAATAGGTTATATGATTTTTTTAGTATCATATATGTCTAGGTTGAGTGGGTTCCTTTGTTGGATGTATTATTAAAATCAAACAAGTTAGTGGCACTGGGGGAAATCATTAGTGCCAAGCTAAGGTCACAACTGCTTCACCCCAACCAAAGAGAAACTGACAAAAACTTTTATATGATTTTGTACCTATTAGACACAGTCATGGGTATGGTATACAAGCCTTATGGTCAAGAATGGTAGCCTTCGAGTGAATATATAACAAATAGGGTAGGATAAAATTAATCTTTTATGTTTGTGCATAGATACAAAAATGAAATCAAGATGATATGCAATGAGGTCTATCCTCAAATCTTCAAGGCTATATAGGGCACTATAATGCCTAGATTATCTAAGAATATAAGAAAGGTCTTGAATAAAATGGGAGACTAATAGTACTACCTAAATCTCATTGTTATCAGGATAGAAGTAACAAGGACCACTCCCCTACTTCTACCACACCATGTTCTGGACTACATAGTGAAACAAGAAATTGCATACCAAATTTATAACAACATTGATGAGTAACTAAGTCAAAGGCATTTGGCCTATTATTTCAAACCAAATTTATAACAACATTGATGAGTAACTAAGTCAAAGGCATTTGGCCTATTATTTCAAAACCCCTTTAAGCATTGGACAACAATAATATGTTTTCAGATCACATTTTATTCATGATGGCCAGGGCAAGAACTAATACAATTTACAGATGGCACCTTTTAGAGAATGGGACCCTAGAAACAAGGTGAGGGAGTATCTCTTGCAACTCAAGGAGAAGAAGAAAGTACATATTTCCTATGGTCATGAGGAATATGAACATGACATTATATTTTTAAACATAATAAATAATACTAAGGTATGGATAAAAATGAGAAATAAATCAATATCTATGGCTTGGGCTCAAAGCCTTTAGTATGATCTAGAGGTAACTAAGTAAAAAACACAAGCTACATGGAGCCATCAATGGAATCCAAGTCAACCAACTGACACTCAATAATATGATAGACCTCTCTCCCCTTCAAGAAAGCCTAAAAATAAAAAACCAAATGATTCTAACACTCATAGAGAATCAGATCCTCAAATTAGGAGGGAAATTCTGAGGGATCTCTTAGATCCCCAAGTCTCTTCTACATGAGTGACAACTAATGTTCAAACTTTGGAGTTAACCACTACAAGGCACAAGTCAATAACGTCTTCAGGGGAATAAATGAAGATCTCTTTGGTGATGACACCTTTGCCACCCCTCACTACAGTTACTCAGGTAAGTCTCCCAGAGTTTTTACAAACTATTTTCTTATATGTTCCTACTACTCTAGGTTCTCCCCAATCCCCTAAGTCTTCTCAAAGAAAGATTCATGTCCTCCACAACCATGTCAACAACATTCATCACATCTCTAGTCATACCTCCTACCACCATTACTCATATAGTTGTTCACCCATCTCATCCACCTTCCACTCCACCCATCTTCACTTAATAGAGGAAGCAAAAAAAATCCTCCCTTCCCTCCAAGGACAAACAAATAAAATAAAGACCATTACTTGGTCTTCAAATCATAAAAGAGGGAGAAGAGGAGGAATCAAAGGAATCATTATATGTAATGGAACTGATAAATGAAGTGGATCTCAAGTATGCAATATCTCTAGTTGATTATCCTACAAATGAATGACCAAATGATGAAAAAGTTGAGATAGAAAAGGCTAAGACCTTGAGTCTGAAGGAGCAAATACTACAAGAAGCCTCAACTAACATGTCAAATCAACAATTCCTTACACAAGAATAGAGCTAGAGCCTTGACAAGGTAGTTGTTTCTGTTATTTTTTCAATTCATAGTATGAAAATATTAACTACAACTCTACCCCCAACTATTACTGGGGCTATTTTATCTAGTTATACTAGTAATATTGATTCAACTATTCATTATGCTTCTCCAAATCTAATAAAGACTGCCAAACAATCCATTTTGAAAATTTGGTCACTGTATTTATTTTTAATCCTCAGATGTCAACAATCCCTAAGAAAAATTCAGCCTAATTAAAACTCCCCATGTCATATCCATTGACCATGCCATCAGCTATAATGATTGTGCAAGTTACCTTGTGCTTGACTAAATTCTTGACTGAATTCACACCTATGAAAGAAATATATCCAGGAGAAAGGGTTGTTCAACCACTCCCCCAATTTTCTATTGAAATAAGTGTATCCTTGGCACCCCCCATGAATACACCACCTCCAATGAATCCTCCATATTCTCAATCCTTCATCCCAAACCAAGAAATTGAAATGGGAGAACTCATTGGTCCTTAATGGGTAATAAAAATCCAAAGTGATAGAGATGAAAGGCATAAATTGGTTATAGCTAAAGTTCCCATAATATTCACTCAATCTGATAAGTAGAGTGGGACTATTCAAAGGGTAAGGAAAAGGAAGGTGATGAACACAAGAACCAAAGAAGAGGTGGACTTTGAACAAAGGGAAAATCTTTTCCCTTTAGCAAATAAATCCAAGAAAAAAACAAATGACCCCAATTATACTGGCAATTTTAGTTCTTTTGTGGATTATACAGGGGTAAAAATGAAAAACAATGTTTAAAATTAAAGAATATGCTTTGAAAATATTAAAATAAATCCAAATTATATAATCACCTCTAGAAATTATTGCTGACATACAGAGTACATCAACTGAGTTGTGTAGTATTTTGTATAAAGTCAAGGTTTCTAGGGTAGGGAACCAATCGAACAGGGTAGCTATTGTCACATTTTGGAATCAGAAGAAAGAACTAGAAAAGAGATTGAATTTTTTGATCCAATTATCCAAGACTAATTCTTTTGATCAATTGAATCTTATGTCTAGTATAGATGCTTATTGGTTCTTAAATTATGTAATGGCAAGAAGGGATTCTTCCCTTAAATAGCATAAGCAAATGAAGAGCTTACTAGAGTATTTCCTCACTCATGAGGGGGAAGTGTTACAAATTTTGGTGGATATGAGGGTTTTTACTAATTTGATAACCCCTAAAGGAGAATTGGTCAATAGACTTAATTTTTAAAACCCTCTTCAAATGACTGTAGACAATTTCAAACAAGAAGTTGAGGGCACTATCTATAGAACTAACAAAAAAAATCTCATAGTTAGTTTTACAAAGGACAAAGTAACAAAAAAAAGGATTTAGTAGTTGAATTTAAGAGCTCAAAAGCTCAGCAAGAAAGATTGAAGGCTGAGTCTATTGATATTTTGAAGCCTTCATTATTTAATTTTTATATTATAAATAAGGATTTTGACATAACTTATGTATTATTCGAGGAGTTGAGAGCCAAGGAAGCAACTTCCAAGTTAGTTCCACATATAGAACCAACTATCAGTATCTCACAAACATCAAAAATCTCTCAATTTCTTGGATTTATTATCATGCAAACTTCAATAGGCCCAATTTTGATTCCACAGGGACCTCCACTAGTTACATCAGTTACAACTACACTTAACCCACCGACCTCTTTAGTTAGTGGTGCCTCATCATCACCTTGATGTAAATACAACCATATATTTGCATGTTATTACTAAAGTGGAGTTTTAGTTCCCAATCCATTTACTATGCATGTATATTATATTTTTAGCTGAAGAGGTTCTAAATATAGACATGAGTCATGCATCTTTTGCATGAACCTAGGTGTAGTTCTAATTTTAAAATTTTAATTTTAGGAAAATATTGAAGAGATGAGGCATTCCCATGGCAAGTTATATATATTTTTATCCTCATGATTCCAGAGGGAAGAGATTTTTGACTACTAAGATTGATAATAAATTCTGAAAAGTTCTACTTGACTTGGTATTTGTGTGCAAATCTTGATTATTCTCTAATGATGTGGATTGTATGAAACATGCTATCATTATGGTATTTTAGTTATTTGGTTGTGTATGAGTTATCTTAATTAATACAATTATTTATTTTAAGTTACAACTGATTTAAATGTCTTTTGCAGGTGAATTATAATCCCACCATGTTGTTATGCAATAACAATCTAGTAAATATGGCAACCTTTAATTTATGCATGTTTAATTATATTGTGTTCTATTTCCCTATGAATCTCTATTGTGTTTGATTTTTGGTGTGATATAGTATCTCAAAATAAATATTTGTCCTTTTATTTCTTGTCATACCTTAGTTCAAGTGCAAGTCTGGAAGGGTTTTCATCTTGTGTAGTCAACAAGCCTCTTTTCTGCCTTACCCTTCCTTCATTTTTGAGTTTATTTTAGAATCTTCACCAGCATATTTAAAACTATCATCTTTCCAGTCACTTTAAATATATTTTTGTCCATTCACAGTGAACTCACCCATGATAAAAAATTTGTATCATTCACCTCTATTCCACCAATAGGTTGTTATAAAACTAAATATCTAGTAACTCATGCCTTAGAGTGAAGTCTTTTACTAATCCTAAAACATTAGAGGATACTTCATAAGGTCATTGGGTTGTGCATAAATCTCATATTAACTCCATTTATAAAGGATTCTAAGCCTCATTAACTTTTTATTAGACTTCCCTAAGTATAACTTAAGGGAGGGTGTTGGTGCAATATTTATAAATATGCACTTTTTATTTAAGTTTTACTTAGTTTATTTATGTTCATTTAGCTTTTTTGGCTTACTCTAGTATAGGCACTATTAGTAGGAGATAAAATGTATAAGTCACACATACTTTGATTAAGATATATAGGTGACAAGAAAATTATACCCAACACTTAGCCTTAATTGTCTATAATTTCATATAATTATTCAAAGTCTCATTGCCATTTTTGTAAACTAAAATAATTAGCATGTCCTAATGAGTGATTCTAAGGACCTCTGCTAATAATGGTTATGTTTTCAAGACCTCAATATGTTGAAATAGTTATATAGTCAAAGAGATCTTGAAAATTAACTAGATGATATGATACATATGTTCATAGAGGAAGAAGCTATAATAATATGAGTATCTATAGAGGAGATTATTCTTGAGCACATTCATGGAGAAATTTATGAAATATTGTGGTGTGAGTTGTTTGAGTTATTAGCATCATGGCTATTTATACTTGAGTATTGCTACTTTAGACCATAATAAATAGAATTTTTTGTGTGTAATGAAGAAAATATATAAATGTTTTGTAACCTAGATATTGAATGGAACCCTACGATTGACCATTAGGTAAATACCACCATTGACTGACATGTTACATAATTTATTATTCATGGGTATATTGCATTTGAATTTTTTTATGAATTGTTTGTTAGAGGGACCAGAGATAAGTTTATGAAGTGACTCCCTATGTTATTGAAGATGTTGGTTGTGAAAAAGGCCATGTTAATGATTCTAGGCAATATGGTGTAGTCGTTTAGGGCACTATGAGGATGTTGACTATTCGGAGTTGAATAAAGAATAATTAATTGAACCTACACCCAAAGAATGAATAAAATTGAGAATAAAATTATAGGGATTCAAAGAGAGTTATGACAATAGAAATATGGAACAAGAAAAGTTATATAGAAGACAAAGGGCCACAATTAACTGCAAGTAGGAGTAGATAGGAAGCTACCAAGAAAATAGGAGGAATTAGCCCTCTAGAAGGAAATCCAAAGATAAATTTTAGAGAGCACCAAAAGAGAAGACATAAAATGTAGAAACCATAAAGAATGTAGAAACTGACTAGGAATTGGAAATTGACTTAGAAAGAGAGGAAGTAGAAGAATGGAGACACTGTGAAGAGGTTGTAATAAGGAAGTTAAAAAAATTAATAATAGATTTGAGTAGTAACTACTAAAGAAATAATTTTACGTGGAATAAAGAGAACCATATTTTGAAGAAATAATGGTGAAACATAGAGTTAAGTCAAGTTCAGGAACAATTATGATAGATAATCTAGACACGGTTCATTCAATCCAAGGGAATTTATCCCCTGTGCCGATTTTAATAGCTAAGGAAAATACACTATAATTAGTCAAAGAATTAGTCACAACTAAGAAGTGGTGTGAATAAGTTTCATAAAGATTAGGTAGGAATAATAAATAAGTTAGATGTGAAGTTAAATCAGTTATTGATTCCAACATTATTATAACTATAAGCACATTAGCAACAAGTTAGTAGACACCACTAAAATCATTCCAAAGTACAGCAGTCATCTAACACAATCGTAGGAAACATGTCATTTATTATAGGAGTTTTTTTTACTTGGAAACTTTATGATGGGTCAATTGACCTAGAATATGTATTACTGACCTATGAAATGAAGTGGTAAGTTAAGGGTGTGATGGATGAAACATGTAAGAATTTTGAACTTGCAGGAGCCTAGACTGCTCAAGCTTTAGAGTTCTTATTTAAAAATAATCATGAAGCTAAGACTTTCCAACAATTCAAGGATAAATTGATAGGAGAATTCAAAATGGAGAAGTGTGTGAGCTAGACATTTAAGATTTGAAAGAGATTAGACAAAAATCATGATAATCAGTATATGATTATGATCACCAACTCTCAGATGTGATGAATAGGGTGAATTTTCAATTCTAGGACTCATATAAAGTTGCTTGGTTTGTATAATACATGCGAAGAAATACGTAATTTTCCATATCCCAAGCTTAGCTTACGACAAAAGTTGATGCAATATCTATTACAATTAAAATTAAGCCAATAAAATTCTACATAGAATACCCTCATAGCATTACAAAAAATGACGCTAAGTTATATGAAATATTATGTAGGATGGATGAAATTCATAAAGGAAAACAAATAATATTGGCTATATGGTGAATCTAATGTGGACATGAAAGGCATCACCAGTATTAATTTACAAAATCAAAACATAGTTTTTGAGGTTTATTTTATTGTAGGACATGCAAATTCAAAGTGTCATTTAGTACAACAATATGTGCAATAGTTACATAACGTATTATTCAACATTTGTAGATTTAATAATCATGATAAAAAATATTGTAGGGATATAAAAGAATTAAAGGAGAATGTCACATGAAATGTATTTGTAGTCACTAAGCAACCATCATCAATGATAAAATAAAATGTGCCAGCACAAGATGATGGAGTCACAACACAAATGGTTGGGCTCCCTTAACAACTTAGTGTATTCTTATAATATTTTGTTAGAATTTACTCATGAATTATTTATTGCACACAATAAATTCTTCACAATTTAAACACACAATAATAAAAATATTATATTATATTTCATTCACCATACATAGTACATATATAGAGTCAATATCCTACTATAAAGGAGTTAGACCCTATCAATAATCCCAAAATATTATCTTTTAGGTTTATATTTGTGTGGTTAAACAACACACTAAATATAACATCTAATGAATGTGTCATTCTTGTGGATGTCTTGTCGTCAAAAGGACATGCACATGAGCTTTAAGTCTCTATCGACTAAACAAGCAATAATAAAATAGAGATCATAGACAAGAATGACACATTCATTAGATATTGGGTTCACCTGATAATGCGTGAACCCCTTTGTATATAATTGAAAACTTGCAATGTGGAATTTAACCACTTATTATAAATAAAGTACTTAATAACACCCCTTTGAAATTTTATTTTAAATTTATATATATACCCACTTTGCTAGTCAACACCCTACTACAATTTATCATATTTGGGACTTGACCCCTAAACCAACACCTTGTGAAGTTGTTAGGAATTATGTCAAGATTAATAAAATAATTTCAAAAACATAACATAATAAATGCATAAAGGAACAATATTACCTAAATAACAAGCCACAAAAGAATTCAAGACACAATAATTGTCAAGTGGTAAAATCGTTAAATGGAATAAAACCTCACAACTATTAATAAGGTTTGCAAAGTAAAATCATTGAATTACAATCTCAATGGATGAAAAGAGAATAAATAAGAAAGATGGGCCTCAAACTATATGAAATAAATCTCAAAATAAACTATTGTGTTCTAGTGTAGAATGCAAGAGGAGAGAGCTCATTAAATAGAACTAGAAGGAAAGAGGAGTTACACAAGTTTATTATGTGTGAAAAATGTCCCTAATCCCCATAAGGTGAGGAGGATTAATGTGACAAGTGTAGAGGGAGTTACATGTGAATGTACCTCTAATATTCTCTACAAAAGGATAAAAGAGGTGTGGCACCTCATAAATCTAGGGTAAATGAATTTATTATAATAAAAAATGTACAACTAAAAAGAATTGAATTTAATTTAATCTAAAAATAAATAAATATTAAGGGGGAGTGTTGGAAATTAATATTTATTTAGGTTAGTTTAGGTTAATCTTAAGTATTTTTAGTTGTGCATTTATTATTATAAAAAATCCACTTATCCTTGATTTATCAGGTGCCACACCTCTTTTATCCTTTTTAGGAGATTTTAGAATTACATTCACATATAATTATCTTCACACTTGTCACACACATCTGCCTCACCTCATGGGGATTAAGAATATTTGGCACAGATAAAAAGGTTGTGTTAGTAACTCCTCTTTCTTTGTAGCTCATTTGATGAGCACTCTCTTTTCTCATTCTACATTGGAACACACTAGTTTATCTTGATATTTATCTATTATGTCTTGAGGCCCATATTTCTTCTCTATTCTCTTTTATTCTATTTAAAATGTACACTAAAAATTTTACTTTGTAAGTCTTCTTAATAGATGTGGGGTTTTCTTTTGTTTAATAGTTTTCCCACTTGACAATCTTTGTGTCTTATATTCTCTTGGGGATTTATATCTTTTATGAATTCATTATGATATATTTTCAACTTTATTTTATCGATATTTACACAATTCCTAACATGGTATTAGAGCAAGGTATCTTTTAACGTTGAGTGTGTGTAAGTTTTTCAGTGGAGAAATTCAGTTTTTTTGACATTGTTTACAAAGTTTTACACCCTTAAAACCATGTTTTAGTGTTGATTACCATTTATCTTACACTTTTTAATTTTATTTTATTCTCACTTTGACTTAAAGGTTGCTAAGCATGATTTTTAAAACTGATTCTAATATTTGTCAGTTAGTTGCATCTTTCAAATGTACCATTTTAAATCTCTTTTAACTAACTTACAAGCATTCATTGAGTTTTTTAATAATACCATGTTAGAAATTATTCCAATATAAATAAAATAATATTGAAAACACAATATGATGAATGTGTAAATGAATAATATTATCTCAATAGCAAGCTACAAGAGAACACAAGACACAACAATTATCATGTTTAGAAATTGTTAAATGGAAGAAAACTCTACATATATTAAGAATGTTTTAAAAGTAAAATTATCCAAGTACAATCTCAATAAAAAAAATAGATTAGAAAAGAGAGATGGGCCTCTAACCATAAGAGAGAAATCTCAAGATAAACTAGTATGTTGTAGTGTAAAATGAGAGAGGAGAGATCTTTTTAAATAGAACTAGAAGGAAAGAGGATTTACATGACTTTTTTGTGTGTGAAAAATGTCTATAATACCCACAAGGTGAGGGGGATGTGTGTGAAAAGTGTGGAGAGAGTTACATGTGAATGTAACTTTAAGATTTAATACAAAAATACAAAATAGGTGTGACATCTCATAAATTTGAAATAAGTAAATTTATTATAATAATAAATGCACAACTAAAAAGATTAGGATTAACCTAAACTAAAAAATAGATATTAATCTCCAACAAAAGTTTTAAAAAAATTGTTAGCCACATGGGATATGTGATAGTTTAAATATCAATATGCACTTATTGGTATTAAAATTTAAATCAAAGTGGTCTATTTAAAAATTAAAAACAACACACCTTTAAATTTTAGAATTTGTGGGCTAGCATGGGATCCAATGAAAAAAAGTGGGAAAGAGTGCAGAGAGCTCAACACAGAGATACCAATGATAAATGAATTGATTTGTTGAGGGGAATCTGAATGCAATGAAAATTGTGGAGTTGAAGATAGTTATCATCTATTGTAAAATAAAATTGGTGATAGTTTTTTTTGATGCAGTGTAAATTTTGAGGTTTGTGAGATATTTGATGAAACTGATTCAATGCTATCAAATTCCATTTTTAGTCCATAGTGAATATGATGTCGAAGAGGAAGTGAGATTCCAATACAAATGCAATATGAAACACAATGCTAACTTATTGATGTAGATCGATGTAAGTTGAGCCAAGAAATACAATGCATAGATAAAGTAGAAAGGAGGTGAGTGAGATGAATATTACAACCATTTATAGGGTTTTAATACTAGAAAACATGAATACAAACCATGTAAAGTAGGTTGGACTTGTCTAACACCACATTGCCAATACCAAAGCACTCTCTTCAAAACACATTTGATAAAGATGAAATGGGATGTGATATGTTTCTATATGGAATAAATTAGTTCTCAACTCTTTCTCCACCTTCATGCATAATGCCACTTATTTTTTGGAACACCTTCACATTTTTAAAGGCAAGATTCCAATTTTGATCGTAAAAATTAACTCTTTTCTCCACTATTTTCTATTTCAAAAGATGGCATCTTTGCTATCCAAATGTTTAAACTCTTCATGCTTTCTACATAATTTTTTATATTCTATAAAATTTTAAAATAGAACTCCTTGGAAAATATTTCAACTTGTATTTGGGGAAAGAATGCAAGTAGGTACTACCCCTACTTTTCTTTTAATTCTCCATTGTAGGAATGACCAAACATGCTCTGATACCAAATATAAAATTTGGTTAAAGTTTACTCATGAATTATTTGTTTCACATGATAATTGTTTCACAATGTAAACACAAAATAATAATTTTATTCTATTTTATTTCATTCACTGTACACATATACATATATAGAGTTAAAATCCTACTATAAAGGAGTTTGACCCTAAAAATAATCCCAACATATTTTCCCTTATATTTATATTATCATGTTGTTAAAACAACATATTTAATATAATTTTTTTTATTATTAATAATGAGATATATAAAATCTCATCATACATACTAAATATAAACTCACACATACTTATCTATACACACACTAATCTATAAGTATTCCAACAATTACTGGGTGGACTCCTTAGTCTCCATAATGACAAACAAGGTAAATTCCTTAGTTTCCATAAGGATAGCCTCATCCTTATCCTTAGTATCATCCTAGGGAGGATAAATAAAAGAAAGTAGGATGAAGAAAATTAACATATTAGAGCAAGATTTAGAGATAATAAAGAGATTAAAATAGATTAGGAAAAGTAGAGAGAAAAGAAAAGAAAGAAAATAGAAAGGAAAAAGTGTGAGAATGAAAGAGGAAGAGATGTGAAGGGAAAATACATGCCCCCTAGCCAAAAAATATTATTTGAAGACATGAACCCCTTGAACCAGTCATCATTTCTCATGCCATTAAAGAGATAAATAAATAAAATAAAATAAAATAATCAGACATAACCATAAAACTAAATAGATGAAACCGTAGAATGGAAAAAAAAAAAAAAAGAGAGAGGGAAAAGAAGCCATGGAACATAGAAATTTAGAAGCCACAAAATTGAACACCTACTACAAAACATATAACAAAAAACCTTTAAACATATAATATATATCACATAATGAATAAACTATATTGCATGATACATATCCCATACCATAGAACAAGTCAAACATGTCATAAGTTCTATATTACATATCACAAAAATAGGTAAAAATAAACATACATTGAAACATAGAAACACTACACCACAAAGAGACAATATCAAAAAACAAAGAAACAACTACAATAACTATAATAGAAGTTGGTATCATGGAGGATATAAAAAATATAGAATATATGGCTAAGGGAGAATGCCGATAACATGTTATAAATGTGAAAAAGGGACATGTAACATATAACTGTGAAAAGGAGAAGCAAACTCAATGTCGATTTTGTAAAGATGAAGGGACATAAGATCTTTTAATTTCCCTGAGGTAGCATAATTCTATAAGAATAGAGAAAAATAATAGAAGAGTTATGAGTGAAAGAAAAACCACAAGGTTAAAAATAAATTATAAAAGAAAACATAAGAAGAAGAGCCATAAACAAAACATGAGATCATAATAATAATAATAAGCCTAAGAATTCCATGGCCATAGCATTAGAATAAACACAACAAGAAGTTTTAATGGCACTCACCAAGGTAAAAATACTATAAGGCGAACAAACACAAGTAGAGAAGTATCACATGGAAGAGAAATTATAAAAATAAAGGATGGGAAGATAAAGAAGAATGAGATAGTTAAGTTTTAAAATAGATAAGAAAACTACAACATTGTGTGAGGATGTTGTAGAACATATCAAGTAAAAAGTAGAGAAGAACAAGAAAGG